>CM040245.1:100411505-100679106 GCA_022545495.1 Chrysanthemum lavandulifolium
CTATTCTATCCTTGTAAATATTTTTAGAAAAACAAAATACAAAAATATAAAACCAACAAAAAGAAATAGAAAATATAAAACCAACAAAAGAAAATAGAAAATTATAAAACCTTCAAAACCCATAAAAATCGAAAATTTCAAAAAAAAATACCAAAATATGTTTTTCTATGACATGTCTTCGGTATCGATAACATCTACGGTCTTAGAAATGTCATTCAATAATGGCACGGGACCATAGATGAAGTTCGAGGAGGTGTAAATATTTTTTCTAAACATGTCTCAAACTATGGCTTACGCTATTTCGATCAGAACCGGGCTTAAATGATGGCTTACGATTACTTCAGATCAGAACCCGTGCTTAAAATAATGGCTTGCTATTATTTCGATAGCAACCGTTCTTCAAGAAAGGAAAGTGTTGCTAAACCAATTTTCAAATATTTCGTGCACTTTTCCTAAAACAAAACAAGGAAAGTATGTCAAGGATCATTGTTCCTACACAAATGTTTTTCCGTCTAAAATTCTTGTAAAAATATTTGGTGTTTTCTAAAATGGTGGTAAATGAGTTGCTTTTAAAACAATCGATTCGTAGTTTTGTTAATTGAAAACTCAATCAATGACTTCAGTAGCTTTCAAACTTTTCATAAACCGAGTCATGGATTGAGGGGATAATGTTTTTTCAAATCTACATCATCTAACAGGCTTTCTTAATTATCCTAATATGCTTAATTAAAATGATGTTAACCTATGTTGAAGGACTAGGTGCCTAGGATATGATTGCTAGGATTAGATGATTAGAGTTTGATGAACACATTATTCCTATACATTATGTGATCCGATTGATATGTTGCATTGACTTTTATTAGTCGATTGTTGTTTGGGTGATGTCGACCACCATATATTTGTATGTGTGTTCACTAACGTAAGCGGTATATTGGTATAAAAGAATGTTCCCGATCCGGATCCCACAATTGAAGATGATTGGATGCCGAAAGGAAAGGGTAACTATTTCTTGGGTCGACAATTGAAGAAACGGAGCTTAATTGGACTTCTATGGAGTTGGCATAAATGCAACGTAAGAGGTCTCATCGCATCAAGATATGGTTTTCTTCTAAGTGATTGAAGAAACGGAGCTTAATTTGACCTCGCTTGGCATTCAAATGCAACGTAAGAAGAAGTCCGATCGCATCGGCAGATGGTTTTCTTCCAAACCCTACGGCAACAACAACAAAAGCTCAACCACCTAACGTGTCTTTGTGCATGATACCATTTTAAACAATTTTGAGTAAATTGAATTAAATTGTTTTGAAAATGGAAAATATTGTTTTTGAAAATATATTGGACTAAATTTTGAAAATCACCGGACTTCATTTTATCAAAACTTGAGTCACTCAATTATCGACTACGGTCATCGATTGAGGGGGAGAGTGATTTAAAATAAAATATTTTCAATCAATATTGCTTCATAAAAGTTCGGATTGTACAATATAAGTGGTGATCTAAAGATTTAATGTTATGTCATGGTATGATTTTTCTTTAGAATCAAGGTCTTTCAAAATGAAATTTTTTCTGTTCTTGTTTGATTGTGAAATTGTTTTGTTTTACTTAAAGATCTCTTAGAAACTATCATACCGACACTAACAATCTTTAATGTCTTAAATGGTCCTTATCTCGTCATCTTTCAAAATTAAATCTTGCCACGCCTTTCCCAAACTTTCTAAATGATTTAAATCGATGGGATCACAAATCTCAAATGGTTTGATCGGGGAGAGATCGTGTTTTAAATCTCAAACTGCTTTAAATGGAATTGTTTTAGTCCTTCAAAGGCACTCCGCCTCCATGTGCCAAACGATTTCAAATACACAATGCACATGTTGAGGAGGAGGATTTATCCAAAACCGATGAGTATTTAAACAAGGCCATATTTTCTCCCATGTTTTCTAAACCTTATTAAATCACTTGGGATCCAAAATCTCAAAGGGTTTGATATTTTGATCGGGGAGAATTTGTGATTTAATAATGAAATTTGATAAAAGGTGATAGTTTTGATTTAATTATGCAGTCGCTCTCTCATATGTGCTAAACGCTTTCGAACCTCGAAGCACATATTGAGGGGAGCATAACTATCGAGGTACAAAAGTTTTTTTATTTAAAAAGAGACTTATAAAGTACCTTGATTGAGTTTTCAAATGGTTTTCTTAATGGCTTTTGTAATCGTGGATGTGCTTCAAAAGAACTCTTGCCTCTATGTGATAAAAATGATTTCAAATATCCTATGCACATATTGAGGGAGAATTTTACCATGAAAATCAAATGGCTTTTTCGTATGAAAATTGTGATCAAAGAAAATATTTCAAAGTCCTCTTGCCTCCTTGTGCTAAACAATTTCTAAATCATACGCACATGTTGAGGGGAGGTTTTCTAAATGATCAAAACTATTAGGTACAAAATGCTTTGATCTCGTATCACAAGTACCTTGATTGTTTTTCCAAATGATTTTTCAATTGGTTTCAAGGAAGAATGAACTGTACTCAAAAGACCGACCATTTTACTTTATGCATGGTGTTATAAGGATGGTTAGGTTAGGTATTCGTCTCACGATCCCGCCAGAGTCGGAGGGATCTACCCAGGACAATCCACTAAATAGTGTAGAGTCCTTAGGTATGATGAAAAAGGAGAAAATGAGAATATGGGAAGAGTGCGGATCGAGACAGAGCTAGTCTTGGAAAACCCAACAAGGTTCTAGTTATGAAGTCTCGTAAGCAATCGGAGGGTTGAAGAATGAAAAGAACCGAATGTGAAAAGGGTGAAAAGAAATAGCCTCCATCAATCCAACCTTAGGCGTAAACCGGGTTCAATACATATGCTCTTGGTTGTTACTAAGGTAACACTGTATTGATGACAAGACGTCATGGACCCAAAGACGTTTGCACTACAACTTCCCAAGCCACTCAAGTTCCTCTTAAAAGGGCTTGTTTCATTCTCACGGGAACCGACATTATCTATCGACTTCTCTTAGAGATTGTTGATATTGAAGAAGGAGACCCTCTCCCTAGTCTCCCAAGACAGAACCAAATATGCACGATTGAGTCTAGAGCCAAGAGATCATCCACAATATCTCATTAGGACACTAAATTATTGAAGACTTGTTGCTTCACACAATGTGGAAAGTAAGTACATATTAAGAGTCCCACGATTATCCTTGTGGTATTGCCGTAACATCCGAAGTGATATGAAAATATTCACGATGAAGATGGAAATCCTTCTAGAGCCAACATCATACAAGCTCTTGGTGGGTGACATGTGAGATCTTCTCGTAAGATCAAACTTGTGACAACCGGATAGAAACAATGGGCGATTGGTCTTGAATCAACCTTGGTCCAGAATGGAATTGACGAATACTTTTGGAAAACCGCTCGATGTGCAAATCTTCTTTTCTCTAGCACGTCGAATGTGTACTTATGTTTTCAAAATTTAAAAGTATCTCGATTGAAAAATACTTTTAGAAAAACCGGTCGATGTGCGAATCTCTTCTTTTCACTAGCACGCCGATTGTGTACTATTTTCAAATACAAAAGTGTTTTGATTGAAAATTGATCTTTCTCATAAAACCTTCGTCGATTGCAAAACTCTTTATTCTAAGCAATACGCGATTGTGTTCAAATCAATTTTCATCAATCGCTGAATCTCAATTACCGGGTTCACTCACTCCGTGTTGTCTTCTTTGAGACGCCCGGTTTGAGAACAACTAGAACACCGCGAAACCCCGTCAAGGAGATTCTTAGGAATCCCACCGATCACAGCAAGATTGTAATCGATCAACGGGAACCGTGGGCGTGTACCTCAATTCAACGAAGTGATCAAAGACACTTTCGCGCGCTTTATTGCTAACTGTCGATGCGTGTACACCCCGACGATTGCGGTTGATCGTAATTGAGAGTCAATCCAAAGCCGCATGTTCACAAAGAACCACACTTAATTGAAGAAATCATGGTGGTGCATATCTACATAACCCGGTTACGATATTTTTTTACTATGCTTCGCTACGCCGCAAATATCATGAACCAAGAAGGCTTCCGCTACTCGATGGAAAGATGTCATGATTCAAAAGTGTGAGCATGTCGGTTCAAATGTCACAACTTCACATGAAGGCAACACTACTATGGATGATCCGGAGAGATTATCGTGGTCGATGATCTCAAAGAAAGCTCGAAGATCATCAAAGATGTGGATCGCTTAAAGGCCTCCACTAAAAGTACAAATATGCGGACTTTGAAGTTGCACTACAAAAGCACAAAGATTGCGGAATTGAAGAATTGAAGTCACGAGCTCAAGAACAAAGTCAAAAATAGAATGCTAGGATTCAAAATGTAAAATATGGGGTGACCTCCTTGGGGAGATTGTTAGAATTAGAAAATTCCATAGTGAAGAGTCGGTCACCCCTAATATTATCTAGCATAAGTTAGCTCGTAGACATATCTTTATTTACGTTATTTAGTAGTTTACTAGTTAGTTTGTAGCGTAGAATAGTATAGTGCAACACCGTGGAGGAAGGACGGTCTTTACCCATCGATCCCCCGATCCACAGCCGACAGAGGTCGTAGTTCAGTAGTATAAATACCCCTTCCATCCATGGAAGGGTGGTGCTCTCATAATCTAATATTCAACATTTGTGTAAACCTCTAGCAAGAACACCCTCTCTCTCTCTCTACTAACTCTCTAACTATGGCAAACATGTATTTTGATCATCCAAGACCACCCGAATCATCAACACAATAAAAATCACGATCCTACAGTGTGGACATTATCGATATACATAAAATGTAGTTGTGAAGATATTTCTTAAGTATTGGCTCTTGAAATAAATGTGGGAAAATGTATACGAACTTTCGTATAAGAGTTGGCTTGAATATATTTATTGAAGTGGAAATAATTACAAAGCAACTTGTATTTATTAGATTTTGTTTAGTTTTGAAAAGTATAAATATATATATATATATAATATATATTTATCGAGTTAGGAAAAATATTATATTTAAAAAAATATAATATTTATAGTTTACGGGGATGTGGTCGCCAAATAAGGTACGTGTTAAATATATTTACTTAAACGAAAAAGTGGTAAAATGTATAAGTTTATCAAAGTTATAAAAGTTTCGGATAAAAATGTCAAAGAGTTAAACCTTGAGGGGTTTATATTGTAAAGATTTATTATATATTTCAAAACTTATAAAAGTTTTTATGAAAATTTTTAAGTCTTTACAAGTTGAGGGTTTAAAAGTATAAAATCTTATATAAGTTACCAATTTTTATAAGATTTTTAAGAAAACTATTGTTTGATTCGAAGTTGAGGGGTTGAACTTGTAAAGCTTAATATAAGTTACCAACTTATATAAGTTTTAAGAAAGTTGATAAGTGTTTCATAATAGAGGGCTGAAATTGTCGAATGTGGAAGATTGCAAAAAAATAACAAAAATGGGAAAAATAGGCAGCGCCCGGATTCAAACCTGGGTCTCGTGTGCAGGGGCTAAGCAACACAACCAACTGAGCTAAGGTTGTTACTTCTTTAAATTATGCATTTTACTCTACTTAATGTCGTGTTGCAGTGTTTGAATTTGTGTTATAATTTACAAAACAAAAGTGTGTCGGATGTGTATATATAAAACGTTTTGTTTTTCTTCTTCACCCAAAAATGATGTTCCATGTTCTCCCAAATGTTTTGAGGTCTATATTAAGTGGTTTGGGGTTTTAACGTGTAACCCAAACTAAGCTCAAGGTAAGTCTTCGAGTTACTTTGAGTTTCACGAAAGTAACATTTGTAAACCGCTTTAGGGTATGCATTCTTAACACACAAGCATGAAACGACACGAAACGATCTCTCGCAACATGCTACGTATATATTTAAGAATGTGATCGAGTGTATAAGTCGAGACAACAAGACAACGTTGTATATATCTTTGTTACGTATAATAATCGACATGCGCATGGAAAGAGAAGAAAACACTTACGATACCAAAACTTTGGTGGTGACGAGTATGCGTAAAGGCGATTTAAATAAGAACAAAGAAAACTCAACACTCGACCGTTAGCTTCTCAACGTAAACCCAGAATCGAGCTAGCTCGCACTCTACTAACCTTATGTGATAACACCTTAAGCCCCTTAATATGTGAAACCAAAACCATGAGCTTCCTTGCCTTGTTTCTTGCTTTCTGTTACTCGTGAATCAAAGGAATAAGAAGAAGAAAGGGAGTTTGTATATTTGAGTTTTTAAAATGAATGGAAATATTCCTTATATGGAAATGTAAGTAAACAAGGAATGTGGGTTTGCCTTGCGTATGGCAGTAGCGAAAAAGAAAGAGTTTGTAGTAGTTTATATAATTGTGGTAAAGGTAAGTTGAATAACATTTGCATGCTTCACATGCATGTGTATAACCTTTTAAGGAAAACAAACAAGACAATATTACTTTTTCTATGTTTATTCACGTGGGAGGGGTGAAGCGAAAAATAAGAAATCAGAAAGGAAAAGAATATGTCGTGTAGTTGGGTACTTGGGTCTCGACAACTATGAAGAACCAAAGAGGAACATTTGACCAAGACTCTAAGGTATGGAAGAATTTGTGTCCATTTTGGGATAGCATAAACTTTGTTGTTGTGTCTTTTCAATTTAAATGTCCAATACAACATGCGAACTAGCCACAACATAGGTTTCGACAATGTGTAAAAAGAAAAAGGAGGAAGTGAGTTAAATTTTAATTTCGTATTTCAGATCCCGCTATACATTCGAGCAACAGTGCGTAAAATATATTTTGTGAACGTTTTTTAAAATAATATGAGAACAAAATTATTGACTTTGAAGGAAATATATATATATAATTATCGAATTTAAGCCATTACTACATAGTGTCGGTACGCGTGTGGCCTCGTTTATCGAGATAACCTCTCGTTGTTGTGTTTTGTTTATCAGTAATGTTAAAAAAATAAATAATTTCTATTTTCTTGATAAGATAAATAATAGTACTACTAAAATAATAGTGTGAAAAATTGCGGGTGGTTACAGTACCTACCCCTTATGGGAACCTCGTCCTCGAGGTTAAGTTTGTTAGTCGCTAGGTGATGTTAGTAACTTGTTTGAAAACGCCGACGTTGTTATTTGAATAGCATATAAATTTTTCAAGACATGTCATCTCTTTCGAGGTAGATATTTCATGACCCCAGGGGTGCTAGTTTAATAAATCAAGTTTTTACACGTAATGTAATTGAGAAAATTTTCCAAAAGTCGATGTTGTGGTATTTCCCAGCATAAGAAGTTTTGATATGGTTTGACCAAAAAAAAATTTTAACTCGTAAGGATGAGTCTTTTAGGAAAATGTCACTGCACGTTTTATAGTTGAAACGAATGTTATTTAAAGAAAATTTATCGAAGTTTGAAAACGTTCTAGAAGAAGATGTTGTTGGGTATGTATGTCTCCAAAAGTTTTAAACGTGTATGGGTAGGATTTAGTTGTCAAGGTTATGCTTCTCGAGTTTGAACGGTATATTTAAGAAAATATAGAGTCTTTAAAATTTTAAGAGAGAGCTTGATGTATGTAAAGAAAATTGCTAAGTTTCAGCTTTTGTGATGAAAACTTGTTAAATAAGGTTTTAGGTGACAACATGGAATCGGTTCCAAGTTGGATGTTTTTATGTGAATTCAAAGGTCGCTTCGCAATTTCAAATAGTTTCAGATACCTTAGCTTTTGTAGATGATGAATCAATTTTGGTTTCTTAGCATTTCTCATTATTGTTTTCAAAACAAAGCGCTTATTTTTACTCCGAGGATTCGTTTTATTTACAAAAGAAAATATCGATCAACCTTTAAAGTTTTTTTTTTTTCAAGAGGAGTAAATAGTTTGTAAGGAAATCGTAGTAAAGTTCATGAAAAGTTTGTAAAACTACTTTATTGAGTAAGAAGAAAATATTTCTATTATGATAAATCATAGTTTGCGGTTTGGTATTAAAGTATCGACTTGGTAAGGTGATTGTTAAAACAACTTACAAGGTAATAGGAAACGATTTATTCATTATTCGTAGAGTAGTAGTGAAATCGTAGTTAACTTTGTGATATTTTGGTAAGACAACAATTCAGATTGTAAGATAACTCGTGAAATAATTTGAAAAATAGCTTATAAGAAAACAACTTATTGTTTGTCAAATAGTAGAAGATTTTGTAGTTCAATTAATAGGGTGGTAGTAAAATATTTAGTATGGTAAAGGCAAAATAGTTTGTGAGGTAAGAGTAACGCGATTTTTATGGTTTTTAGATCAGGCAGTGGCTAAAGCAGCTCACCGGAGAGTAAAATAGTTTATAAGGTTGTGATAAAACTTACAGGAAAAATTGTAACATAGTTTACATATTGTTAGTGAAATTGTTTGTTGTTTTATAAAACAGTAGTAAGGTAATGAATCGGTTCATCACATTATAAGAGAATAGTTGGCAAGGTATTAGTATGGTCGTTGATTATAAAGTATTAGTAAAGTCATAAGTTTTAATGGCACAGTAGTAAGACTTTTTGTAGAATGACCGTGAAGTGATCGGAAAAATAGTTGAAAGTAGTTTGCGTTAGATAACGACGAAATTTATTATTTCATAAGAGGGTAGTAGGATAGATACTTGGTATTTCAAAGGGATGAGTGAAAGATTATGGATCTGTTCCCAGAAAAAGTGGCTTGAGTTGCAAGCTAACTCTTGGTATGTTTTTAGATCGTTTTAGTCGTTCGTTTATTATTTATGTTTAGCGAGGGGTTCCCTTTGTAGATGTCGAGGTGTGTTGTTCCTAGAACGGCTAAAGATGTAATCCGGTTCATCGATCGAGAACGAGTTTTGGGGTAGAGGTGACACTGTTACCGCAATGGATGACGAGATGACTTTGATCTTAGCGTCTACGATAACGATAATAGGATGGGATGATGGATACATGGGTTGCAACGACTCCGTAATAGAGGTTTAATGATTCCGTAATGAAGACGGTAAGGCGATGGGATGGGAAAACAGAAGACATGGTAATGTAGCAACCCAAAAACAAAAATCGAATCTAAACCTAGAGTAATGTCGTGCGGTAATTAAAATTTAGTTAGTCGCGTATGATCTGCTAGGCAAATCTAAATGGTATTTATAATTGTTAACTCGCATCACGCAACATTTCACTGGTTATGTATTATCTGCTCAGCAAATCTCATACATAACGTAGGCACGGCGGGCGCGAAGTGGTGACGTAAAGTGGTTCATTTTAACATGGATCACTATGATGTCCTTGCGAGAAGTGGTAGTGTGCATCATCTGCCAGGAAAATCTCCATGCACATTGCTAGTAAGATGTAGACGCGGAGGCGTAGGGTAGTGGTGTAAAATGGTCAGTTAAGAGAGTGTAGTAATGAGAAAGGCATTCCACTTAGGAGAAAGAGTATCGTAGTGAGAAAATATTGTGACGTCAGTGTGTGATGTGTAGGAGTAAACCTTTATAACTCTTATGATGAAAATTTTACTCTTTTTAGAAGTCAATCAGGAGGTCAACTGGACATACCACTATTATAACTACTTTCAGTATTGCAACATTCACCTCTGAGTCGGACATAGGTGATCAGGCTATGTCCCATTGTCCCTGGCTGAATATAGGTAATCAGGCTATATTCACCCGAGGTTCAATGAATTTTGCAATGCTTAGCTTAGTTATACTAGTAACATGTCCTAATGTCTTTAAAGTTTGGTTAAGAAAGACTGAATAAACATTTCATTTATGAGGGGGAGAAGGCGTAGCGCACTGGTACGTAAACATTCATATAAGTAAAGCAATCATAGCTAATAGTGAGACTAAGTTTTCGGTAATAAAACACATATCTTATCAAAGATGACTTCAACGAGTCATAAGTGAGGCATTCAGCTTGGCAGGCAGGCATTCATCGGTCATAGGGTTAAGTTTTTGTAAAAGTGGTTATAGTCTAGGTTTAGAAAATTTCCTAGTTCTCTATAACCAAGGCTCTGATACCAATCTGTAACACCCCCAAAAATGGTTTGCAGCGGAAGAAAAGGTTTTTGGGATGCTACTCAATTGGATCATAACACAAGGTGAAAAATAAAGATTTTTCTTAAAAGATTTCATTTATTGAAGTAAAATAGAGTTTAAAAAGGTTGATTTGTTGCGGAAAAATGGCCCATTAATAAAATGTTGTTGGAAATTGGAAATTCCATAAGTAAAGAGTCGGTCACCCCAAATGTTATCTAGCCTAAGTTAGCTCGTAGACTTGTCGTTATTAATGTTATTAAGTAGTTTATTAGTTAGTTTAGTGCAACACCGTGGAGGAAGGACGGGTCTTTACCATTGTATACCGATCCACAGCCGTCAGAGGTCGCTTAGTTTGTAACCTATAAATACCCTCTACCTTGCAAGGTATAGGTTGGATGTTCATTTGGAATCTAACATTCCACAAGTTTCTCTTTCTAGAATATCCCACTTTCTCTCTAAAACATCTTATTCGCCTACTTGTGATTATGGTTTAGATGGTTTTAGAGTTTGAGAAAGTTTAGTGGTTTTTGCATCATTTGGATCATTTCTAGTGTTAAAGTTTGAATCTTGGGTGTAGTTTTGTGTTTAGAATCATTGTATGTGCTTGGTTTTGATTTGGTAGCTTGAATCATCGTGGTCGGGTTGTTTTTGGATTGAAAAGTGGTGTTTGTAAGATTTTCTAGCTAGCGACTTGACCCACGGAGTGTTATTCTTGTTAGCGACTTGCTTTGCAATTTGGTAGCGAGTTGTAGTTGATGTTGTTAGCGATTTAGGCTTAGCGACTTGTCTAGTGAGACAAGCCTACAAACAGTACACTTAGTGGATTCTCCACTACGGGTAGCGAGTTGGTGAAAGTTAGCGACTTGTATTTAAGTTTGTTAGCGACTTGGTGTTAGCTATTTGATGCCTAGCGAGTTGCTATTTAGCGACTGGACAACTTAGCGACTTGGTTCTTAGCGAGTTGCTCTTTAGCGACTTGCTTGCTTAGCGACTTGGTGCGTAGCGACTTGCTGTCAAAATTTGTAGCGACTTGGTGCTTAGCGACTTACTGTTAAAATTCTTAGCAACTTAGTGCTTAGCGACTTGGTCTTTGAATACCTTGGTGAAGTGAAGCAAGTTACTTATATCTAATATCCATAAACACATTCATCAACACAATGTCTTACATCACGGATCATTTAATCACCAAAGTACTTGCACTCTATGATACCTTGCGAATAATGTAACAGTCGCTCCTGAATGCTCATGTTGAATGATTCAGCAACTTATAATCAAAACAATTCTGATGAGTCACTCATAATATTGACAAATGATGCAAAGCAAATGGAATGCAACATTGAGCCCTTTCAACTACTTCATCAGCATCTCAAACTACTTTTATCTACAACCATGGATCGAACAAGCAGTGCTCTCCTTCGTCAGGACTTTCCCACCTTGACAAGAACTGTGTTACTTAACTTAGAACAACTGAGGTTTCTAATTACCAAAGAAAAGTTCTCAACTGATAAATCTAATGCAGCTCTTCAAGTAATCTTCAATCAATTTCAGCCACTTATCCGGGGGGAATATTCCTCAGATTTTGATGATGACATGACTGGAATTTCATTCAAGAAACACACTGGAATGGAAATTCATGAGTTCAGAAACACCTTTATTCAACTTATGGGTAATGTGGAAATATACATTAAGGAAGCTGCTCAAGAGAATGACAAGTTGAATGAATTGAATGGGTGTCAGTGATGCTATGGAAAGATTGTGATAGATCATGCAATGAATCAGTTGAACCAATGAATGATACCGAATGCAGAAGTTCAGTTGCAATAAAAGAGGATGAAGATAACTGTACTGATCTCAAAGACTCAGAGTCAGAAAAGGTTTCATGTGATGAGGTACCCTTAACTGATCAGATTTATTCATATGATAATATACCTGATTCTAACTCTGAACATAATACTGTGAAAGAGTATACTGTGAAATCGTTCTTGGTTGAGTCTAAATCTAAATCTATTAAAGCTAATGACATGATTGACAAAAGGGTATATGATGAACTTTCAAACAAATACTCAATTCTTGAAAAACATTGTATTTCATTGGAAATTGAAATACAACAAAAGGATGAAAGCTTTTATGCAAAAAATTCTTCCATTAATCGTGAATTTCGCATTTCGAGAATTTTTGAAATTAATCAATTAAAACCCGTATTCGTGGACAAAGACTCAACCATATGCAATCTGAAATTACTACTCTCGACAAAATGTAAGTATGATCATCATGAGATGAGTGATACACTTGAATCTAGAAATGCCGAACTAGCTCTATGTGTGTCCAACCTATTAAGAGAAAATGAGTCATTAAGAAAGAACTTAGGAGACCAATTCCAAGATGATCAATCAATCTAACATCTTGTTGAAAGACATTGATGCCCTCAAAGCCCAAATTCAGGATAAGAGCTTCAATATTGTTGCCTTAAAAAATGAGCTTAGGAAATCTATTGGAAATAGGGTGAACACAAAGTTTGCAAAACCATCAACTTTGGAAAAGTCAACTGTTGAGAACCACTATAAACATACAGTAGTTAAGCAGCCCAATGCCTTTAGAACTGAAAGATTTAAACCATCGAAATCTAGGCTTTCCTCCCAAGTTGATGAGAATACTGTTTTGACAAAACCAATCACTTCACTACTTCGTTCGATATGATGAATCTCAAACCCTGTGTTAATGTTCAATGCTCAAAGATCGAATACTAGAAGTCCGACTAGTTCTCATAAGAAACATCAATTGTCGATCAATCCCTTAAGAAACATACTAATCACAAAATGACCAATAGTCAAAACAGAAGTGCACATACAAATCTACTAGCAATGCTTCAAATGGATTCCCACCGCATTATTTAAGTTTACAGGATCCAAACGGACTTACATACCTAGATCTTGCCTTAAGTGGATGCCCACAGAAAACTCTTCAAGTATATTGAACCTAAAGGGATCTCTAATAATGATACGTCCATATTAAACTGTGTTACATCCAATAGTGAGATTACTCATGTCACTAACCCATCCATTTGCAATTCTACATGCGCTTCTAGTACAATGTGCTCTCGCCTTTTCAGTACAATGCTCAATTCAATCAGAACTTCATGACTTGGTTTCCATCGAAATGAATATAGCTCACTCGGGAGCTATAGCATGCCGTAATTGATGTACTGCACTTTGACTCTATTCAACTTGAATTAGGACTCGATCTTCTAAATCGTATAAATAAAGTTAAAAATTACATTTTTTAATATTTTTAAATATCTCATTGTTTTAAATTTATAATTTTAGTCATTTACCTCAAACTAATAAAGGATATATTCTTTTTATCGATAACATCTAAGGTCCTAGAAATGTCATTCAATAATGATACGGGATCATAGATGAAGTTCGAACAATTGATATATTCTTATGTTATAACGGGGGTTGAATTCAATCAATGTTCTCTGTAACATTGATTGAGGGAAGAATTTTTCAAGTTATCTTGTTTATATCTCGCGCTTGATGTTGGTTATGTTTTATGCTCGATGCGTGTTGTTGTCTTGTCGCACCTTTATGATAATCTATGTGTACCCATGTATTGACTGCTTACTTGTTTCATGGTTCTCATTGTGTTAGCTTGGTTATATTATTATGTTATCTCTTTATGCTATCTGATAAGTTCATGTGACTAATGAGTCTGTAATACCAAACTATCTTGTTTATATCTTGTTTATATCTGCGCCAGTGTTGGTTATGTTTTATGCTCAGATGCAGGTTGTTGTCTTGTCGTACCTTTATGATAATCTATGTGTACCCATGTATTGACTGCTTACTTGTTTCATGGTGCTCATTGTGTTAGCTTGGTTATATTATTATGTTATCTCTTTATGCTATCTGATAAGTTCATGTAACTAATGAGTCTGTAATACATAATGTGTTAAGATATCAACTTGCTTTGTAAAGTCTTAGCAACATAGTTTGGTATTAGAGACTTGCTTTGTAAAGTCATAGCGAGTTGCTAACCACTCACAAAACTGTGTCTCGAATGTGTCAAATTAGATATCTTGCTTAAACCCTTCCCTTTAACCTAGCGACTTGCTGCTTTTTCTTAGAAAACTTAAAAACAATTATTTTTTCTTTCTTCGTTTCTCTCTCGAGGTTCTCTAATCTTCGTAGCGACTTGCGTGCGGTAAGGTAATCTTGACCTGTTTCTTGTCCCCAATTATGATGAATATATGCATTTCCTAACTCCTTTCACCTTAACAGATCCCACGGAACTTGACCCTCATCTCTTGATTACCTCGTATAGGTTTGTTGTTGGATTTGTTGAATGAAAATAATTGTGATATATGTGTTAATGGATTAAGGGTTGTTTGGATGCACTAGGGTTGTTGTAATTCTCATGAATTTATGTATTAATGAATTTGTGAGCGTCTTTTGTGATTCGAGTTGGGTTGTGTTTCAAATCGTTTGTGTATATGGATTAACTGAACGTGTTGGGTTGTGTTTCTAAAAATGATTTGATTATGTTGAATGGATTGCGACGTTATTAGAATGATATGATTGGGTTCTTGGTGGCGAGTTATCTGCTGTAATAATGTTCTTGGTAGCAAGTTAGTGTACAAATTCATCGTGGCGAGTTGTTACTTTTAAGTGTGTTCAAGTTAGCGACTTAGTGAACTGATTTGTAGCGACTTAGCAGTATTACTGTTGATGGCGACTTGTCTTTACAAGTTAGCGACTTAGTAATTGTAGCGACTTAGTGAACTGATTTGTAGCGACTTGGCAGTGTTACTGTTGATGGCGACTTGCCTTTACAAGTTAGCGACTTTGTAAGTTTTCATGTAGCGACTTAGCCTTGTTATCCTTAATAGCGACTTGTCCATTTATGATTAGCGACTTAACTGGTTTATTTTTCATGCGGCGACTAGGGTTATTAAAATATTTTAAGGCAACTTGCTAGGATAATCTCATGCTTACAATCTTGATTCGAGATTTTGTAGCAACTTGTATTGACAACTCAAAGTGTCAATTGATATCCTCAAAAACACTAACTTCTTCAGCGCCCTAACCAAGCAATGCATAATTCCCAACATCTACATGCAACAATTCTGGAACACCATTGAATATGACAATATCACAACTCACTATACTTGCAAGCTGGATGATAAGGAATTTGTGATCAACTCGGACATTCTCAGCAAGGCTCTTGGAATCACACCCTGTAACCCCACCATACGAACTGAACCTCCACCTAATGCGAAAGAGCTTATAGTCTTTCTGATTGGTTTAGGTTATCAAGTCAAGATTTTAAGGGCTTCGACATCATCACAGACACATGTACCAACCTTGGAGAGCAATGACTACAGTTCTCAATTTATGCTTGTCGTGAAAAACATCCGGTTTGATAAAGTAAGATTCCATCTTTCAAATTTTATGGGTATAGTCAATGGGTGAATGTTAATGTAACGGAACGCATTTGGGAAGAATTCTCGTTGTCAATGAACACATTTATCT
The DNA here is from genome assembly GCA_022545495.1 of Chrysanthemum lavandulifolium. Taxonomy (NCBI): domain Eukaryota; kingdom Viridiplantae; phylum Streptophyta; class Magnoliopsida; order Asterales; family Asteraceae; genus Chrysanthemum; species Chrysanthemum lavandulifolium. The sequence continues at coordinate 100,427,074 of CM040245.1, forward strand.
CTGATAGAACGAACTTTTAGAATAAAGCTCAGGGTAGAAAGAAAGTTAACAAACTTGTGATCCCTAGTATCAGATTCTCGAAACTTGTCATCCAGTACTTGCAACAAACTCACAACTTCAATCCTAGGAGTGAATCAGTCTTACATAATGCAAAGGATGAATTTGTTATGGGTAATCTGAGATATGCGGCTAAAGCTATGGATAAGGAGATCTATGGTCCGCAATTCACGATAGTCTTCTCCGTCGATATTAAGAAAACGGATCACTTTAAACTATACAAGAAAAGGGCTTCCAGATCCGGTGTTAATGATGATGTCTCCCACTCCACTACAATCCAAGTCAACTAAGTCATTTTGGCTCTAAGACTTCAAAGACTTCATATCGCTTCTCCCAAAAAGAGACTTGAAGGTCACAAACCATCGATACCACAACCCGGCGGTAAAAGAAAGAAGAAGGAAGTGGAAAAGGGAAATGTTGAGAAAGCAGAGGTTTCAAGGGTAAGACTAGTTTGATTGATGAAGATGATGTTGCTTTGCAACTAGGGATCAAGCAAAGCCTTGAAAGTCGAATGTGAGAGCCTTGGTTGGAGGAGTAGTGCTAAGAGAACCGAGCAAGTGTCTCGCCAAACAACACCAATCACACAAGACAAAGGAAAGGGATTGTTGGTGTAGAACAAGTCGCTCACATGCTTCGACCTTCTCATCTTCACCATCAAGAACTACCAATCGGTTTGAGCTAAAAAGAATTGTTGAATCTTCTTCACCAAGAACATTCTAGATCGAAAAGGAGGTATCCGCACACGAAGAAACTCCTGCATCGAGGATACCCACCGAGCAAAAATTTGAGGAAGAGTTGCAACACGCCTCACAGAGAACCTTGAGGCAAGATCTCGATGAGACCTGCATTTGGAAGAACCAAATCATCTAATGACTCTCTACCCTCTTTGAAGAACCTTGATATGACATCTCCTTTGGTGATCGGTTCATAAAAGACAAACCCACGACATCGAGACTCGAATCAAGATAAGGAGAAAGATGAAGTAGAATCCATGTTCACCGTCAACATACAAGAAGACACTTCTACAATCCCGCCTATGTTCCGCTCCTTCTCTTAAACCGCACTTCCACCATCTAATCCTACTAATGTTCAAACACCGTGATTACGCCTCGACGTCACTCATCACTCCTCCCCCCGCCACCTCCTCGCTTCATCGCTCCTACCAAAACAATCGAACAATTACTTGAAGAGGCCATGACACGTATTGCAACCATTGAGAAGCATTTTCCTATCGCCCAATAATCTTGATAGTTGTGTCAAAAAACTGAGAATTTAAAATCAATGAGGTCATTACAAAGGCGAGAAGATGATATCAAAGATGCAGTTGATTGGGCGATGAAGGCTCCTTTACTTCAACGATTTAAAGACTTGCCTATCTCGATATGAGATCGACTCTCCGAAAGAATGTACGATGCACGGAGAGCATTTGAACGATACACATAAGAAACTATATGAAGCACTCGAGGAATCAATGAGACTTGACAATTATCGCAATTTGTGGAAGATGTACAAGAAAGGATAATAAGAAGAAAAGAAAGACTGCTCCAGAAAACCATCGATAAGTCCGGAGGTCCCAAGCCACCACCTCCAACCTGGAGGAGCTGGAGCTTCGTATTGGTGGATCTTCCGCACAACTACCCCACCTTCACCACAACCTCCATCATCACCACCAAAACCTTCCAATCAATCTAGTCCTTCCGGAGAAAAGGGACTCAAGAAATCTGCAGCTTGGACAACGGTTGATTCAAGGTTCACACCCACAGTCTCTTCAATTCCTGAAGATCAAATGGTTCATGAAGAGTCGCATGTCATGACAGAGTCTGAATCAGATGACGATGATGCATCCACCAAGCATATTCCCAAGCCGTCTGAAGATGACTGGTTTGATTCATATGTGGCGGTAAACGCACTAACACATCCGAGTTGCACCTTCAAGAGATACAATTCAAAGCTATATCATCGAGGAGAGACCTCATACCTGTAACCTTCATGGTCATCCCGTAGTCTCGACTCGATGATCCCCGACAACAACGGGCTACAACAATCTCTACCAACTATGAAACCCCGGATGAAGACTTCTCCTTCATATCACCGGTGATATGGGCGCTTCATTAAGTGGTTTTATGAATGAAGAAAATCACGCCCATCACCCAAAGGATCTCAAGGACCAATTTTATGAAATTATCAAGGTGTTTCCACTGATGCCAATCGGCCCAATACCATATGGAAGAATGCCATAAGATGTCGAATGATCAAGTCGGTGAGCGATTAGTCGATTCAATGTGAACATGCCTCTTCCGCTCGGTGGTGAACTCGTCAATTACTATTCACCGAGTTCTTCTTCAACCATGACCTAGACTATCTTTGTGGCCATACCACGAAAGAAGACCAGCCTTATCAATCTCAAAGATGAAAGTCGCTACCTACTATGATCGTGGTCTTGAACAAATGGTTCCGGATCAATTTCAGGCGCATAAAGAACAAGAATATGACATCGAGGCTTCGCACGGAATCTCTCATTGGTGGTTCAAGAAGAAGAAATTCTACATTGAGACATGCAACTAAAAGGAGTCGCAAAGATGTTCGATCCAAGTGCGAATTTTAAGTGTTGTTCGAGTAGAGGTCTTCCCAATCTATGGCTACAGTATTTGAAGAAGATCGTTCTTAAAAGAGCACTGAAAGAATATATTATCAAGAAAACGACTTTAAACATCTCCCGCCAAATGAATTTGAAGATCTCTATCTTTGAATCTTCAAGGATACCTTGAACACCTACCGTTTTGAAAAGAAAGCTCTATCTCGCTTGTCAATCTTTGGATTAGAGGCTTAGTCATCCGAAAACGGGTTGAGGACTTTCACTGGGATAGAAAGCTACCGACTCGAGTCAATTTAACAAGGCCACAATGGGATACCAAAGGACAAGAATTTAAATCACGACTACAGAGTGCTTGACACACCCAGAGCCGCCCTCTTCCACGACAGTACGAACTCGTGATGTCGACGAGATTGTGCGAGCTCTACAAATTCAGTGATGGTACTCTCAAGATGGTTGAAGAAGAGTTGAACTCCAGAGTAAAAGAAATCAGAGTTGATCTGAAGCCGTGGAACAAAACAAAATTCTGGTCTGATGATGACTTGAAGAGGTGTGAAGATTTCATTGCTGCAATCAAGCGAAGAATCAAGACTCGAATGATCTTCCGCAGCCTTGAAAGTTTTGTTGGTGGTAGACTTCGTGATGGTCATTACAAACTACTTCAAAGAACTGAGTGAAGTCATCTTCCGGAAGTAGTTTCTGTTTTGTACTATTTATGTGTAATATGTGGTGTACATTCTATAAACAACTATAATGTATGTAATAGTGCTAGGTTGTGTGTTGTGGTTTCCCTTATGTATAAAAAGGGAACTTCAGTCTTGTCCACTTCAATCTTATAAAACCGCATACATTTTCTCCAACAAATGTTTTGTTTCATACATATTTAATTACTGAGATCCAAAATCTCAAAGGATTTGAAATTTTGATCGGGGAGAAATGTGATATAAATATGAAAGATGATAAAGATGACCTTTTCAATGTGCATATCGCTGCTCTCATATATGCTAAATTATTTTGCAAATCTCAAACCATATATTATGGGGAGCATTTCAAATCGAAAATAAACCTTCAAGGTACAAAGTTTTATATGTTTCATCATAAAGTACCTTGATTGATTTTCATTTGGTTTCGTATGGCGGGTATGATCGTTAATGTGCTTCTAAGAACCTTTTTCCTCTAGTATGTTCATAACTCTTTCAAACCTCAAGGTACATATTGAGGGGAGCAACTTTGAAAACCTCATCCTTCCCCAAAATGCTTTATCTACTTGATTTGATTAGGAAGTGATGTTGATATCTTTAGAAAATGGTAATCAAAGAAGTTAATTTTTCTCTTGCCTCCGTGTACAAAACGATTTCATACACTTGATGCACATGTTGAGGGGAGTTCTTGTTCTAAATATATCAAAACGATTCGTGTACAAAATGCTTTGATAATATATCATAAGTATCCGATTGATTTTCAAATAGTTTTCAATTGGTTCCAATGGCGATGAACAATACCAAATAGACCGACCAACTTTACTTTATGTATGGTGATATAAGGATGATAAGGTTAGGTATTTGTTCCCACGATCCGCAAGAACCGGAGGGATCTACCCATGGACAATCCACTAAATAGTGTAGTCCTTAGGAATATTGAAAAAAGGAGAAAAGTGAGAATGGGAAGAGTGCCGATCGAGATGTAGCTAGTACCGAATAAACCCAACAAGGTTCTAGCTATGAAGTCTCGTAAGCACCAAGCGGGTCAAGAATGAAAAGAATTGAATGTGAAAAAGGGTGAAAAGAAATAGCCCTTCATTTATTCAACCTTAGGGCGTAAACCGCTTCAACTCATATACATCGGTGGTTACCAAGGTAACATCGGTATTGAATACAAGACGTCATGGACCCAAAGGACGACCGCACTATATCTTCCCAAACTACTCAAGTTCCTCTTAAAAGGGCTTGTTTCATTCTCACGGGAACCGACATTATCTATCGACTTTCTTAGAGATTGTTGATATTGAAGAAGGAGACCTCTCCCTAGTCTCCCAGACAGAACCAAATGTGCACAATTGAGTCTAGAGCCACGAGATCATCAATAAATCTCATTAGGACACTTTCAATGAAGACTCTCGCTTCACACAATGTGGAAAGAGATTATATCTGAGTCCCACGATTATCCTTGTGGTATTGCCGTAACATCCGAGTGATATGCAAACATATTCACAATGAAGATGGAAAGCCTTCGAGCCAACATCAAACAAGCTCCTGTGGGTGGCATGTGAGATCTATTCTATAGATCAACCATGTGACAACCGAATGAAACAATGGGGCGATTCAATCTTTTGAATCAATCTCGTTCAGTTATGGATTGACGGATACCTTTGAAAACCGGTCATTGTGCTTAAAAACTCTTTCTTTAGCACATCGATCGTGTACTTATATTTCAAAATAAAAGGTGTTTATGATTGATAATTGATTTTCATCAAAACCTTCGTTGTATTGCAAAACAATTTCTATTAAGCAATATCGATTGCTTTTCAAATCTCTTTTCATCAATCGGTGAACCTCAATTATTTGGTTCACTCAATTCGTTGTCTTATTTGAGACGTTCCGGCTTGAGAACCGCTAGAACACCGCGAAACCCCGTCAAGGAAATTCTTGAATTATACCGATCGAGGCAAGATGCTTATATCGATCAACTGGGAACCGCGGGTCGTGTACCTCAATTCAACAAAAGTGATCAAAGACACTCTTGTGTGCTTTATTGCTAATCGCTTTTATGCAGAACACCCTACATTTGCGGTGATCGAATGGAGCGGTCAATCCATAGCCGCATGCTCACACAACACATTCATTTCCAAAGAAATCATGATTAGTGCATCAATGACTCGATATTATCACTCCATGCTTTTGCTACGCCGCCAATATCATGAATCAACGAAAGCTTCGCTACTCGATAAGAAGATATCATGATCCGTAATGCGAGCATGTCGGTCCAATTTGTCACATTTTCATACGCCGGCAACACTTCAATGTATGATGATAAGCTTTATCGTGGTCGATGATCTCTTATAATGCTCAAAGGTTATCATAGTGGATCGCCTTTCAACCTCCACGAAATGTTCATTACGCTTGTTCAATGATGAAATCTCCACAGATGCACATAGTTTGAATACTTTGATGAAGAGAAGTCACGAGCTCAAGACCAAGATTTATTAGAATGCTAGGATTCACAATGTAATTTATGGGGCGACCTCCTTAGGGGGATTGTTGGGAATTGGAAATTCCATAAGTAAAGAGTCGGTCACCCCAAATGTTATCTAGCCTAAGTTAGCTCGTAGACTTGTCGTTATTAATGTTATTAAGTAGTTTATTAGTTATTTTAGTGCAACACCGTGGAGGAAGGACGGTCTTTACCCATTGTATACCGATCCATAGGCCGTCAGAGGTCGCTTAGTTTGTAACCTATAAATACCCTCTACCTTGCAAGGTAGAGTGTTGATGTTCATTTGGAATCTAACATTCCACAAGTTTCTCTTTCTAGAATATCCCACTTCTCTCTAAAACATCTTATTCGCCTACTTGTGATTATGGTTTAGTGTGTTTATGAAATCCAATATGTTACAAATGTGGTCCCCATTCAGAATCGTAGTCATCTATGACCATGCCATGCCAATGCCCAAGCGCCCCGAGTTAGCTATCGATTTTCATCCCGAAAATACATGCTAAAAAGTCAACACAACGGTTGAGTGAATTCATAGGTTTAGTAATAAAGCGCTTGATCACAAGTTTTCAAGTTTAAAGAAGCCATGGCTTACGCCCATAAAAGAAAGTTAATATTATTGCACTAAGCTCATGACACCAAGACTCAACCGCATACACCTAATTCATGGTGTAAGTAATAATTGCCCCCAAGAGATAATTGCCAATTATCTAAGAGATTCAATATGGTGCGCCTGCTATGTCCGATAACCGAGTCGGGTCGTTAATTCCCATAGTATTGTCCACAATATTTTCGCCACCGCAAGTGACTAATGGTTCATGATGAAGGGTCTTTTGGCAAACAACTTAGGCAAGAGTCATAATATCAAGAGAACAACAAATGTTTTCAAGCAATTGTGATCATAAAAGCGGTAGTAGCATGTATTCTCCCCAAGGAGTTTATAAAGCAGCTTAAAAGAGTAAAAGGGCTATGAACTCACCTTAGTGATACGATAGAAATGCACAACAATAGCAAGTACGATATGACAACGGCTTCAACACGAAACCTAGATATAATAGGGCAAGTCTTAGATAATATAATTCGTTTATGACCCTAAATGGTAATGTTTAAAAATGATTTGCTATGAGACACTGTGATCGCTTTAACTTGTGTGGTAATGCTTAAAGTTCAAAAATAAATGTTTTCAAATGTTTTCTCATATGCTTGTGTTACGTAGCTTGTGTGGACATTATCGATATACATAAAATGTAGTTGTGAAGATATTTCTTAAGTATTGGCTCTTGGAATAAATGTGGGAAAATGTATACGAACTTTCGTATAAGAGTTGGCTTGAATATATTTATTGAAGTGGAAATAATTACAAAGCAACTTGTATTTATTAGATTTTGTTTAGTTTTGAAAAGTATAAATATATATATAATATATATTTATCGGAGTTGTGGAAAAATATTATATTTAAAAAAATATAATATTTATAGTTTACGGGGATGTGGTAGCCAAATAAGGTATGTGTTAAATATATTTACTTAAACGAAAAAGTGGTAAAATATATAAGTTTATCAAAGTTATAAAAGTTTCGGATAAAATGTCAAAGTGTTAAACCTTGAGGGGTTTAAGTTGTAAAGATTTATTATATATTTCAAAACTTATAAAAGTTTTATGAAAATGTTTAAGTCTTTACAAGTCGAGGGTTTAAAAGTATAAAATCTTATATAAGTTACCAATTTTATAAGATTTTTAAGAAAACTATTGTTTGATTCAAGTTGAGGGTTGAACTTGTAAAGCTTAATATAAGTTACCAACTTATATAAGTTTTAAGAAAGTTGATAAGTGTTTCATAATAGAGGGTGAAATTGTCGAATGTGGAAGATTGCCAAAAAATAACAAAATGGGAAAATAGGCGCGCCGGATTCAACTCGGGTCTCGGTGTGCAGGGCTAAGCAACACAACCAACCGAGCTAAGGTTGTTACTTTAAATTATGCATTTTACTCTACTTAATGTCGTGGTTGCGTTGTTTGAATTTGTGTTATAATTTACAAAACAAAAGTGTGTCGAGATGTGTATATATAAACGCTTTGTTTTTCTTCTTCACCCAAAAATGATGTTCCATGTTCTCCCAAATGTTTTGAGGTCTATATTAAGTGGTTTGGGGTTTTAACGTGTAACCCAAAATAAGCTCAAGGTAAGTCTTCGAGTTACTTTGAGTTTCACGAAAGTAACATTTGTAAACCGCTTTAGGGTATGCATTCTTAACCACACAAGCATGAAACGACACGAAACGATCTCCCGCAACATGCTACGTATATATTTAAGAATGTGATCGAGTGTATAAGTCGAGACAACAATACAACGTTGTATATATCTTTGTTACGTATAATAATCGACATGCGCATGGAAAGAGAAGAAAACACTTACGATACCAAAACTTTGGTGGTGACGAGTATGTGTAAAGGCGACGAAATAAGAACCAAGAAAACTCAACACTCGACCCGTTAGCTTCTCAACGTGTAAAACCCGTAACCGAGCTAGCTCGTACCCCTACTAAACTTATGTGATAACACCTTAAGCCCCTTAATATGTGAAACCAAAACCATGAGCTTCCTTGCCTTGTTTCTTGCTTTCTGTTACTCGTGAATCAAAGGAATAAGAAGAAAGGGATTTTGTATATTTGAGTTTTTAAAATGAATGGAAATATTCCTTATTTAGAAAAGTAAGTAAACAAGGAATGTGGGTTTGCTCTTGTATGGCAAGAGTTTAAAAGGAAAGAGTTTGTAGTAGTTTATATAATTGTGGTAAAGGTAAGTTGAATAACATTTGTATGCTTCACATGCATGTGTATAACCTTTAAGGAAAACAAACAAGACAATATTACTTTTTCTCGTGTTTATTCACGGGAGGTGAAGAAAAATAAGAAATCGAAAGGAAAAGAATATGTCGTAGTTGGGTACTTGGGTCTCGATAACTATGAAGAACCAAAGAGGAACATTTTGACCAAGACTCTAAGGTATGGAAGAATTTGTGTGTCCATTTTTGGGTTAGCATAAACTTTGTTGTTGTGTCTTTTTCAATTTAAATGTCCAATACAACATGTGAACTAGCCACAACATAGGTTTCGGCAATGTGTAAAAAGAAAAAGGAGGAAGTGAGTTAAATTTTTAATTTCGTGTATTTCGTATCCCGGTTGGCACATTCGAGCAACAGTGCGTAAAATATATTTTGTGAATGTTTTATAAATAATATTAGAACAAAATTATTGACTTTGAAGGAAAATATATATATATATATATATATATATATATATATATATATATATATATATATATATATATATATATATATATATATATATATATATATATATAATTATCGAATTTAAGCCATTACTACATAGTGTTGGTACGCTGTGGCCTCATTTATCGAGATAACCTCTCGTTGTTGTGTTTTGTTTATCAGTAATGTCAAAAAAAAAAATTTCTATTTTCTTGATAAGATAAATAATAGTACTACTAAAATAATAGTGTGAAAAATTGCGGGTGGTTACACTTTGTGTGATTGCTCAGTCAGTGAAGACAGCCTAAGCTAACATGATCAGGTGCTAACTGATGGCGTCACAACCAAAGAGTGACGCCGTTACCTATGGCGATGGAAGAAATGATACCCTAATTGGACGGCGAGCTGACGGTGTCACAAACAACAAGTGACGGCGTCACCATCTGTTTTCTATATAAACAAACGCATATTTTTCATTATTATGTGTTAAATATTTGAGGAACTTTTGTGTCTGAACCCTAGGCGTTTTATTATCAGTTTTTAGGCCTGCACTTGAAGACCCTATGTATTGTTTAGATAAGTTCTATTCATCAATCAATCATGCTTATCCTTAATTGTTTGATCATGTTTGATTCTTGTTTCTTTATTGTTACGCTAGGCTAAACTAATTATTATTTACTTAGGAACGTAAAAACTAGTTGTTAATCACTTATCTATATTGTCTCTTGTTGATGGTGTAGGTGTGTTAAGAGTTGAAAAACTAGCTATATCTCGTATCTTAGATTGAACGTCCACTAAAACACGCCTAGTTAGTGCTTATATCTTAGGTTATCTATACTATCTTATAATGTATTTAGGACATTTATATTTAGAAGTCTTAAAAATAAGTCAAAAATATTTCTATAATAAGAAATTAACAAGACATTAATATGGTCAAGACATTTAATGTAGTCAATTAATTAACCGTTAATAAATACAATTAATGTAGTTATTAAAACACTCTTACATAAGAAATACAAATTATCAAGCATATTGTACAACCAACTCAAACACAATTATTAAATGTCACTAATACAAATAATAAAGCACATTATACAAATATTCAAGTCCGAACGGGCAATGGCTAAACAGGCTCGAGCCCGAACGGGCTACAAATACATGATTCACCGGGAAATTTTATTCTCAAAATGAACATAATAAACTAAAATATATGATTCACCGAGAAATTTTATTTCGGGTATCCGCCACGCAACGCTGCTGGTACCCGCTAGTTAACTATAATGGATATTTATTACGTGGATTAATTATCAGCGGGTTATTGACATTCGAGATAGGCCGCCACTTAGGCTAGTTCATAGACGCTGGACCGACCAACCCGCGATAGGTAATAAAGAATACTCCGCATTGCATTAGATAAGGAAGTGACAATTCAATAGATTAAGTTAGAAATGAGTAGAAAGTAATGCAAACTTAGGTAAATACACTTTTCCTCATATAGGAAGTACCCACGAATTTTACTTTTATTGTCATTTACTTTTATCGCATTTTAGGTTAATTATTAGTTACAATACAACTTGCTCAAAACCCGGATTTTACTTGCCTTCATAAAATACATAAAATACCAAAAGACTCTCATTTCAACCTTTAAACTTATCTCGAAATACACTCGAGCTTACGCCATTATTTCCTTAAACCGCTCAACCCCGTGACTTACCTATACTACACTACAACAATTAGGTACACTGCCTAGGAGGGTTGTAAAATTTGTGTGTTGCAACTCGACGCATCAATAACTCTGAAGGCTTGGTGGCATTAATAGCTAAGATTGACAAACTGAATCATAAATGCACTAGGGCAACTGAGAAGGTTTATGCAGTACGTGGAAGAAGCCAAATACGGAAACGTTTATGGTAGGCCCTTTTCAAGAAACGCAGGTAGGTACAGGGTAGGAACACTGGGTTTCTACTCTAGAAATAAAAACAGACATGTGATTGGAGAAAGGAGAACGTCCCATGAAGACTCTCTGCAAAAGTTCATGGATGATTCTGCCAGGAGACATGCTGAGAATGAGGAGTTGGTGAAAGAACTCAACGCTTCGATTGAGGTTAAAATAAAAATTAGTCAGATTCTATTAATTAAGAATTTGAAAAACTAACAAGGTGTTTCGTACGAGGGGTTTACCCCAAAGATTTGACTTTTGATTGAATAAAATTGTTTGGTTAGAAAGACAAGTTATGAGTGCCCACTCAAAAACCCTTGAACTCAACTATACGCAAAACCTACCATCCCATATTTCTTTTCTGACACAACTTTACAAAAATGTAATTTTTTAATATTTCTTTTATTAAATTCAAGTGGACCTTCTCATCACTACATTATTTCAACATAAAATATAATTTAATTTAGAAAATTACTAAAAGAGGCCAAATTTTCAAGGCCAGACATTTTCTAGACACTTTATCATCTCTTTCCCATTTAGGCCATGCTCAACCGCTCGATCGCTCGACTCCACCTTTTTGTGACATGTGTCAATACAAGTACAAAGTTAGGTGAACATGTTTTGTTACTTTTGGTTAAATGACAAATATACACACATATATAAATACCCCTTTCTTTCATCTCATTTTCCAACTCTCTTTTTTCTTCATCTTACTCATTTATAAACAAACCTTACGCCACAGACATGGTAGCGCCACCTCACCGAAAACAAGAAGACGTAACCATGTCAAGTCTTTATAATCGAACTTGAGTTACGCACCGCTAGAGCCCTTCATCTCCACATATACGGGCCATTAACATCATACTTATCATCATACTTATGAACACATTAGCATCAAGATCCGAGTTTTTTTTTCTCTCGAGTTGGGTTAGATCCGAGTTTGGCAAGATCCGAGTTTTTTTTTTTTTTTTTTTTTTTTTTTTTATCTTAGAGTGTTGTGGTTAGATGGTTTGTGATTGCGCAAGATCCAACATATACCAATGCATCCCAAGACCGATCCAAGATTGTGGGAAGTCGATTTGTCTTTAGCACTTATAAGTGAGCTATTATTTTTTTTGTACCACTAATCAAACAGACCCTTTCTTTTTGTCTTTAGTTTTAGTTATAAGAAAGGGTCATGTTCTTTTGCAAATAGCGAGATTCTTTTTGTCTTTAGCGAGATTCATGAAGATGCAAATAGCGAGATTCATGTTTGATTAGTGGTGCAATAGCGAGATTCATGTTCAAACAAATGATCCACACCGTAGTTATAAAATATAGCGAGATGCATACGTAACCACAAATTGTCCTATTTACCATTCATGGATTTTATCGATTATTTTTCTGTATTTCAATTTTTTTTTCCTTTTATGTGTTAATGGAATAGCGAGAAAAAAATAAGGGATGGATTAGCAGTTGATTAGTGATGGTCGAGCAGTGGTGGTTGAGCAGTGGTGGACGAGCAGTTGAGCAGCGGTGGTGGTGGTGGTTATAGACTGGTAAGGTGGTGAGGTAGGTGGATGGAGTTAGGTGAGGGTAGGTGGGAATGTGGGATAATTAATAAAGAAATATAATAAAAGGTAAATTTGTCATTTAACAAAAAGTAAAAAAGCATGCTCACCTAACTCTTGTACTTATATTGACACATGTCACAAAAGAGGTGGAGTCGAGCAGTTGAGCATGACCTAAATGGGAAAGAGATGATAAAAGTGTCTAGAAAATGAACCAATCTTGAAAATTTGACCTCTTTTAGTAATTTTCTCTTTAATTTAATATTAAATTCATATATAATTTTATATAATAATACTTTATCAATTTTATAATATATTTCATTTTTCCTACATCAAACCCAAATTCAAATCCTAATTCAAATTTAAATCAAAATCCAAATCCTAATCTTAAACCCATCTACAAACCAAACGGGCCATAAGTTAATCAAATCACCCAGGTTGTGAAAAACATATGTGATGGCGCTTCTGACAGGAATCCTGAGGCAACGCATGTGAAAGTTATTGAATCGAAACTTGATATTTTCAAAGAAATTCCATAACTTGTTGATCATGATAAAATTAAGAGTAAATTACATGGTTGGTCCCGTGGTTTGTCCAAAATAACAACTTTCGCCCCTCAAGTTTGAAGTTGCATTGGTAGTCCCTAAGTATGTAAAGAAATAACACACCGTCCAAACGTTAACCCGCGTTAGTATTATCAAAAATCGACCACGTGGCAAAGATGGAGGGTATTTTTGTCTTTTCATGTTCTACCTATAAAAGTTAAACACATATGCTATGTCAAAATTCAAACGCCTCTTTCGTTTTCCCCTTTGTAACCTGCAATAAACCAAGGCATACAACACAAACACTCACACCCTTTTGAAATTTAGATTCAAAAACACTCCTCTTTTTTTTATTCGTTATTATATCCAGACAAGGTAAAACATTTGGTGTCCACGGCTAAACCAAAAAAACCACTAAACTAACTCGAAACCATTTGTGATTGTGTTGTTGTGAGACGAGACCAAATAGATGCACCCTACGTGGGCGGTTCTCATTAAACTAAACACACTCAAAAATGCAAAATGAACCGAAAGAGTCAAAGATCTACAACACACAACTAACATATGCACAATCATATATATAAGATAATCCAAAACATGACCGAGACTCAACGGTAATAATAAATAAACCGAGACCAATCCGCAACACCAAAACACGTAATATCATTTTACCAAACAAAACCCTTGAATAATCAAACCCTTTGTCCAATCCACACCAAACTGTCTCAATTCGCTTGTAAATAGCACCACCAACACACTTTAATCGATTAATACCACGCAAAACTATATTTCAACCCAAAAGGATTTTTAACTGCTTTATATTCCACTAAATCGTTTCAACTCACTTGGAATCGCTTTTAAGTTAAGGAAATTAAACAAAATAGATTCGGTGTCGACATACCCACAGATAAGATAGAACAAGAGAGACGAGATGGCGGCAGTGAATACACGATCACAGCACGAATGAAAACCATGATCCACAACCTATTCGCGACCTCTAACCCAAAACACAATCTCTTCTTGTCTTCAACGCTGGTGGTTGTGGCATGACACGGTGGTGATGGCCAGATGAAGCGGCGACAGAGGGTGGCACCGGTGGCTGGGAAGGCCGGATCTCTTGAGAGAGAGGAACAAGAGAGAAAGTGTGATTAGGGTTCTTAAATCCCTAGAAATGATTTAACTTTTATAGGTAGAACATGAAAAGACAAAAATACCCCTCCATCTTTGCCACATGGTCTGATTTTTTGATAATACTAACGACAGGTTAACGTTTGGACCAGGTGTGTTATTTGTTTACATACTTAGGGACTACCAATGCAACTTTAAACTTTGAGGGACGAAAGTTGTTATTTTGGACAAACCACAGGGACCAACCATGTAATTTACTCTAAAATTAATTGTGTTTCTTCTAGCGGCCTGTCTTTTGTTGAACAAATGTTACATGTTACTAGTCTTGGAAAGAAAGTAACACCTTGTGATTCACCGGTGGTGAAACCCTATGTTAAACCATCCACATAGGTTAATCGAGGCGAGGAAGATGCCGACATAACAAATGCTTGGGTTCTGACACTAGCTATCAACAAATTGATTGTTGAAGCTTTAAAGAAAGTCCCTGGGTGCGTTTGGTATAAAAATTCGCAGAAAAGAAACGAAGAGAGAATGTAATCTCGCAGAATGTAAATCGTAGAGAATTTTGTTCAATTCTAATGTTTTGTAACAACAGACTGAACCCTAGAAACGAAATTTTTTATTTAAATAATATTTTGTCTAAATAAAATTCTTAAAAATATTTAAAAAATTATTTTAAAAAATATATCTTTTTTTTAAATTTATTTTTAAAAATTTATGTACTTTCTTTAAAAAAAATTATTAAAAAACTTATTTTTTAAAATGTATTTACTTTAAAAAAACTTGTTTTATTTAAAAAATATTTTTAAATGTATTTATTTAAAAAACTTATTTTTTAAAAAAATAATTTTAAACTTTTTTTAAATAATTTTAAACTTATTTTTTTAAATAATTTTTTTTAAATATTTTAAATTTTTTTAAATGTAAAAAAAAAAAAAAAAAAAAAAAAGAAAAACATTTTTTCAAAAAATTAATCCAATTCTCCAATTTCTCCACAAAATTAATTAAATTGCCACTTAAATTACACTACTCAACTCTCCATTTCCCCACCAATTTCTCCGCTTTCCATTTCTCCTGCTTACTAAACACGTAATTAAAGTTTCATTTCCATTTCTCCATCTTCAATTCTCTTAACCAACACACCCTAAGTGTTTACAACACTTAAAGGAATCTATCACTGAAATCCAAATTGAAGGCAGTTACTAAGGCAAATTTAAATGAAAGTGGCTCAACAATGTTGAAAAATAAGTTGCCTCTTAAAGAAAATGACACATTGAGATTCACTATTCCTTGTCACATTGGTAACATATTTCTTTGGCAGATTTGGGAGCTAGTGTTAATCTAATGCCTTTATCTCTTTCTAAAAGGTTGGTTTGACTGATTTAAAGTTTTAAACCAACTTATTTACGCATTGAACTAGTGATAGGTCTATCCAACATTTGTGTGAAATTGTGAAGGATGTTTTAGTAAAGATTGACAATATTTTTTAATTTTTTTATTTTATTATTATTTTTATTTTTTCTGTTGATTTCATGGTCATTGATATACCAAAGGATTTTAAATTTCCAGTATTAGTCTGAGCAAAACGAATTAAGAATCTAAAGGGCTCTGCCTCAATGGCTCATAGTTCATATTGAGATTATCGTCTTTGAAATAATAGAATGAGCCATCATTAAGGTGGAAACCAAAGCCGCAGCTCATTTCTTGGAATTTTAGGCCTCTATCTCGCAATGTAAGAAAATAAGTTGTTAGACATAACCAGGTTTCTAACCGTGTTTTACACCTTTAAAGATATAACTTCAGTGTAAGCTATTAACTTATATCTCGTGCGATAATACTAGCACGATCACTCTCACTGTAAACCACTTTAATTCGGGCGGGTCGTTTATTCTTGGTTTGCTATTGTGAGTTTGGACATGATTTCAACACGTTTCTTTCGTAATACTTTGCCGTATTAAAACCGGTTGCCTCACAAATTCAAAATTTATAAGCGCAACTTGTAGAGACTGAGCATCTTATATATCATGGTGTCTTCTAATGAGAGTTAGGGAAGAAACTTTTTTCCTCAAAATGTCTTTGAAAAGATTTTCCCCTTAGAACAATAGCTTTTTTTCTCACGTCTTGGTAGGAAGACTTGCGAAATCAACCTCAAAACAATATTACTTTTACTAAAAATGATACCCAAAACTGTTAGCCTATATCATCATACGGGCCCAAGCCCATCTTAGCCCATTTCTAGAATATACCGACTTCACAGATATAGTTGGCATGTAATCATGTATTGGGGACAATCGATTACAATCAATCAATAAACATTACAATATCTTACATGGTTTCGAGCTAACCGATCCTTCAACTCTAAAACCCTAAAGTACCAAGAACTTTATTTTCGGCCACGGCTTTACGGCGGTCCGAGGAGACTGATATCCTTATCACCATCGAGATCCACAACCGTAAAACACAAAAACTTCCGCTCTCTAATTCTTTTCTTCATCACCGTTCTCCTCTCATTCGATGTGTGTGCCATAGTATCAACGACGCTCGGCTCACTTTCGCTTTATCCTTCTTTTTAGTCGCCGCTCCGCCTCGTGCTTCCTTCTTTTCGCTCATTCTGTTAAGTTAATTCAGTTGGTTGGTTGAATTTTGGGGTTGAATGAATGAATGCATAAATATCTGCTTGAAATGTGTTTTGAATGTGTGACGTTGATGTGATGTGATTTTTTTTTTTTTTTTTTTTATTGTTTTTGGGTTTACGTGTTGAGGTGGATGGAATTTGGGATGGTTATAGAGATAAAGTGAACAGAGAAGAAACAACAAAGCTGTGGTGTGTCAACATTGTGAGTGGGAGACAAAAGATACCACTCAAAGTTACGAGTGGAAAAAAAAAAAAAAAAAAAAAAAAGGAAAAATTTGTTATTTATATGTCGAATCCAGTATCAATTCTCGAGACGACTTTTGTTGGTGTCGAATCCGGTATCAATTCCGAGACGATTATTGTTGGTGTCGAATCCGGTATCAATTCCCGAGACGACTTTTGTTGGTGTCGAATCCAGGTATCAATTCCCGGAGACGATCGTTGTTGGTGTCGAATCCAGGGTATCAATTCCCGAGACGACTTTTGTTGGTGTCGAATCCAGGGTATCAATTCCCGAGACGACTTTTGTTGGTGTCGAATCCAGGGTATCAATTCCCGAGACGACCGTTAAAAAAAAAAAAAAAAAAAAAAATCTCCTTTCAACCTCTACTGTCTTCTCACCTGCTATGCTTCCTTCTCATCTCGCTCACCTTCATCAAAAAAAAAAAAAAAGTAGTGGATCTTTATGTTTTCTATGGAAAACACGCCTGCTTGTTTGGAAGGTTCTTTGGGGTTGAAGTTTTAGAACCAACTTTCGTTTTAGGTTATATTGTTTGTTTGTTTTCTTTTCTAGTTTTACTCCTCCATCCGAGCTTTCATGATTTCGCCGCTTCTGACCGCGTGAAGTGTTAGCCTATATCATCAGACGCCCAAGCCCATCTTAGCCCATTTCTAGAATATACCGACTTGTGGTATATAGTTGGCATGTAATCATGTATTGGGGACAATCGATTACAATCAATCAATAAACATTACAATATCTTACAAAAACGCGTTTGAAAAAATCTTTTGCGTTTGAAAAAATTTTACACTAGCTTTGTCCTTACAAAAGGTATTTGGAAAAAGTTTATGCATCTGAGATATCTATCATAGAACCAAAAACTGGCAGCACAACTAGATCTCTACATTTTTTTTTTTTGAACAGCATTAGATTAAAACGAGAGAAAAGTCTAGCAAAACGCTAGACTAAACAACAGTACAAAGGATGTTTAAGCCATTCAACCCAAGAGATATTACTCTTTGAGTTTCGATGCTTAAACCACAAGAAAGAATACAAGATAATATTATCTACTAGATCACGTTTGAACATTCTACCGGAATCAAATGTCATCGAATTTCTGTACCTCCATAACATCCAACATGTTGTCAACCCGATAACTTCAAGCCTCACTCGACTATTGATAACGTTTGGAACGTGATTACACCATGACACCCAATCTTCAAAGGAGCCAACCTCTGGCATATGAACTTGACACCATTGCACGATCTTCAACCAAACCTCTTTCGCAAGGTTACATGTAAAGAGCACATGAGAAATGGTTTCCATACCTGCTCCACAACAAGGGCACGAAATTACTTCTATTTCAAACCTCTCCGAGACAAGTTATACCGAGTTGGTAATCGGTCCAACATAACCCGCCAAGCAAAGATATTGACCTTCCTTGGAACAAAGGGACACCATCTAGTAACCGAATCTTGGCCCCTCAATCGCATTTCATCAATATGCAAACGTGTTCCAGCAACCGTGAATACACCTTGATCATCTAACATCCATCGAGCCTTATCTTGACCATTTTGCAATTCAATATTCGCGAATAATAATAACAGGTTGTCTAGTTGGCTTTGTTCCATACCACCTCTAACATCTCGACGCCATTTCCAAACCCAACATCCATCATTCCATCTATCACGAACCTTACAGTTTTTCTCCGTTTCCAACATATATAGACGATTAAACCGAGACCATAAAGGCTGGTCGTCTACCCAAATATCCATCCAAAACAGAATACGATCCCCCCTACTAGACTATAACGTAACGATTATAGTCTATAACGTTAGAGTCGTGAAGATAGTTAATCGATCCCACGATACGAGACAACTAGATCTCTACATAGTTTTAAGACTCAATGGTTGGCTATTTTAGATGGAATGAAATTCGAACGAACAAAAATAAAAAACATGCGGAGTACTTTATGACCGAATAGTTGGCTTTTCATAAACAGACACGAACAAACTTACATCGCTAACAAGAACAGGCATATGTTCATTTGGTCCATTTAAAGCTTCAATTTGTTGTCATGCAATTTGATTTCACATATTTTCCATCCGGTCAAGGGTGAAGCAACCATACATTTGCCTCAATTCATCCACACATATATTTCCAATAGAATGAAACAGAAATTAATTATAGATCAACTCCATTTTCACATAAGCAATTCATAAATCAACTTCGGCAACTTTGCCGCTGTTTGGTTGGGATATTTCGTCTTTCTGTTAAAAAGCACCAAGAACAAAACAATATTAGACCAGCTTAGGCCTAAGAGTGCTAGGTGAGGCACGCCATTGGCATGCCATTGATACCAATGGCAAACCAATAACACGTTATACCATACCGTCTAATGTGCCATTCGTGTGTTATTCGACACTTCCGCCATTTCAATGGCTGACGCCATTCGTTATATACAAAGATTTAAATTCATTTTACGACAAAAGTGTTTGTTTTAAATAAAATAAATGAAAATTTTAACCCAATAACACGTTATCGTTATGAAGCATGGGCGATGTTTTAGTTATTGGTGTGTTATTGGGAGGGATGATGCGACGATGACGCAAGATACCAATAACGCTAAAGCAGCTTTCACCTCACCCAAGACTCTAAAAGCTAAACCAAAATGGGTATAAACCATTTGTGTATGGTTTATGGCAGCCTGGTTTTCAAATTTTCAGATGGTTCAAGTGGTGTTCTGGACTTGCATCACATGCTCACATCCAATGTGAGATATTGTAATCATCCATGAACCATGGTCCTGGTCAATTGTTTCAAGCTCATTAAACACCCGAGGTCCAATGTGTCCGATCAGACAATCCTGGCCATAAAACTAAAATGCTAGCGCATAAATGAACCTGATTTTAAAATGCCTATCCCAATTACTGATTTAAACAAAGTGCTAAATCAAATACAAACAGCACAAACTGATTTAAACAAAGTGCTAAATCAAATACAAACAGCACAAAGAAACAAAAAGGGCCTACTTCGCGCTCATTTAAAGCCCTAGCAGGCAATGCATTTGGGTAACATACATTCATTTTGTTAGAAAAATGGATTGCTAAATAAGCTAACGGCGTCTGTGCGAGGTGCACTTAACTTAATTTCAGATAATGGTGATTGGTTTCTAGACCTACATTAACTCTCCAGGACTCCAGGTATATCACATAATGACGAACAAAACACAAGAACCTAACAAAGCAAATTTATCACAGCAAAACACAGTACAGCAGAAAGAGTAGATCAATGAAAACAGCAGGCTGGCCTATCAATAAAGTTTGTTTTAAATCTCACATGGTTAGTTGGTACAAAATCACTCCACAATTTCTTGCCCTGAATGTCACTATAGCAGCAAAACAATGAAAATGCCAAAACATCAACCAAACTATAACCCTTAAATTAAAATGATACACAGATGGAACTACCAGTATCAAAACAAGTGACCACCAAACATAAATTAAACAAGAATAAAAGAAAATTCTGATCACATGCTTGCAGGCAAATACAGGGGTGTTTGGCTCATTCAACGTTTAAAAAGCAAACACGTTCAATTATTCGGGCTTACGAGCTTATAATCAACTTGAGCTTACGAACTTATATACGCCACTAACTCAAGTTAACCATCTTATAAACCCTAATATTTGAACTTATTAGCTTACCAAAGTTCAATAAACCCATAAGCCATATATACAAATGGGGCTCAGCTCATTCACACTCATTATCCCAAATCAACAAAATACTGCCTGATCAAGTAACAATTCAGTCAACAACACTCTAATTCAAAACATGACATCCAACAATCACAATAAACGATTGTATCATAATCTAACAAATCATCATAATCCTCAAAAAGAGCATCAAAACACCATGTCAAAACAACTCAAAATTCATTAAACAAGTGACCTCCAAAGTCCAAACACATCTTAGCTCTAGAACTAGCCACCATTAAATTTGTGTGCTTTCAACAAACAAACAATAACTAAGGCGTGTGCTTATTATTTTTGGATTATTAGCGCATTGAACTTTTAAAAAAGCTAATAAGTTCAATTATTTGGGCTTAATAGCTTTTCATAAGCAATACATGTACAAGCAAAAACAAAGACGCCTTAATTAATTCCTAACATAAAGTACCATACATATGGCTCATCACATCCACACACATTACGCCAATTCAACACACAGAAGAAAACAAATTATTCTAATTCATAACATAAGTTAAACAAAACTAACTAAATTAACAAAAGTTAAATAGACCGATAAGCCAAATACATAAGCTAAGACACACACGCACCCTAATCATTGTAATCCTAACATAAAGCATATCCCTAACACGATAAATATCAATACCAAATCAACCATAGATATGGCTCAAACATAACCTAGTAACAATTCAATCAACAATTATTCTAATTCAAAACATGACATTTTTCATAAACTATCGCATAATTCGCATAAAAACGACATTATCATAATAATAATAATCCTGATAAACAGTACCAAAACATCATAACATAACATCCCAAAATCCATTAAACCAAACTATAAAAACAACATTAAAAACATGAAAATAAACTAGCAAACATCTTAATCTTGAGGAATGACAACTTCACCATCAGCAATCTCCTGTTGCAAACTTAGGATCCTTGCCATCAACAGTACACCCAACACTAACACAAGTCCCAAGAATCTCCTTGACCGTCCCTTGAAGCTCCTTAGCCATAGACCTAGGTGCCATTATCTTAGCAATCTCAATAACATCATCCAAGCTGATGTTCCCACTGTGCTTAATATTCTTCACCTTCTTCCTGTCCCTCTCAGGCTCCTTGAGAGCCTTGATGACAAGGGCAGCAGCTGATGGGACAACCTGAGACTTTGGCTTGACGGTTCTGGACTGTGAGCTTGACTGTGACACGGAGACCCTTCCAGTCCTTGGCGGTCTCCTTGGCGATGTCTTCACCGATCTTCTTCGGGGAGAGGCCGAGGGGGCCGATCTTGGGGGCGAGAGAGGAGGCTGCTCCGACTTCTCCACCAGTGACTCGGACGTAAACGTCCACAACCTGAGATGGGTCGAACTTTGGAGGCATTTTTGTGTGTGTGTGTGTGTGTTTTGGGTGGCTGCTAGGGTTTTGGTGTGGTGATGAGAAAATGAGGGTGTGTGGGTGGATGGATATATGTTAGGGTTTGGGGAAATGGGCTTTTTATGGGCTTTTTATTGGATACGGCTTAATTGTTAAGCTATGTAAAATCTTCCTTCGGCTTTTATAGTTTTACTTCTAACAATCCAATCACAAATATTTAAAACTTGGGTCTTAGTTAAATAGGCTGGCTAGCTTTAAGAATCTTGTTAAAAAAATTACATATACTATGATATTATTTTATATCTATACTAATCTCAAATGTCGGTGATGTATGCTAAACTTTTTTTAAGTAATATTTTTGGTTTGAGCCAGTTACCCATTATCATCTTTTGGGCCGGGGGTATGTCATTACATTTTGAATACACGTGTGTTGAGAGAAACACATCACAGAACACATATATCCATATCCAGATCCACCACCGCATAATCATTTTCGCTGCAAAGAGGCGGTGGATTTGGTAAAACCAAAGCTACGAGAAATTTTGAGGTCATTGTTTTAGATTTTATTTTAGTTTTTTTTCTCAATATTTTGAATATGATTTTAATTGAAGGTTGTTAGGACTTAGTAAATCCAGTTATTAAAGAGTCGGTCACCTCAAATATATGTAATCGTTAGAAAGCTCGTGATCGTAGATTATTTAGTGTTTAGTAGTATTTAGTTAAGAACACCGTGGAGGACGGACGGTCTTTACCCATCAGATGCCCGATCCACAAACCGTAGGTGGCGATTTGTGTAAGACTATAAATACTCTCTACCTCCCAAGGTAGAGAGTTGGGCTCATAATAATACTTTCATTTCTCTCACTAAGTTCCCAAAACTCTAACTCTTCTCTCTAAAACCTCATCTTGTACGCCTACTTGTGTTTATGATATGATGTGTTTGTAAATCCAATATGTTACAAATGGTGTCAAGAGCCATGGTTTGATCATCTCTCTTACATATCCTTGGATTTCTAGTGGTTTTAGATGGTTTTGAGTTTGAAAAGTTTAGTGGTTTTGCATCATTTGGATCATTTCTAGTGGTAAAGTTTGAATTTTGGGTGTACTTTTGTGTTAAGAATCATTGTAAGTGCTTGGGTTTTGATTTGGTAAGCTTGAATCAATCGTAGTTGAGCTTGTTTTGGATTGAAAAGTGTGTTTTGAAGTTTTTCTTGGTAGCGACTGGTTCTCGTAGTATTTTTCATCGTAGTGGCTTGCTTCAAGAAAAGGTAGCGATTGTAGTGTTAATTGTTAGCGATTTGGTCCTAGCGACTTGTTCATCGAGACAAGTCGACAAACAAGACAACTTAGTGGATTCTCCACTACTGCTAGCGACTTGGTGAAGTTAGCGACTTGCTTTCAATTTTGTTAGTGACTTGTACTTAGTATTATTAGCGACTTGGTGTTAGCGACTTGGACCTTAGCGAGTTGCTCTTTAGCGACTGACCTGTAAGCGACTTGGTGCTTTAGCGACTGTGTCAGCGACTTGGGTCTTAGCGACTTGGTTCACGTGAATTTGAGATCTTAATGAGTTGCTACTTAGCGACTGGTTCAAGAATTCTTAGCGACTTGGTTGATTTTTGTTCAGAATACGGTTTCTCTCGATTTAGTAAAATCCGTGAAAGAATCTATTTCCCGCTTAATAATAGAGTTATAAAATCCCGTGTGATCCGTTAACATGTCTACCAACGCACCTACAATCATCTCCATTCTTCGAGGATGTTCAAGCGGTGGTTCGGATACTCGCCCACCTATGCTGATGAACCGACTACGACTCTTGGGCTCAACGAATCGATTGATCGCCTTGGAAAGGACAATGGGTCAACATTCTCAAATCCATCGATGAAGGACCTTATCGATTGAGACTACAAGAGACTTAATTGATACAACCGCAGATGGAACAATGATCTATGGATTGCATGCACTAAAGACGATGATGAGCTCAATGATAAGGAGAAAAGAGATTCGATGTTGACATCGTGGCTTCTAACATTATACTCGTGGTCTTCCAAAAGATATCTACAAGCTTATCAATCACAACACCTGAAGCCAAGGCGGTTTGGGATAATGTCAAGATGCTTCTCTCGTGTTCGAATTGACTAAGGAAGACAGAGAATCACGCTTGTATGATGAATTTGAGCACTTTAAGATGAAGCTGTAAGAAAGTGTCTATGAGTATTACGTGAGATTCCACAAGCTTGTGAATGATATGAGGAATATCAAAATGAGCATGCCAAATATTCGCTTGAATTCAAAGTTTGTGAACAACATGAATCCCGAATGGCATAAGTTTGTCACCTCTGTGAAGCTAACCAAAGGATTGAAGAATAGCAACTATGAGCAACTTTATGCATTCCTTCTTCGAATGAGAGACATGCTATGTTTGAAAAAGGATTCTTGAACAGTTCAAAACCAACCAGGGAGAAACAAGTTCATCAAATGACTCTACGCTTTTACACAAATGTTGGAATTAGCACCAAAGCTTCTCAAGTCATACCCACGGGTAACGAAAATCACAAACTCATTCCCGATCCAAGTTTCAAGCAACTTGATGCCAATGCGCTCATGGAACACTTTATCAATCAATCGGCTCTTATGGTTAAACAAAACTTAACCTTCACTCCACATACTAACCGCCTTCACACTAACAATGAAATCGGGATCGCATCCAATCTACACAATCATGCTTTGGTCGAGATGGAAAGGTTACGTGCAACCAACTCAAGGAAGATAATATGAACAAAAAGAGGTGTAGAGAGGAGGGTATATGACAAATCATAATAGAGGAAGGAATGGTAATCAAGGACAAGCAATGCCAATTAAGTGCTACAACCGTGGTGGTGATGGACACATAGCACGAACCGCACTTCTCCAAAAGGCCCTCAAAATGCATAGTACTTCAAAGACAAGATGTTACTTGTGCAAGCTCGTGATAATGGAGTCGTGTTGGATGAAGAGAGCTGTTGTTTCTTGATGAGGCAATGCCAAGACATATGATGCAGATGTGGATGATCAACCAATTTAGAGATAGGTCATAATCATCGAATGCCTTTCAAGTCGCCGATCGTGATGCATACGACTGACGTTGATGATGAACCCATCGCATGCACAATTTTCATGGCTAGCATTTCTCCAATGGTCTCTCCAAAGGTCCCCTCACCACAACAAGCTGGTCCATCCAAAGACAAAATCATTTCGAGGTATTAAACTATACGATGATGTTGATGAGCAAAGATACATGACAAAGTACAATCAATCGAAACTTTTGAGTCGATATTGAAAATATTGGTAATATCAATGTTGTCCCATATGATCAATATGTGAAACAAAGTGAAAGTGAGATCGCCCAAGTGATGCATCTTCCGCAGTCAATGATGACTATATTTTTATGAATACACCGCATGCGCCTCGATGATTCTCATTATTTCGAACTAAATGCCTATAAAGAACAAGTTGCTATTTATGAACAATGCTAAGTTTGAGTTAACCACCCGTGAGCGGAAATGGATGACCAAATGCGTACAATTATTAGAAAAAGTAATTTTAGAAGAAGTATTAAAACAAGAGTTAAACTCCTTACAAGAAAAGCTTTCTAAACCTTAACAAAAACAAGAACTTCAAGAAAATGTTAAAATGCTTAAGCAAGAATTGGTGCTAAGGAATCAAAACTTTTGAATGATTTTTCTAATCTAAAACCTTGAAAACAAGCTTGAAAATAAGTTGACGTACAAGGAATACCATTCGACCGCTCACATGATCACTAAGCATAGAGTTCTCAACGATAAGCATAGTATCCCATTATAAAGGAATCCAACCCCGAGTATGGTAAGAAAGCAAAAGTCGCTCAAATGTAATCTATGATGGCAATGAGATTCTTAAACCTAGATGTAAACCTAGTTGCATTGAGTACACTGAAGATAGAAAATTAGATGATGCATCTAGGGATAAAATGGATATGAAGCTTAACGATCCTTCGTGTAAAGAGAATAACATAATGATCAAACCCCATGATTACACTAATGAAAATGGATATCCTTAAACAAGTTTAAGTCTCAAACTCTATTAACCCCTGAACAAGTGTTCGGAAAAGGATATGGATATGCAAAAGTGAAAATCTTGTTGAAAAGAATCCTTGTAGGAAATTGCCTAAAGCAACTGTGTATCCTCCTAATAAACCAATGCATTTAGTTCCTATATCTATTGCCACTAATAGCAAGACCTTAATCACCTGTATGTTGTTTATCACCGCTTGTTGATTTTGAGAAAACTTGTAAGAAGAGAATCACACCTACTGAGGATAACCGAGGGGAAAGGGTTTTGAGCAAACTAAAGAATGTTATTTAACTGAGGTCATGCCCTTCTTTAAACAATTAAAAGGTCAATTTGAGAGTCTTCGAAGGGAATTAATTCGATATTAAAGAAATGGAAAAGGAATTTGATGTAATGATAGTTGAGGTTAATGATTATGAACAGGAACTCAAATATAATGAAGTTGAAAGGAAGAACTTGCATATCTTAAATGAAAATTTGATCTCGAGTTGTGTGGCGTAAGATGTGTTTTATATCGTTACTAAGCACTCTATTATCGCTTCGATTTCATGAATTATCTATTGCATTGAAAGTTTCTCATGATCGTGTTATTGAGCTTGAAAACAAAAACTCGTAACTAAATGAGAAAATTGATCGTGATGATCACGATAATTTGGTAAAACATCTTTCTAAACTAGAAGTTGAACATTTTGATTTGCAACTAAAATATCAACATCTTAAAGAAAATGTCAAAACCTCAAATATCAAGACATCCTCGATGTTCCGTAGTTTGATGCGCTTTTCGATAAACAAACGTGACGAATGTATTCAAGCTCATTGTAACACGATCAGAAAATTGAAAGCCCAAATTTCAAAATTAAAGGCTAAAAGAACAATGTGATTGGCTCCCAAATGCCTCCTCCTTTAGATTCTTAGTATTCTCGGACTTTTCATCTTCAAAACTTGGTTAATGCTTTACAAAAGGAAAACGAGGGTTTTCTCAAGAAAATGAAAAGTTAAACGATACTTTAAAGAGTTATATGATTCAATTAAAGTCACTCATGACAAGAACAACGAAAAATAACGCTTTACAAAAGGAAATTGAGAATCGAGGAGACAGGAAAGGGAAATCGCCACTTGTCTTTAATGAGAATGTTGCATCAAGATCATCCTCAAACCGCAAATATATCGTGATCATAAATACATTCCTCCTCATCTTAGGAATAATGAACATGTGTTTCATAACTATTGTGCTCACCTTAAGGATAGTCTAGAATGTCTCCGTGAGATTGTGGAAGAGGATTTCATAAATAAGCCTCTTGACAGAGAAATTAGATTTGCTTGCATTCGTGCCAAACGATCTCGAGTCGCTAGAATGTTTAATAGCAACATGTCCTAAATCCTTAGGTGCGAAAGGAAAAGTCAGTGATGCCTTGTTCTATGCCTAGTTCCAAGCATACAAACCATTCTATGCCCACTATTAAGAAAGTGAACTCTAATGTGCCTCCAAGTAGTTCGAGATCCCCGCACTTCTAATTCGTGAATGCAAAAGTAGATCAACCAACTAATGTTCCCATAATTCCCTACAGAGTAATCGGCGACATTAAAGCAAGCGGGTCAAAGCCTCCGGGCAATACCAAGCAAGATAGGACCTTACAAGCTAAGAATGTGCATTGAAGAAAGTAGAAGATCACCCTAGGAATATTAAGTTTGAGTTGAATAAAACGAATCGTATTGATTCTAGTATTAACTATAAGCGCATCGTAATTAATTCGAATTTCGCTACTATTCGCAAACCATGTAATGATGATTGCTTGATTACATTACTAATCGCGAATGTGGTGTGAATGTTTTGTCTAATGTCGTCAAATGCCCCGTTAAAACTATTAATGCTAAAAATCAAGCTAAGAAGGCTAAAAGGTAAAGGCGAAGAAAGTTAGAAACAAAGGAAACCCACAGGAAGAGAATTTAGTAATATAGGTTATCGATGGATACATCGGCCGTAAGATTAATGAGCTATGACCTAAATTTGCTAAGTCAATGCCCACTAGAAAATGGATGCCACCGGTAGAACTATTCTCTTAAGTGAACACACTTTGAATAGGTCAAATATGGACACTAGCACCGCATCTATTTCGATGATTCTATTGCTTCTACTCGATGTGTGTGTTCCAATCATCGTTACTAACCAAATGGAACCCATTCTCGTACGGGGATCCCAATTATCCAGCTTATCCATTCTTGTCATGTTCAACCGCAGATCATTCAAATCATTATGTGGTACTGGACTCAGTCGCTCCAAGCATATATTTGGAGATCGGTCAAGGCTCATGAACTTCGTGAGTAAATTCATCTGAACTGTGAGATTCAAAACGATCATTTTGGTGCTATTATGGGTTATGGAGATTATGTGGTTAGAGATAGTGTGATTTCGTGGTATATTATGTTGAAGGTCTTGGACATAATCTAATTTCATCGGACAATTTTGTGACTCGATTTAGAAGTGGCCTTGAAAACATACTTGCTTTGTTATAGAACTTGATGGTGTGGAACTTCTCGAGGAACTCGTGGTTCAAACCTATACACCATCTCTATCAAGATATGATGAAATCTTCACCCATCGCTGTCACAAAGGCTTCCAAAACTAAGTCATGGCTATGGCATCGTCGCCTCAATCATTTGAACTTTGGTACCATAAACAATCTTTCCGTAAAGGACTTAGTAAGAGGATTACCCATATTAAAGTATGAAAAGATCATTTTTTCACCACAATTGGGAAAAAGCATGAAATATGCCCACAAACCAAAACCCACAAACTCAAGAATGGAAGTTCTTCATACCATTCATATGGATCCGCATGCGGACCAATGAGAGTGCAAACGATAAATGGAAAGAAATACATTCTAGTAGTTGTTGATGACTACTCGATTTACTTGGGTAAAGTTTTTGAGGACAAAGGATGAACCCGGATGTCATCATCAAACTTATCAAACGACTTCAGTTTGACTCAACAATCTTGTTAGAATTGTTC
The DNA here is from genome assembly GCA_022545495.1 of Chrysanthemum lavandulifolium. Lineage (NCBI taxonomy): Eukaryota > Viridiplantae > Streptophyta > Magnoliopsida > Asterales > Asteraceae > Chrysanthemum > Chrysanthemum lavandulifolium. Next base: position 100,456,444 of record CM040245.1, read on the forward strand.
GAATGCATAATGGCACGAGTTTGTTAACAAAGACTTAATTCGCTTTTATGAAAGTGTTGGAATCACCATCAAAGAAGTGTTCCACGAACTCCTCAATGTAATGCAGTGTAGTTGAAAGACTAAATCGAACTCTTGTGGAAGCCGCAAGAACAATGCTAATTTATTCAAAGGTTCCAATGTTTCTATGGGTCAAGCCATTGCTACACCCAAAATCGCTCCCTTATTCACACCTCTCATGGAAAAACTCCATATGAACTTGTCCATAAACGAAACCCCGATCTATCCTACCTTCGTGTGTTTGGTGCTTTATGTTACCCAACTAATGACGGTCAAGATTTAGGTAAACTAAAAGCTAAAGCGGACATTGAAGTATTTGTAGGTTATGCACCAAATGTAAAAGGATACCGAATCTACAACAAGAGAACCCGAAATATCATGGAAACAATTCACGTTACGCTCGATGAGTCGACCGGTCAAATGGCTCCGTGACACCATCTGTTCTACCCTTGTTTCTAATCCTCACCAGCAGCCTCCTTATGTACCTCCTACGTAAGATGATTTCAAGAAATTATTTGATCCAATGTTTGATAAACACTATGAGCCAAGTGCTAATGATATGTCGCCCATCAACGTAGGTCGCCTATCCCCGCCAATGAAGTTAACCTTTCGTTTCAATGTCATTAAGTCAAGAAGCTGCTCCGATCACTCGCCTCATCAACAAATCATCAATCATCGAGTGTACACAATGGAAATGTTGTTGTCACATACAGATGATGAAAACCCTTTGCTCCTCCGTAAGATGAACCCTTTGTGAACATATTTTCTCCTCGAATCATCATCGTAACCATCATCATCGTGAGATATAGACTCGCTACTTCAGCCTCAACAACAACCACATGAACATCTTAGAAAATGGACACATGATCATCCATTGGACAACATCATTGGAAACCTCTCTCCCAAGATCCACACGGAAACAACTTGCAACCGATGCCTTATGGTGCTTCTTCAACTCCGTACTTCTAAGATCGAACCAAAAGACGTGAAAACCGCCATGAATGAAGACAATCGGTTCAATGCCATGCAAGAAGAAATTCATGAGTTTGATCGACTAGATGTACGGGAATTAGTACCGCTCCAGTTGTGCAATGATCATTGCTTTAAAGTGGATCTTCAAAGTAAAACTTGATGAGCATGGTGATGTTTTAAAGAACAAGGCTCGATTGGTTGCAAAAGGATACCGCAAGAGGCGGTATTGACTTTGAAGAATCATTTGCTCCAGCTGCTCGTATCGAGGCAATCGTAATCTTCTTGGCTAATCTTGCAAGTAAGAACATGGTAGTATATCGATGGATGTAAAGACGGCTTTTCTTAATCGGAGATCTTAAAGAAGTCGATACGTTAGCCAACCCTGAAGGCTTTGTGAATCCGAGCATCCTACCACGTCTATCATCGCTGAAGAAGGCTCTTTATGGTTTGAAACAAGCTCCAAGTGGCTTGGTATGATATGCTATCAAAGTTTCTTCTATCCACTAGATTCAAAGAAAGGAGCATTGATCCAACATTGTTCACCGTAACGCCGGGCAAACATTTAATTCACGCTCAAATATATGTTGATGATATTATTTTTGCCTCGATCGACCCCAATGAATGTGACCGTTTTCAAATGAAATGGGTTCCAAATTTCAAATGTCAATGATGGGACAAATGTCATTTTCTTGGGATTAAAATTTTCACAAAGTCCCGAGGCATTTTATAAATCAATCTAAATATGCAAATGAGATTTTAAAGAAATTTGGATTTGATTCTAGTGACCTGCTGACACTCCCATGATAGAGTGTACTAAATCGATGAGGACCACTCGGGATCATGGTAGACCAAACGAAATATCGTAGTATGATTGGATCACGATGTACCTCACGCCCGAAGACCAGACATTACGCTCGTTGTTTGCATGTGTGCTAGATATCGCTAAGCTTACCAAAAAGCACCTTGAAGCGGTTAAACGGGTCTTTCGGCATCTCCAAGGAACCATCAATATGAGACTTTGGTACCAAGGACACCGGTATGTCACTAATGTACTATCTGCAGATGCCGATCATGTAGGATGTCAAGATGCACGTCAAGCACGCCCGAGGTGCTCGATTTTGGGTGATAAACTTGTGAGTCGGTCTTCAAAGAAACAAATGAGTACTTCTATTTCCTCTACAAGGTTGAATACATAGCCATGTCATCTTGTTGTGCTCAAATCCTATGGATGAGATCCCAATTATCCGACTATGGCTTTGAATTCAACAAAATTCCTCCAGTCTTGTGATAATAAAATGTTATTGCTCTTCATGCAACAACGCTCAACACTCAAGAGCAAAGCACATCGACATTCGACATCATTTCATCGTGAGCAAGTAGAGAACGGTGTGGTGGAACTCTATTTTGTGAGGACAAAATATCAATTAGCAGACATCTTCACCAAAGCTCTTCCTAGGGAACGTTTTGATTTTATCCTCCCAAGACTTGGTCTAAAGAGTCTACAACCAGAAACACTCAAACGTCTTCAAGAGGAAGACGAGGAGTAAAGGTCTTTCTTCATCCATCTCTTGTAAATATTTTATTCAAAAAGCAAATAGAAAAATATAAAACTTTCAAAAATCCATAAAAAATTGAAAATCTTGAAAAATTTCAAAAAAATAAAATAAAAATGGTCTTTTGTCATGATTTTCTCCATTCGATAATATCTACGGTCTTTGTGCTGTCATTCAAAGAATGACACGGGATTTTAGATGTTGTTCGAATGTTCTTAAAAAAAAAAAAATCAAATATCAAAAAATCAAAAAAATCAAAATTTTTTTTGGGAGAAAGTGAAACAATGGTTTATTGTCATTTCAGGCAGTAACCCATTTTTCAAAGAAAGAACAGAGACATGCTTTATCTTGTTTTTCAAATCTCATGCTCTGATTCTATAAACAATTACTTACTATTTAATGAAAACTAATTACTTTGAAAAATAACTGGACTCTATTTTTGAAAATCATCTGACTTAACGCTTGTCAAAATATCTATCTCTCAATCAACAACTTATGTCATTGATTGAGGGGAGAATGATTTCAATTAAATCAAAGGTTATTTGTCATGCAATTGTTTTCAAAAGATAATCATGCATGTTTAATCAATAGAGTTTAAAGTCTCATAATCCGATCCTTATCGCTAAAATGTTTTCATAATCAAGTCACAATTCTCCTCAAAGCTTTCAAAATCAATTTAAATCTACGATATCACAAATCTCAAATGATTAGAAAATTGTGATCGGGAGAATTTGTGATTTAAATTGGATATAAACCGATGATTCGATAAATGGTTTCACAAGTGTTTTGTAAGCTTTCCTCCCACATGTGCCAAACGATTTCAAATTTTCCATGCACATGTCGAGGGAACATCCTTTAAAACCACAAATTATTGAAACGTGATTGATTTGTCTCTAAGTGTGTTCCTTCTAATATGTGCAAAACTCTTTGAAACCTCGAGGCACATATTAAGGGGGAGCAAACTTATGAAAACTTCATCCTTCCTCAATATGCTTTATATACTTGATTTGATCAGGGAAGTGATGTTGATATCTTTTAGAAAATGGTAATTAAAGAAGTTAATTCTTCCTCTTGCCTCCGTTTGCTAAAACGATTTCTAATACATGAGGCACATGTTGAGGGGGAGCTATTTTTCTAAAAATATCAAAAACAATTCAGGTACAAAATAATTTGATAATATATCACAAGTATCTGGATTGATTTTCAAATGGTTTTCAATTGGTTCTAACGGCAGATGAACAATACCAAATAGACCGACCAAATTTACTTTATGTATGGTGATATAAGGATGGTTAGGTTAGGTATTCGTTCCCACGATCCGCCGTAATCCGGAAGGATCTACCGTGGACAATCCACTAGTTAGTGTAGAAGTCCTTAGGTATGATGACAAAAAGGAGAAAATGAGATATGGGAAGAGTGCGGATCGAGACCGAGCTAGTACCGAATAAACCCAACAAGGTTCTAGTTATGAAGTCTCGGTAAGCAATCAAGGGGTGAAGAATGAAAAGAATTGAATGTGAAAAAGGGTGAAAAGAAATAGCCATCCATTTATTCAACCTTAGGGCGTAAACCGGTTCAATTCATATGCTACCGTGGTTACCAAGGTAGCATCGGTATTGAAGACAAGACGCCATGGACCCAATGACGATCAAGACTACATCTTCCCAAGCCACCAAGTTCCTCTTAAAGGGCTTGTTTCATTCTCACGGGAACCTACATAATCTATCGACTTTCTCTTAGTTTGTTGATATCAAGAAGGAGACCCTCTCCCAGTCTCGGCATAGGAACCAAATATGCACAATTATGTCTAGATCCACGAGATCATCAAATAAATCTCATTAGGACACTGTCAATGAAGACTCTATTTCACACAATGTGGAAGAGAGATTATATCTCATGAGTCCCACGATTATCCTTGTGGTATTGCTGAACATCCGAGTGATATGCAAACATATTCACAATGAAGATGGAAAGCTCGAGCCAACATCTAACAATCTCTCCGTGGTGGCATGAGATCTATCCAATAGATCAACCATGTGACAACCGAAGAAACAATGGGGCTTATTCAATCTTTGAATCAATCTGGTTCAGTTATGGATTGACGGATACCTTTGAAAACCGGTCGTTGTGCTTAAAATTCTTTTCCTTAGCACATCGATCGTACTAATATTTCAAAATAAAAGGTGTTTATGATTGATAATTGATTTTCATTAAAACCTTCGTTGCATTGCAAAAACAATTTCTATTGAGCGATACACCATTGCTTTTCAAATATCTTTTATCAATCGCTGAATCTCAATTATTTGGTTCACTCACCGTGTTGTCTTCTTTGAGATGTTCCGGTTTGAGAACGACTAGAACATTTTGCGAAAACCTGTCAAGGAAATTCTTCGAATTATACCGATCACAAAAGATTTGTAATCGATCAACGGGGAACCGTGGGTCTGTACCTCAATTCAACAAAAGTGATCAAAGACACTTTCATGCACTTTATTGCTAGCTGTTGTATGCGTGTACGCCGACGCTTTAGGCGATCGTAATGAAGCGGTCAATCCATACCGCATGCTCACCCTACACATTCATCTCTAAAGAAATCATGATAAGTGCATCAACGACTGATATTTTCACTCCATGCTTCGATACTGCCGCAAATATCATGAATCAACTAAAGCTTCCGCCACTGATAAGAAGAAATCATGATCCGTAATGTGAGCATGTCGGTCAAAATGTCACAACATCACATAATACCAACACCACAATGGAAGAGTCGAGATCTATGTTAATGATGATCTCAATGCGGCTCAAACTCATTATCACGTGGATCAGCTTTAAGACCTCCACTTGGATTAACCAAACATGCAAAATGAAGAATCAATGACTACGAGCTTCAGAGCAAAGAACATTAACAAGAATCCAAGAACAATCTTATTGTAATATCTGCTTGTATTCAATGTAATTTTGAGGTGACCTCCTTAAGGGGAGATTGTTAGGATTTAGTAAATCCAGCTTATTAAAGAGCCGGTCACCTCAAATATATGTAATCGTTAGAAAGCTCGTTGTTGTAGATTATTTAGTGTTTAGTAGTATTTAGTTAAGTAACACCGTGGAGGACTGGACGGGTCTTTACCCATCAGATGCCCGATCCATGCCGTAGGTGGCAATTTGTGTAAGATTATAAATACTCTCTACCTCCCAAGGTAGAGTTGGAGCTCATAATAATACTTTCATTTTCTCTCACTAAGTTCCCAAAACTCTAACTCTTTCTCTCTTTAAAACCTCATCTTGTACGCCTACTTGTGTTTATGATATGACATGTTTGTGAAATCCAATATGTTACAAAGGTCTTATTGGTTGTGATTTGATTTAGGATGTATTCGTTTGAAGTTATTCTTATTATATTTAAACATGCTACATAATGCAGGTTCTGTAAAAGGAGTATGTTGTTAAAGGACCGACGTTTGACTACATTGTAGGCAATGATGATATCTGTCAGCGTTCGGTGTTTCTGTAAGTGTTGTTTACCAAAACCCATATATTGGCGTGGGACCTCATGGTCGCATGCCCATGGGGTTTGAGTACCACTTCAATAATCACGACCGAGCCTTTTTAGTTGTATGACTGCGATCTGATCTCAGTCTTGCATTTCTTTGCTCTCTACTTTTCCTTATCGGTATTCGGCAAATGGATGTTGCGACCGATATTCGGCCAAGGAAAACTAATCCTACTACTGATGTGCTGGGATTGCTTTTTCTTGGTCACATACTGATCACCGCTTATGATTTCCATAATGCATGTCTATTAAACATGGTACATGATGCAGGTTATGAGATCTGTCAGCGTTTGGTGTTTCTGTAACTGTTGTTTGTGAAAACCCATATCTTGGCGTGGCGACCTCACGGTTGCAGCCATGGGGTTTTGAGCACCACTTCAATAATTGATCGATCAGGCAATTAATCCCAATGTCGGTTAGTTGCTAAACTTTTTAGTAATATTTATATTGTATTATAAGATGGGAGTTGGTGTTGTGGGTTAGCTATTGCCTTTGTGGGCGAAATATGTTGCCCAAACGAATGTTTCTACAGTGCCTCTTACCTCTTTATATTGGCGCCTGCTTCTTCAAAGCAAGGTTTGTGTGTGTGTTGGTTTTTCTTTCATTCTCGGAGTAGGTGCGATCATTCTTTGCACTGTTCCACAGTTGCATATTAGGCCTTTATGGTTGACTTTTGTTGTTGCATGTCTATTGTGGTGTTGTTTACCAAAACCCGTATCTTGGCGTGGCGACCTCACGGTTGCGGCATGGGGTTTTGAGCACCACCCCAATAATTGATGATCTGACAATGTAAAGGGTTAGATTATTGAATGGTAGGTGTTGTGGGTTAGCTATTGCCTTTGTGGCCCGAAATATGTGGCCCAACCGAATGTTTTTACGCGCCTCTTACATCTTTGTATTGCCACTTCGTTTCTTCAAAGCAAGGTTATGTTGTGTACATAGAGGTTGTAATTGACGCACAAAAGGTTTGCCTTCTTTGCGCACTGACTGATAATTGAAACCTTTAAAATGGTGTTATCTTGCCGGGGCGTTTATTGTAACGCAACCACAAGTCCTGTGGGCACTGTTTGTTGACTAGTGACGCTATTGTATGCCTGAATTGTAGGCTTCTACCAATATATTGGCGATGATGATAATATGCTAATCAACGCGTGTACATTTCCTTGGCCCGCATCGTAGCAGGGCAGTCACATCGAATGTGTGACTGCAGCCATGTTGGTTGCCTGGTATCGCTATTGTATACATATATCCGAGTCTAATTCGCTATCATTTTTCATGTTTTTCGTCCGTTTTGACGTGTTAGTGAAATCGTGATTAAGTGAGAAATACACGATGCCTACGTAGTATTCGGTCCGCAGATTAGAATCAGATGCAAAATGGATTAGCTTCCGCAGTTATCTATCGGGTTAGGTTTGGGTTAGCATCGGTTACGAGCCTATTTTGGTTTGGGCCAGTTACCGTTTATGTCAGTTTTAGGATGTATTTGTTTGAAGTTATTCTTATTATATTTAAACATGGTACATAATGCAGGTTCCGTAAAAGTAGTATGTTGTTAAAGGACCGACGTTTGACTGAACTGTAGGCAACGATGGGATTTGTCAGCGTTTGGTGTTTTTGTAAGTGTTGTTTACCAAAACCCATGTCTTGACGTGGCGACCTCACGGTTGCAGCCATGGGGTTTTGAGTACCACTTCAATAATTGCTGACCTAAGCCTTTTTAGTTGTATAACCGCGATCCGATCTCGCCTTGCAATTCCTTGGTCTCAACTTTTCCCGATCAAGATTCGCAATGGATGTTGCGATCAAGATTCGCCAAGAAAACTAATCCTACTATCGATGTATCGGGATTGCTTTTTCTTGTTCGAATCTTGATCACGCTATGATTTCCATAATGTATCCACCACAAGGTTTGGTCTTTCGTGCGATATTTCAATCTTTACGGATACATGTATCAAGATCCAATTCGATTTTACGATTTAATCGAATAATATTACTTCAAATGCCTCGATTTCCTTATATGTATATCTTGCCTAGCACAACTTCATAACGGCTCTCACCTAAAATGGTAATTGCCTAACAATTATATTAATGTTTTGCTATTTTAATGAAATAGCGTTACTTGGTATTGTTAATAGCTGATGTAAAAATTTTATGATATCGTTGAATTTAGGTATTATAATTTGAAAAATTAAGGTAAAATAAAGGATGGTATATTATTATTTGTCTATGTAATAATATGCGTTCTTTAGTAGCGAAACTAATTACGAAATTTTGTTTCTAGGTTGTGTTGATGCAAAAGTTTTGAACAGGTTTCGTAAGCAGATGCAGAATCTATACAACAAGTTAGCGATATTGTGTGCACCGAAGTTATAATTGACGCGCAAAAGGTTTGTCTTCTTTGCGCATTGGCTGATAATTTAAACCTTAAAAATGGTGTTATCTTGCCGGGGCGTTTATTGTAACGCAGATACAAGTCTTGCAGGCACTGTTTGTTGCCTAACGACGCTATTGTATGCTTGAAATTTAGCCTTCTACCAATCTATAGGCGATGATGATAATATGCTGACCAACGCGTATACATTTCCTTGGCCCGCATCGTGGCATGGTAGTCACATCGAATGTGTGGCTGCAACCATGTTGGTTGCCTGGTATTGCTATTGTATACATATATCTGAGCCGCATTCGTAATTATTATTCATGTGGGGTGATTGGAATTGCCCATACATTTGCAGTCGGTAGTAGTAGATTCTTATCCAACTGAATTGTCGTGTCACTGATTGGGATCTTTCCACCCGATAGAATATTGCATGTTTCATTTGCGAATATTGATATGAGATGTTTAAGATATTTCCCTGTTCTAATTCAGCCCTCGAAACCCTTTCGTTCTCACAACGGTCTAGCAATACGTCTGGTGCAAACCTTTGCACAACAACTGTTGAAATAGCAAAAGGAATTCAATGGGCCGAGTAGACGGGTCTCGCTATCTTGAACATCGCGTCTCAACATTAGCAACTAACGCTTGAAATGTACTTCCGAGTGGAAAGAGTCCACTCGGTGACGCAACAATATGCAGGTGTAATGTTGTATCCACAGAAGTTATAATTGACGCACACAAGTTATAATTCGTGCACAGAAGGTTTGTCTTCTTAGCGCACTGACTGACAATTTAAACCTTTAAAAAGCTGTAATCTTGCCGGATCGTTTATTGTAACGCGACCCACGAGTCTTGCTAGCACTGTTTGTTGCCTGGCAACGCTATTGTATGCCTGAATTTTAGCGTTCTACCAATCTATAGGCGATGATGATAATATGGCCAGCAATGTTAATACAAATAAGCTATAAAAACGTTTATTTATATTTTACGATCTTCTAATGTTTTGTCGATAACAAACGTAAAATCATTTTAACGAAACAAATAAAATACGTAAATGGTTTGAGCCAATAGTTTTCTAACACACTTACGTTTTCACATAAAACACTAAAACAAGTATAAGTGATTTTATGATTTAGTAATACATATGTACAACAACTAGTGTTTACATATTGGGCAAATATATACATAACTAGTATGCATTATAATGGGTAATACAATTGGGTAGAAACTTAAGTATTTGACTCATTGACCAAATACATTGAATATAGTTGGGTACAACCCAAAGTCCATGACCCATACCCATGGAGCTTGACCCATAAACCATTGCATGACATCATGCTTAAGTCATACATGGTTTTAATGCATGGCCCATAGTTTTAATCCATGAACCATGGACTAGATGCATTGCATCTTATAGATACATTGTATCTACTTGGATATACATGATCCATAACCCATGACCCATGACCCAAAACCCATGGGCTAAGGGGAGCGTCCCACGGATCCCTCAAGATTAGATCGACGGATCCTCAGTGAGGGATCCGTGGAATAGTAGCTATTTTCTCTATAAATAGTGAGCCATTTCTTCATTATTTCTCACCCCTTTCTTACATATTTTCTCTTTGAGTTATAAACTCTCGAACCTTAGATCCAAGTGATCTATGTATGTAGTTTTGTTTTCGTGTGATTCTCTAGGTTCCTCTTAAAGGCGAGATCACCATCTTTTGAAGACGAGCAAGCTCAAGTCCATGAGTTGCCATGCTTCGTTATCATCAAGACTACTGAGGTTCTCTTGTTGATAGTTATTTTCTTTCTAATAAGAAGTGTAGTGTTGAAGACATTAATGAAAGATGTCTAAAAAAGTCAAGACGAAGACATGAGTGAAGGGTGTCGATCGTCCGTATTGAAAGCACTAGTGAAGGGTGCTTAGAAGTCAAGGCTAAAGGCATTAGTGAAAGGTGCCTTGAAGATCGATTCAAATGCATTAGTGAAAGGTGCTTTAAAGATCGAGTCAAAAGGCATTAGTGAAAGGTGCCTAAGGTGTACATTCGATATGGTGTGATTCGATGTTCAAGATAGATTAGTATTGGGTCAAAGGATATTGATATCCTTGTTGATGTTGTGAAACGGAGTAGATCTCCTTTGGGGTTAGGTGTTTTGTAGTGTTTGGGTAGTAGTTCCTCTATTGTAATGGAACTCGGTATTTAGCCTAGTACCGGATAAAGGGTAGGCAACATTGTGATAGGTTTGGTTCTACCTCGTGGAAGAACCCGGTATCTAGCCTTGTACCGGATAAAGAGTAGGCAACGTTGTGAAGGCTTCTCCGCCATAAGGAGTTGGTGTCGTGTAGTGTTTCCGAACTCTCGAGTAGGTGACTCCGAGAGTGGAGTAGGGCAAGAAAGGTGTCCTTGTAGCCGAACCACTATAAATACTCGCGTTATGGTTTTGTGCTTCTTACTCCTTATCTTTTCATTACATACTTATATATGCTTGTCTATCAACATCCAACACACATATTTAATAGATTGACATAAGTCGATCTAAATAGTTTAAAACCAAGTTTTAATCGGTAAAACTATTCAACCCCCCTTCTAGTTTTCAACAAGCAATGCTTATACACTTCCTTGGCCCGCACCGTGGCAGGGCAACCACATCGAATGTGTGACTGCAGCCATGTTGGTTGCCTGGTATCACTATTGTATACATATATCAGAGCCTCATTTGTAATCATCATTCATGTTTTCTATTACTTTCGACGTGTTTGTGAAATCGTGGATTACGTGAGAAATACACGCATGTCTACGTAGTATTCAACGCGCGTATTTAACACGTACGTATTACTGTTGCTGTATGTTGAATCAGGACCCACATATAATGTATATAAAAGGTTTACTAGCAAATAATGTTACCTGCCAACTACCATGTATGTGTTCCTCTATCAGTACGTTATAATTCTAATATTGTAATAATAGTATTTGGAATGCCACAATCCTCATATTGTATATGTGCTTACATCACCTTTCAGAATCATGGATAGCTGCATATTTGTAACTAAGGGTTGTCTGTAATTGCCCATATGTATGCAATCGGAATGATTTCCATCTTACGGAACTAAATAGTCGTGTCATCGATTGGAATCTTTCCACTCGGTAGAATAGTGCAATCTTCATTTGCTAATATTGATACGGGATGTTTAAGATATTGGCCGGTTCTCATCTTCCCCTCGAATTCCTTTCGCTATGACAATGGTATAGCAATATGTCTGGTGCAGACCTTTGCACAAAGACTCTTGACACAGTAAAAGGAATTTGAGGGGGCGATTAGATGGGTCTCACTATCCTGAACATCGCGTGTCAACATCATCGACTGGCGATTGAAATATACTTCCGGGTGGAAAGATTCAGCTCGATGACAGAACGATATTCAAGTATGGAACAAAAGGATCCTTCACAGAGTACAACTTATGCAGGTACAAGCTTCGCGAACAACGAAAGATTCTTTCACCAAGTCGATGGTGATAACCTCCTTGAACATGCACGTAAGAAAGGGTTTGTAATAGATCACACACATCATCATCTAATACAGGTATGTGAATCTATGCAGTGAATTGTAATAAAATTCTTGCATTATAAATATCCGTATTTTCTTTTTCCATTTAGAGCAAGATATCACTTGCGAGTTGCCTCATACTGACACAATCATCTTTACTGTTATTTAAGGTACAAATGGAGTGACAGAATATACATACATGAGATAGCAAATGATGTAGCTCAAGCTAATGCAAAAATAACAAGGCGGTAGCAGGAACCAATAGAGCACATAATTCCGCTAAGGTGGTTTGGTGTAAAAATTCCATCATCTTTCAACCCAACCGTCGGCCAACAGGTCGCACAAATCCTTCTGTGATCATCTTTCACTGCTTGTTTTTTTTGCCTGCTCATGATATTTAGGTTTGGAAGTTTTATTTTTTGGTTTGTCTAGGTCGTATGAAGCTTTGAATGAGTCGTGTCATCGATTGGAATCTTTCCACTCGAAAGAATATCGCAATATTCATTTGCCAATATTGACGCGAGTTGTTTAAGGTACTGGCCTGTTCTGATCTTCCACTCGAATTCCTTTCATTATAACAATGGTCTAGCAATACGTTTGGTGCAGACGTTTGCATAAACATTGTTGAAATAGCAAAAGGGATTTGAGGGGGCGATCAGACGGGTTTCGCTACCCTGAACATCACATGTTAAGATTAGCGACTGAAGGTTGAAATGTGCTTCCAGGTGGGAAGACTCCACTCGATAACACAATAATATTCAAGTATTACATCGTAGCGGATCAGTAGCCATTTAGTTGCTAAAATGGGTCATTATTGGGAGGCGCAAGTGGTCTTAATGGGTTTTCCTTCAAGTTTAGTCTTTTTTCTTTTTCTTTTTTTTTTTTCAGGTCGTAAGCGGCTATGTATTTCCCTTTTTTAAAGAACTTTAACGTACAATTTTCTTTTTTTTTGGGGTTTCGGCCTATCATTGGGGTTTCGGCTTCTACATGATCGTCACACTTATGTAAAAGCTCCTGTAGCCATGGCCAATGTAGCGTTATAAGAACAAAGTATGTAAGCCTCATAAGGCAAACGTGCCAGAAACAAGCTAATGCACACATTTTGATAGCAATTGCACCAACAATGATATAGAAAAAGGGTCGTAGAAATTCTGTCACGCCACAATGGAAATTTTAAAAACTAGAACATTGCCTATCACAAAGTGTCGGTGACACCGTATAATATTTTTGGTTGGTGGCCACTTGAAAGACTGTTGGAAATGGGCTTTTGTTGTTGGCCCATGAGCAATTTCAGCCCAGGTTCAGGTAATGCCGAGACCCATTTTTTTTATCGTTGCCTTATTCCCTACTATTATTTCTTTTCCTTTCATCTGGATATTATCGTGATACGTGTTCTCAAATTAAGCCCATGACTCATGAATGTTATCGACAAGGGGTAATTCTTCTTCTTTACAAATCGCAAATCAAAAAACGAAATCAAAATCATACATACACAAATCCTAAATTAAAAAAAATGACACCCAAAATCATACATGATAGGAGATCTTCATTATGATGGGATAAGGATATTTCTGTGATTAAACCCCTTTTTACAGATCTGAGCTTTTAAGGTGTGTGGTTTTATAAGATTCATATTTTCTTTTGCTTTTAAGGGGAAAAATTGATTTCGATTATATATATTGTTATGTTTGTTGTAAAAATATTTAATTTATAGGAAACAAACTGATGTTGTGTAAAAACTTAAGGCTTTTAAGCTCCGTGTATATGTGTAGAAAATGAGCAACGCTTTCATTTGAATACCATGGGACTTCTTAACAGATCCGTATGTAGAAATAAACACATATGTGAGGGCAGCTACAGTTGATGGTGTTGTCACAAATTACCCAGCTGCCGCCTCCAGATACAGAAGTAAGTTTGATATGTATGAGATTTTACTTATATTTTGTTATTGGATGAATCTACTTTGTGTGATACCATGTATTAATTTGATATAAATAGCTACAAGTAACATAATATCATCCATTGAATTTACTCCCATTAAGGTTGTCTGAAGTTTGTTCTTAATACCTGGAAAGTGTTTGGATACTAAAGGGTTAAAACGGGTTTGGATCACAAAATTAAAAGTATATACTTGCTTGAGATTATGTTTAGGGTTCATGAGGTGTAGTCCTTACGGTGTCATTCAAAGGGTGTGGTTTCGTTGGTATGGGTCAAGGTTGACGAAAAAATGATGATTTAGGGGTTGTAGTGTCGTGTGTCTCCGTATTATAATTTTTCTCTCAGTGAGTCAAAAAACTTTAGCATCATTTGTTTGCAGTAAACATGAAGACCGTAGCAATAAGAGTTGCTGGAGAATGTTCCAGAAAATCATGGTTGACCAACAGAAGAAATTGTTGATGGCCATCAGAATATACATGTATTAATAGAGACCGGACCATATTTTGCCTTAAATATTTCATTTCATCAAACTGGTACCACGCGCCTCAACTTCAACTTATAATCTTTGGGTTTCTCTGCATTAAAAGGCTATGCTTATGCACAAATGCCAGGCGGTGATCGCTCTACGAATGATTATGCACGTGCAACAACAGGTAATGCCATAATTGCGATTTTGTTTGCAAGCTTTTTTTTAGATTTTCTTATTTAAACTTCCTGCATTACAGGGTATACATGGACCTCAGGACTGGATGTGGCATGTGCGGAAATGTAAACAGAATTTGGCGGGAGTTATATGGGATTTGCAAACGCTTTTTTGTGGCACATGATTATCGGTTTCTACTTATTTTTTATCTCATAATCACTCTCAAAATGCATTGCCAAACACCCCTTTATATCTATATTAATCTCGGACGTCGGTGGCAATTAAAAAATTTGCGTGTAGCGGGCCATTATGTGTTCTCAAGTTTAGGGTTTACTCGGATCAATACGCGATCCGATTCTTGACTCAACGTCGATGGCAAATCCCAACCACCACTTTCTGCATCACTTTGTTCTAGATTAATCCACACACCTTCCCACCAGATAATTCCACGGCCTTCACATGCTAACAAAGTGCTAGATAATTGTAACATAAAAGATGCTCAACAAAAGTTAGTATCAGATAGTAGTTTTTTGGATATGGTGGTAAGTATTTTTACTTTGAAGCTTCTATGTAAAGATTTATGAATTTGTGTGAAGTTGAATATAAAAAGTATCCACACTCGTTACAAAGTTTATATGATTTTGTGATATGGGTGTGGCGTCCCTAATTATAATTTCGGTAACATTGAGATCTGAGGTTTGACATATAAAATGTTAACTTGCTTCATGGATTCCATTCGATTCTTTGGTTTCGGTTAAAAAAACAGAAGATCGATAGATTTTGTGGGTTAAGATTTTAGGTATGTGTAAGGTAATTAAAAGTTTTTGTTTTCCTATTTTTTCCAATGCTTTTTGTGGTTAAGGTGAAGTTAATTGGTGAATTTTTTTTAACAGGTTAGGCGACTAAAGTTCATCTATTGACGTTGACTAGGTTTATTCTGATTACAAAAAGACTTTAGATTTACCTATTGTGTTGTGAATCGTTATTATGATTTTATTTATTCATTTTTTTTGCAGTCTTAAGTGGTAAAAAATAATGAGGTGATAAAAAATGAAAGGAATGAATCTTGGTTGTTTACGTCTTTTTTATTAAACGATCAACATTAAGGGTTGCAATTATGGTCTTCCTTATGAACAACAACTTTACAGGTATGAAATGCATATATTATTTCAGACATGAACCCTTTGATTGTCACATTATGATCAAATGCATTCGCCTTTTTAGTTACAAATTTTGCATGATGTTGGACGATCTCTTATTAGAGTTGTTAGTAGTTATAGAATTTTTTGCTTATGCAACATTTAAAAGCTATATTTGGCTTATATTAAGACTCTTCTTTTTTTTGAACAAAATATTAAGATTCTTCTTGATGCGATGTTATTGCAGGTATGGGCCGGAGATCAAAAGAGGTTCTATTTGCTTAACATGTAAACTATAGATTCAATAATCCTATTTCAGAAAGTATGTTCCCTAATTTATAAAAGGTTTTAAGGCTGTTGTATATATAAAAAAAGGTTTGTTAATACAAATAAGCTGTAAAAACGTTTATTTATATTTTACGATCTTCTAATGTTTTGTCGATAACAAACGTAAAATCATTTAACGAAACAAATAAAATACGTAAATAGTTTGAGCCAATAGTTTTCTAACACACTTACGCTTTCACATAAAACACTAAAACAAGTATAAGTGTTTTTATGATTTAGTAATACATATGTACAACAACTAGTGTTTACATATTTGGGCAAATATATACTTAACTAGTATATACTAAAATGGGTAAAAACTAACAAATGGTATTAACCCATAACCCATGGTTTCATCCAAACCACTTGACTAGGTACATTGCTTCCATGAGATACATTGTATCTAGTAAAAGACCCATGGATCAACCCATGACCCATAACCAAAATACCCATGGGTAAAGAGGAGCGTCCCACGGATTCCTAGCTTTACGCTAGCCGGATCCCTTGTGGGAGGGATCCGTGGGATCCGGGGAATAGTAAACTTTCTCCTCTATAAATAGTGAGCCATTTCTTCCTTTTGGTTCACCACTTTCACACATAATTTCTCCAAGTATTATACCTCTCTAACCACTGATCCTAAGGGATCTTTCTATGTAGTTTGTCTTTTGTGTTTGTGTGATTCTCTAGGTTCCTCTTAAAGGCGAGATCACCACTTCTTGAAGTCGAGCAAGCTCAAGTTCATGAGTTGCCTTGCTTCGTCATCATCAAGACAACTGAGGTTCTCTTGTTGATAGTTCTTTCTTCCTCCGTAGAGATGTTGTGTCGAAGGCATTAGTGAAGGATGCCGAAAGAGTCAAGACGAAAGCATTAGTGAAAGGTGCTTAACGTCCGTGTTAAAAGAATTAGTGAAGAATGCTAAAGGTGTCAAGACGAAGGCATTAGTGAAAGGTGCCAAGCGTTGTGTCAAAGGCATTAGTGAATGATGCCTATGAATCAAATCAAGTGGCATTAGGGAAGAATTCCTAGGTCGTATAATCGATAAGGTGCATCGTTATACATATAAGTATTAGTTTATTTCCAAGGATGGTGATATCCTTGATGGTGTTGTAACAAGGAGTGGATCTCCTTGAGATTAGGTGTTGTGTTGTGTTGGGTAGTAGTTCCTCCTTAGTAATGGAACTAGGTGCTTAGCCTAGTACCTAATAAAGGGTAGGCGACGTTGTGATAGGTGTGGTTCACCTTGGTGTGAAAGAACCGGTGGTTAGCCTAGTACCGAGAAAAGAGTAGGCGGCGTTGTGAAGGCTTCTCCGCCATAAGAAGATTGGTGTCGTGTAGTGTTTACGAACTCGAGTAGGTGAATCGGGAGTGGAGTAGGGCAAGGAAGGTTTCCTTGTAGCGAACCACTATAAATACCGTGTCGTGGTTATGTGCTTCTTACTCTCTATCTTTCATTACACGTTTATATATCTATCTATCAACGTCCAACATAAAAAACCAAATAGATTGACATAAGTCGATTTAAATGTTTTAAAACAAAGTTTTAATTGGTAAAACTATTCAACCCTGTTAGGAATTAGAAATTCCATAGTGAAGAGTCGGTCACCCCAAATATTATCTAGCATAAGTTAGCTCGTAGACATATCGTTATTTACTAGTTTATTAGTTAGTCAGTAGCGTAGAATAGTTTAGAGTAACACCGTGGAGGACGGACGGGTCTTTACCTTGTATGCACGATCCACGGTCCGACGGAGGGCGTGTAGTATGTAACTATAAATACCCTCTACCTCCCAAGGTGTAGGGTTGGACCTTCATTCTAATCTAACCTTTTCTCTTTGTTTACTTTTCTCTCTAGAAAGGCTCCCATCTTTCACTTTCTCTCTCTAAACTCTTGCATGATTCGACCCATATATTGAATGTATGATGTGTTTATGAAATCCAATATGTTACAAATGGTATCAAGAGCCATGGTTTGATCATCTCTCTTACACGTCCTTGGATTTCTAGTGGTTTTATATGGTTTTTGGGTTTTAAAAAGTTTAGTGGTTTTTGCATCATTTGGATCATTTCTTGTGTTAAAGTTTGAATTTTGATTGTACTTTTGTGTTTAGAATCATTGTATGTGCTTGGGTTTTGATTTGGAAAGCTTGAATCACTGTGGTTGGGCTTGTTTTGGATTGAAAAGGGTTGTGTTTAAGTTTCTCTAGCTAGCGACTTGACTCTCAGATAAATTTTCTTCGTAGCGACTTGCTTCTTTAGTTTTCAGCGACTTGTAGTTGAAGTGGTAGCGACTTGAGCACTAGCGACTTGTCTATTGAGACAAGGCGACAAATAGTACAAAGTAGTGGAGGTACCACTACGGCTAGAGACTTGTTCAACGTAGCGACTTGTCTTTACTATTTTCAGCGACTTGTCTTTGTTGTGACTAGCGAGTTGCTCTTTAGCGACTTGGCCTCTTAGCGAGTTGTTCTTTAGCGAATTGTCAACTTAGCGAGTTGTTCTTTAGTGACTTGTCAACTTAGCGAGTTGTTCTTTAGCGACTTGTCAACTTAGCGAGTTGTTGCTTTAGCGACTTGCATCTAGTGACTTGTAACTAGCGAGTTGTCTTCATAGCGACTTGAGTACCTAGCGACTTGTATATCTAGCGACTTGGGGCAAAGCGACTTGGTGCTAAGCGACTTGTATTCATAGTTAGAAGCGGTTTGACCATTTCATTAGTGCGTTTTGTTGACTTTTCCCGACAAAACTTTAAACGGCTATAACTTTTGAACCGTAACTCCGTTTTCAGCGTTCTACCCTTCAAAACGACCGTGAGAACGAGGAGAATGGCACGCCGAATGAACTAGGGGTCAACCCTCGAGGCCTAAATCCGCTCCGAACAGAAGTTATTGAGGTTTTTATGTTTTTAGGCCTAAATTTCTCCGTAAAAATGTGCATTAACAAAACCAATTCACAACCAAATAACACTTCAGCTAATCCTTCTAACAATCATCACTCCTAACACATAATCCTCTATCATTGTGTGCCATCAGTTATCTTAACACGTTGTAGGATATTAGTTTTCACATACACATCAAACCATAACAACAAGGTGGCGTATAAGTGGAATTCTAGAGAGAGAAAGTTAGAGGTTTAGGGAACTTAGTGAGAGAAAGTGAAAGATATTATTATGAGCTCCAACTCTCTACCTTGGGAGGTAGAGAGTATTTATAGTCTTACATAAATCGCCACACATCGGGTGTGGATCGGGCATACGGTGGGTAAAGACCCGTCAGTCCTCCACGGTGTTACTTAACTAATTACTACTTAACTTAAAAGAACTACGACTACGAGCTTTCTAACGATTACATATACTTGAGGTGACCGACTCTTTAATACCGGAATTTCTAATTCTAACAATCTCCCCTAAGGAGGTCACCTCAATCATGTACCAAAATTACATTGAATACAACTAGATAATACATTAACACTTGATCTTGCATTCTTGATGTAGTCCTTTGCTCCTAAGCTCGTAGTCATTGATTCTTCACATTGCATGTTTGGTTATTCAGTGGAGGTCTTTCTTGATCCACGTGATAATAATTTTGAGCCATCTTTTGAGATCATCACTATCAAAATCTCTAAGACATCCTTTATGGTGTTGTGACTTTAGGACCGACATGCTCACATTACGGATCATGGAATCTTCTCATCGAGTAGCGGAAGCTTTAGTTGATTCATGATATTGGCGGCGTAGCGAAGCATGGAGTGAAAATATCGAGTCATTGATGCACTAATCATGATTTCTTTTGAGTTGAATGTGTTAAGTGAGCATGCGGCTATGGATTGACCGCTTCATTACGATCATTTGCAAGCGTCGGGCGTACGCATACAACAGATTAGCAATAAACGCACGAAAGTGTCTTTGATCACTTTTGTTGAATTGAGGTACACGCCCACGGTTCCCGTTGATCGGTACAAATCTTGCACGTGATCGGTATAATTAGAAGAATTTCCTTGACGAGGTTTCGCAATGCTCTATTTGTTCTCAAACCGGAACATCTCAAAGAAGATAACACGGAGTGAGTGAATCGGTAATTTTAAGTCCACCGATTGATGAAAAGAGATTTGAAAAACAATCGTGTATTGCTCAATAGAAATTGTTTTTGCAATACAACGAAGGTTTATTGAAAATCAATTATCAATCATAAAAACACCTTTTGGTTTGAAAAATGAGTACACGGTCGATGTGCTAAAGAAAAGAGTTGTTAAGCACAAAGACCGGTTTTCAAAGGTATCCGTCAATCCATAACTTGAACGAGATTGATTCAAGAGATTGAATCGCCCCATTGTTTTCATTCGGTTGTCACATGGTTGATCTATATAATAGATCTCACATGCCACCTACCGAGAGCTTGTTTGATGTTGGCTCGAGGCTTTCCATCTTCATTGTGAATATGTAAACACATCACTCGGATGTTCGCAATACCACAAGGATAATCGTGGGACTCAAGATATAATCTCTCTTTCCACATTGTGTGAAGCAGAGAGTCTTCATTGAAAGTGTCCTAATGAGATTTATTGATGATCTCGTGGCTCTAGACTCAATTTGTGCATATTTGGATCCTGTTGGGAGACTAGGAGAGGGTCTCCTTCTTCAATATCAATCATCTCTAAGAGAAAGTCGATAGATAATGTCGGTTCCCGTGAGAATGAAACAAGCCCTTTTAAGAGGAACTTGAGTGGTTTGGAAAGTTGAAGTGCGGTCGTCCTTTGGGTCCATGACGTCTTGTCTTCAATACCGATGTTACCATCGAAGTAGCATATGAATTGAACCGGTTTACGCCCTAAGGTTGAATAAATGGAGGCTATTTGTTTTCACCCTTTCTCATTCAATTCTTTTAATTCTTCAACCCCTTGATTGCTTACGAGACTTCATAGCTAGAACCTTGTTGGGTTTATTCCAAGTACTAGCTCGGTCTTAGTCCGCACTCTTCCCATATCTCATTTTTTCTCCTTTTATCATCATACCTAAGGACTTCTACACTAACTAGTGGATTGTCCTCGGTAGATCCCTCCGATTACGGCGGATCATGGGAACACATACCTAACCTTATCATCCTTATATCACCGTACATAAAGTAGAGTTGGTCGGTCTATTTGGTATTGTTCATCGCCATTGGAACCAATTGAAAACCATTTGAAAATCAATTCGGATACTTGTGATATATTATCAAAGCAATTTGTACACGAATTGTTTTTGATATTTTAAACGAGAACTCCCCTCAACATGTGCATCAAGTATTTGAAAATGTTTTGCACATGGAGGCAAGAGAAAGAATTAACTTCTATGATTACTATTTTCTAAAGATATCAACATCACTTCCACATCAAATCAAGTAGATATAGCATTTCCAGGAAGGATGAGGTTTCCTTAAATTTGCTCCCCCTCAATATGTGCCTTGAGGTTTGAAAAGAGTTTTGCACATACTAGAGGGAACTTGCACATTGAGATAAGTTGATCACAATTCAAATCATAGGTTTAAGATAGATGCTCCCCCTCAACATGTGCATGAAAATTTGAAATCGTTTGTCACAAGTGGGAAGGACAGCATGTACATTCTTATAAAACCATTTACCGAATTATCAGTTTAAATCCAATTTAAATCACACATTCACCCCCGATCACAATTATCAAAACATTTGAGATTTGTGATCTCGTATAGATTTAAATTGATTTTGAAAGCTTTTAAGGAGAATTGTGACTTGATTGTGAAAGCGTTTGAACTGATAAGGATCGGATTTTGAGACTTTAAACTCCATTGATAAAACATGCATGTATATCTTTTGAAAACAATTTAATGCCAAATAACTGAATAATTTAATTGAAATCATTATCCCCTCAATCAATGACATAGGTTGTTGATTGAGAGATAGAGATTTTGACAAATAAGTCGATGATTATCAAAAATAGAGAATGAGTTATTTTTCAAAGCATTTAGTTTTCAAGAGATAAATGTTTATAGAATCGAGCATGGAATTTTGAAAGCATGATAAAACATGGCTCGTTCTTTCTTTTAAAAACCGGTTATTGCACGAAAATGACAATAAACCAATTTCTCTTTCTCCCAAAAATATTTTTTTTTTTTTTTTTTTTTTTTTTTTAAAGAATTGAACAACATCTAAAGTCCCGTGTCATTCTTTGAATGACAAGCACAAAGACCGTAGATATTATCGAATCGAGAGAAACATGAAAAAATGACAAAATATTTTGAAGATTTTTGAATTTTCAAATTTTATGGATTTTGAAAGTTTTATATTTTTCTATTTGATTTTGAAGGTTTTATAATTTTGTATTTTGTTTTCGAATAGATATATACAAGAGATAGATGAAGGAAACCTTTTACTCCTCGTCTTCCTCACGAAGGCGTTTGAGAATATCTGGTTGAAGGCTTTTCAAACCAAGTCGTGGAAGAATAAACTCAAAGCGTTCTCTTGGAAGAGCTTTGGTGAAGATGTCGCTAGCGATATTCGGACCTCACAAAATATAGTTCCACCACACCTTTTTCCACTTGTTCCCACGATGAAATGATGTCGAATGTCGATATGCTTTGCTCTTGAGTGTTGAGCGTTGTTGCATGAGAGAGCAATAGCACTTTATTATCACGATGCGAGAGGATTTTGTTGAATTCAAATCCATAGTCGGATAATTGAGATCTCATCCATAAGATTTGAGCACAACAAGATGACATGGCTATGTATTCACCTCTGTAGAGGAAATAGAAGTACTCATTTGCTTCTTTGAAGACCACTCACAAGCTTATCACCCAAAACTAAGCACCTCTGACGTGCTTGACGAGTATCTTGACACCTGCATGATGCGCATCGCATATCTTGTTAGTGACATACGGTGTCTTTTGGGTACCAAAGTCCCATATTGATGGTTCCTTGGAGATACCGAAGACCCGTTTAACGCTTCAAGGTGCTTTTTAGTAGGCTTAGCACGGTATCTAGCACACATGCAAGCAATGAACAAGATGTACGGTCTACTAGCCGTGAGGTACATCGAGGATCCAATCATACTACGATATTTTGTTTGGTCAATCATGATCCACGAGAGGTCCTCATCTAGTTTGGTTCGGTCAATCATGGGGGTGTCAGCGGGGTCACTTGAATCAAATCCAAATTTCTTTAAAATCTCTGTTGCATATTTAGATTGATTTATGAAAATGCCTCAGGGACTTTGTGAAATTTGTAATCCCAAGAAAAATGACATTTGTCCCATCATTGACATTTGAAACTTTGAACTCATTTCATTTGAAAACGATCACATTCCATTGGGTGCATCGAGGCAAAAATAAAATCATCAACATAAATTTGAACATGAATTAAATGTTTGCACGACTTCACGGTGAACAATGTAGGATCAGCTGCTCCTTTGATGAATCCGGTTGATAGAAGAAACTTTAACGATGTATCATACCATGCCCTTGGAGCTTGCTTTAAACCGTAAAGAGCCTTCTTCAAGCGATAAGCGTGAGTAGGATGCTCTTGATTCAAAAATCCTTGAGGTTGGGCGGCGTGAGCGACTTCTTTAAGATCTCCGATTCGGAAATTCCGTCTTTACATCCATCGATATACTACCATGTTCTTACTAGCGACATTAGCGGAAAGATTACGATTGCCTCGTCTGAGCAAGCTGGAGCAAAGATTCTTCAAAGTCTATACCCTCCTCTTGCGATATCCTTTAACAACTAATCGAGCCTTGTTCTTCAACACATCACCATGCTCATCAAGTTTTACTTTGAAGATCCATTGAGAGCTATAATCATAGCACGATCGGAGCGGTACTAACTCCCATACATCAAGATGATCAAGCTCATGAATTTCATCTTGCATGGCATTGAACCACTATCTTCATTCATGGCGGTTTAACATCTTTTGGTTCGATCTTAGATAGTACGGAGTTGAAGAAGCACCATAAGGCATCGGTTGCGAGTTGTTTCGGGTTGATCTGGGACGAGAGGATTTCCAATGATGTTGTCTAAGGGGTGATCGTGAGTCCATTTTACGAGGTGTTCATGTGGCGGTTGTTGAGGAACCGAGGTAGGCGAGTCGATGTCTCTGAAGAAGATGGTTCGATGATGATTCGGGAGTAGCAAATATGTTTTCAAATGGAGCATCTTGAGGGAGTCAAAGGGATTAACTTCATCATTGATGCGAAACATTTCCATGATGTACATTTGAAGAATGATGATTTGTTGATGAGGCGAAGGATCGTGACGGTGCTTCTTGACTTAAAGATATTGAGGCGAGGATTGATTTCATTCATTTGGAATATGAGCATCCTCTGTTGTAGGAATCGACACCTCATTAGTAATTGAATCATCTGATTCATCAAACATAGGATCAAACAATTTCTTTACATCGTCTTGGATGGAGGTACATATGGAGTTTCTTGAGAGGAGTTTGGAACAAGGGATGAACCAATGGGACTGTTTTGAAGTCACGGGTCTGAGTGGAGTGTCAGGAGCCATTTGACGGTCGACTCATCAAGCGTAACGTGAATTGTTTCCATGATATTTCGGGTTCTTTTGTTGTAGATTCGGTATCCCTTTTGTTTGATGCATATCCTACAAATACTCAATGTCGACTTTGGCCCTATGTTTGCCTAAGTCTTGACCTCATTAGTTGGATAGCACAATGCACCAAACACACGAAGGAAAGATAGATTAGGTTTTCTGTTGTGGACAAGTTCATATGGAGTTTTCCATGAGCGGTGTGAATCGAGGAGCGATTTTGTGTGTAGCATGCGTGGCAATTGCTTGACTTGGAGAAACATTGGAACCTTTGAGTAGATCGGCATTGTTCTAGCGGCTTCAACGAGTTCGATTTCGTCTTTCAACTACACCGTTACATTGAGAAGTTCGTGGAACACTTCTTTGATGGTGATTCCAACGCTTTCATAGAATTCATTAAGTTGTTTGTTGACAAACTCGGTTCCATTATGCATTACGATAATTACGGCGGTTTTGTTAAGTCGAACTGCATTTGTTTGATGAGTTTGATGATGATATCGGGAGTTTCATCCTTTGTCCTTAAGAACTTGACCCAGTGAATCTAGAGTAATCATCAACCACAACTAACACATATTTCTTCCCAAATATATTACGCACCCTCATTGGTCCATAAATCCATATGAATCATATGAAGAACTTACGTGACGAGTGAGTAGGTTTGGGTTTATGGGCATACTTGCTTTTTCCCAATTGACATCTTTGACGAGATGATCCTTTTCATACTTTAGTCTAGGTAAACCTACAACTAAGTCCTTTACGGAAAGATCGTTGATGGTGCGAAGTTCAAGTGATTGAGGCAGCGATGCCATAACCATGACTTAGTTTTGAAGCCTTTGATATGAGGATTGGAGGCCCTCATCATGTCATCGATAGAGATGGTGTAAAGATTTGACCCACGAGTTCCTTTTAACGATTGCTTACCATTAAGATCTCTAACAAAGCGGTATGTTTTACGAAGGCAACTTCTAGATCGGAATCACGAATTGACCAACAGAGAGCAGATTATGACCCAAACCTTCTACATAGTAAACTCTAGAGATGATACTATCACCAACAACATAATCTCCATAACCCATAATAGCACCGAAATGATCATTACCAAATCTAACGATCCGATGAATTTGCTCACGAAGTTCATGAGCGCGACCGGTCTCCGGTCATATGCTTGGAGCGACTGAGTCCGGTACCGCGAGCGATTTGAGCGATCTGCGGTTGAACACGAGACAAGAATGGATAAGCTGGATAATTGGGATCCCATGCAAGAATGGGTTCCATTTGGTTAGTAACAATGGTTGGAACACCCATCGAAATAGAAGCATTCATATCGAAAGTGAGGCAATGGAATCTTTGTGAATAGATGCGATACTAGTGTCGATATTAGCCACATTCATAGTGTGATCACTTCTTAAGGAATAGTTCTACCGGTAGGCATCCATTTTCTATTGGGCATTATCGATTAGTCTTAAGACTAACGGTGTCAATAAAAGCCTATTTCTTGAATGTTCTTCTGTGGGTTTCCTTTGTTTTCTAACTTTCTTTCGTTTTGCCTTTTAGCCTTCTTAGCATGAATTTTAGCATTAACAATAAGAGCTGGACAATTAACATCATTAGGCGAACATTAACACCACATTCATGATTAGAAACAAAATTCAGCGGACATCGGTACAAGGTTTGCAAATAGTATCGAATTGAATTAATTACGATGCGCCTATGGCTAATACTAGAATCAACACGATTCGTTTTATTCGATTCAAGCTTAAAGTTCCTAGATTGTTCTACTCTTTTCCGGTGCACATTCTTAGCTTGCGAGGTCCTATCATTCCTTGTATTGTCTTGAGACTTTGACTTTGCTCCCTTTAATGTCATGATTACTCTGTAGAGGAATGGGAACATTAGTTGGTTTAACTACTCTTTGCATCACTGTTTAGATGTCTTGGGATCGAACTACATGCAGTGCACTCGGTTCACATTCTTAAAACTAGAGTCTTGAGATTTGTACTCCTAGAAGGCACGCATGAGTTCTCTTTCTTAGCATTGTGGATCTAGAATCGAACCCCTTAAAGGCACACTACGGTTCACATTCAAAACATTGGGAATCAGTGCATATCATACTTGGCATTAGGCATCGAGCATGGAATCAAGGATTAACTCTCACCTAATGACTTTGGGCATATTGTGATCAAGCATTCTAAGATTTCTTGAGATCATTTGGCATATAAGCATGCATGTCCAATTGCATTATCATGAGGTTTCTAACTTATCCTCTTCAACAATCTCATGAGACATTCTAGGCAATCCTTAAGGGATGAGAAGTATGTTTGAATAGCAAGTTTGTTGTTCCTTAGATGAGGAGGGACATAAGTCACGAGACAAAGTATATTTATTACAAAGTGAACCTTTGATCCACCATTCTCCCCATTGGTCATTGGCATTTTCCCTTTTACGACTCTTGATTCTCAATTTCCTTTTGCAATGAAGCTATTTGTTCGTTGTTTTTATTCTGAGTGACTTTAATTGATTCAAATAACTCATTGAAATGACGTTTAACCTTTTCATTTTCTTCTAGAAAACTTTCGTTTTCCTTTTGTAAAGCATTTACTAGGTTTTGAAGATGAAACGTTTGAGAATTCGAGAATCTAAAGGAGGAGGCATTTGGGAGCTGTCATATTGTTCGTTTGACCCTTTAATTGAGAGATTTGGGCTTTCAACTTTATGATCGTGTTGCTTGAGCTTGAATCATTCATCACGTTTGTTAATTTGAAAAGCGCATCAAATCTGGAGCATCGAAGATGTCTTGACATTAGAAGTTTTGACATTTTCTTTAAGATGTTGATATTTTAGTTGTAAATTAAAATGCTCAACTTCTAGTTTAGAAAAATGTTTAACGAAATTGTCGTGATCATCGGTTCAATTTTCTCATTTAGTTTAGAATTAGTTTTTCAAGCTCAATGACACGATCATGGGAGACTTTCGAGGCACGAGATAGTTCATGAAATTTGGAAGCATTATAGAGCAATTTGAAGCGTTGAAAACACATCTTGAGCAACACATTCGGTAATAAGATTCTCATTTAATGTATGCAAGTTCTTTCTCTCAATCTCATTATATTTGATTGCGCTCATAGTCACTAACTTCAACAACCATTGCATCAAATTCCTTTTCCATTCCCTTAATATCGGTTTCTATCCCTTTTAAGACTCTCAAAGTGATCTTTTAGAAGTTTAAAGAAGGCATGACCTCGATTAAATAACATTCTTTCATTTGTTCAAAACCCTTTCTCCTTGATTATACCGATGGGTGTGATCCTTTTCTTGCAAGTTTTCTCAAAATCAACAAATAGTTGAAATATAACGTATTGGCTAATTAATGTCTTGCTTTTAGTGGCAATTGTTCTAGGTACAAGATGCATTGGTGTATTAGGAGGATACACGATCGCTCTAGGCATTTTCAAAGGGAGGGTTTGTTTCAACAATATTTTCGCTTTACGCTTATCTAAATCCTTTTTCGGAAGACTTGTTCGGGAGTCAACAATGTGTGAGGCTTAAACTTGTTCAAGAAATCCAGTTTTCCTTCTTGTAATCATGAGGAGTGATAATTATGTTTTCTCTTTGCATTTGGGATCATTTTGTTTCTTATTCATCTTTTCCTAGTGATTTCATTTGATTTCTTATCTTCCTCGGTGCACTCAACGCAACTAGGTTTACGCCTAGGCTTAAGGTTTCATTACCATCATAAAGTACCTTATGAGCATTTCTAGCCTTTTAATTACCTCTGGATTTGGTTCCTCAACAAGGGAATGCTATGCTTATCGCTTAAGACTCGATGTTTGGTGACCATGTGAGCGATCGAATGGTGTTTCCTTGTATGTACAACTTGTTTTCAAGTTTGTTTTCAAAGTTTTGATTAGAAAAATCTCTCAAGAGTTTTGATTCCTTTGCATTAAATTCTTGTAAGCATTTCACATTTTCTTGAAGTTCTTGTTTTGCTTATTTGTTTTAGAAAGTTTTTCTTGCAAGGAATGTAATTCTTGTTTCAATACTTCTTCTCTAAACTTACTTTTTCTAATTCTTGTACTCACTTGGTCATCCATTTCACGCTCACAGTGGTCAACTCAAATTTTGCACGTTGTTCATAAATAGCAACACGTTCCTTATAGGCATTTAGTTTGAAATTACGGAATCATCGGGGAGCACATGCGGTGTATTAATCAAAGACATAGTCATTGTTGATCGCGAAGATGCATCACTTGGTACAACTTCACTTTCACTTTGTTTCACGTATTGATCGTATGGGACAATATTGTTATTACCCATATTTTCAACATTTGATTCAATAGTTTCGAGTTGGTTGTACTTTGTCATGCATCATTGCACATCGACATCATCGTATAGTTTTAATACCTACGAGATGAGTTTGTCCTTGGATGGTCCGACTTGTGGTGAAGAAGAGACCTTGGGAGAAACCATTGGAGAAATGCTAGCCATAAAATTGTGTGTGCGATGGGTCCATCATCTACATCAGTCGTATGCATCACGATCGTGACTTGAAAGGCATTTTGATGATTGTGACCTATCTCACGAATAGTTGCTCATCCACATCGCATCATAGGTCTTGGCATTGCCTCGAAGAAACAACAATTCCTCTTCATCCAAAGCGGCACCATTGTCACGAGCTTGTGCGGTGACATTTTATCTCTGTAATGTCGGCATTCTATGGGCGCTTTGGAGATGTGCGTTCCTTGAAATGTGTCCTCACCACCACAGTTATAACATTTGATTGACTTAGCTTGACCTTGGTTACCATTCCTTCCTCGATTACGGTTGCCAACATAACCTCTCCCGGCTCCACCTCTTCTCTCGATCATCTTGTCTTTCTGAGCTGTTTTGCCCCATAATTTTCCCATATCGATCAAAGCATGGTTGTGAAGATTGGAGGCGGTTCGGATCTCATTGCGGTGTGGAGTTTGTTGGTGTGAGGTGAAAGTGTCTGTTCTCTTTTACCATGAGTGTTAGTTGAGTGATGAAATGTTCCATGACAGACATTTGCATCGGGTTGCTTGAACCTTGGATCGAAATGGGTTTGTGATTATCATCTTTAATGGGTGCGACTTGAGAAGCATTGGTGGAAGTCCCATCATTTGTGAAGAAGGCGGTTGAATCATTTGTAGACCTTGTTTCTCCCCGACCTTTGAGCGATCAAGAATCCTCTTTTCAAACATGGCATGTCTCTCATTACGAAGGAGGAAGGCATAGAGTTGCTCATAGTTTGTATCCTTCAATCCTTTAGTGAGCTTCACGGAGGTGACAAACTTGTGCCATTCGGGATTCATGTTGTTCACAAATTTTGAGTTCAACGAATGTTAGGCATAGTCATCTTGATGTTTCTCATATCATTCACCAACTTATGAAATCTCACATAGTACTCATAGACACTCTCATCTGGTTTCATCTTGAAGTGCTCAAATTCGTCATAGAGTTGGGATTCTCATCTTCCATAGTTAATTACGAACACGAGAGAAGCATCTTAACATTATCCCAAACTGCCTTTGCTTTAGTGTTATGATTGATCAACTTGTAGATGTCTTTAGGAAGACCTTGAAGAACAATGTTTGAAGCCACGATATCTCGCATCGAATCTCTTTTTATCCTTAACATCAAGCTCATCATACATCTTAGGTCCATCCATTCCGTAAGCAGAGTACCATCTTCATTAGTATCAAGTATGTCTCTAGTCGTCTCAACTCGATATGGTCCTTCATCAATGGATTTGAGAATGTTGACACCATTTTCCTTTCAAGGCAATACAATCGATTCGTTGAGCCCAAGAATCGTAGTCGATTCATCAAGCATGGGTGGGCGAGTATCCGAGCCGGTGCTTGTACATCCTCGACAATGATGGAGATGATAGTAGGGACGTTGGTGGACATGTTAACAGATTATACGAGATTTTATAACTCTATGATTAAACCGGAAATAGATTCTTTCACGGTTTTACTAAATCAAGAAAACCGTAAACAATCACTCAAGTCGCTAGAAGATAATGCACTAAGTCGCTAGATGATAATGCACTAAGTCGCTGAAGATAATGCACTAAGTCGCTAGAAGATAATGCACTAAGTCGCTAACACTTAATTAAGCTACACCACTAAGTCGCTAGAGTCCCAAGTCGCTAGACAAAAGCAAGTCGCTAAGTAGTAACTCGCTAAGCCTCAAGTCGCTAGCAAAATTTTGGCGACAATTAGCTACTCAAGTCGCTAGAGATACAAGTCGCTAAAGAGCAACTCACTCTGAGACCAAGTCGCTACCACCAAGTCGCTACCCGTGGTGGAGAGTCCACTACTTGTCTTGTTAATCGCTAGGTATAAGTCGCTAGCTCCAAAAGCGTAACTCGCTACAAAATTGTGAAGCAAGTCGCTACTGAAGAAATAAATCCGTATATCAAGTCGCTAGCAAGAAAAACCACATAAACATCACTTTTAATCCAAAAACAACCCAACCAAGATGATTCAAGCTTACCAAATGAAAACCTAAACACTTGTGATGATTCTAAACATAAAAGTACTAACAAAATCCAAGCTTTAATACAAGAAATCAACCAAATGATGCAAAACCACTAAACTTTTCAAACTCAAAACCACCTAAAACCACTAGAAATCCAAAGATGTGCAAGATATGATCTAACCATGGCTCTTGATACCAATTGTAGGATATTAGTTTTCACATACACATCAAACCATAACAACAAGGTGGCGTATAAGTGGAATTCTAGAGAGAAAGTTAGAGGTTTAGGGAACTTAGTGAGAGAAAGTGAAAGATATTATTATGAGCTCCAACTCTACCTTGGGAGGTAGAGAGTATTTATAGTCTTACATAAATCGCCACACATCGGGTCGTGGATCGGGCATATAGTGGGTAAAGACCGTCCAGTCCTCCACGGTGTTACTTAACTAATTACTACTTAACTTAAAAGAACTACGACTACGAGCTTTCTAACGATTACATATACTTGAGGTGACCGACTCTTTAATACCTGGAATTTCTAATTCCTAACATACGTTCTATTCGTCATTATATCACGGTTTCTTCTTGATTTTGTAAAATCCCGCGAAAGAATCTATTTCTCGGTTTAAATCATAGACTTGTAAAATCCGTGTATACTACAACATCATGTCTTACACTCTTGACCCGGTGATTTCGGAAGTACTTAAATTGTATGATCTTGTGGACAACAATGATAATGTATGCTACATCGAGCGATTAAAGATGTTTGAATTAATCAATGAGGATGTGAGTTCTTCATGTTACGAGTACAATGAGAATGAATTGCACTGCTAATGCTACGAATGCCATGCAAAGGAATCTTTGCATTATACTCTATCAACAACTTCACTCTCACCTCATGTTACTTCTACCCACAACAACGGAACGAACATGTATTGTCCTGTTCGTCGGGACTTATCTACATTAACGGGAACTTTCTTGTTAAACTTAGAGCAATTAGACTACAACTTGACAAAGAGAAGGTTCAAAAGGATAGTTCCAAAGGTTGCACTTCAAGTGATCTACAAACAATTTAGGTCATTCATTAGAAGGAATTCACATCGATTATGATCAAGACATGGTGAAATGTCCTTCAAGAGACATATTGGAATGGAAATTTGCGTGTTCATAGAGACACTTATCCATCTCATGGATAATGTGGAGAAGTATATTGAGGAAGTTACTCGAAAGATGAAAAATGAATGAGAGTGCAGTGCGGATGATGTAAAGTTGTGATGAGTTGGGTAATATATCGGTTGAAGAATCGGGTGTTGTTGAATGCGAGAATGTCGGATACAACAAATAATGATGATGTAACCGGTTATTCGATTACTCTAACATACAAAAGTAGATGCGATGTCGAAAGGGAATGAATGTCGGGCACAATCAAAAGGCGTAGTGTTGAGTCGGGTAAAGCACCGGATGATGGATTATTTGACATCGAATACGAGTCTCGAGATAGATAAGGTTGACACACCAGCGATCCGGTGACTCTTGTTACACATGATGTGGATGCGAGATATCGAATCGACAAATGAGCAGTGTCATGTGAAGAGGTACCCTTAAGCTATTCAACATAGTGCATCCGCTAAAGTACTTAAACAAACCGATCATGATCTTGAACATGAAATTGATAAATGTTACATGGCGAGGTGAGTCTCGAGATTAAGTGTTTTAAAACAAAAGATATGGTTGATAAAAGGCTTTTGATGAACTTTCAAACAAATTCTCAAATCTTGAAAAACATTGCATTTCACTTGAAATTGCGACACGAGTAAAGAAGAAAGTTTTCAACATAACAAACCATGTAAAATCCGGAACTTCCGAATTACGTGAACTTTTGAAATTAACACTTTGAAAGCTCGACTTCAAGACAAAGAGTCACTATCAACAATTTGGAAAAACATATTTCTGGTATGCATGTGAAAAGTAATTTGGTTACAATTAATTCGATGTTAATGCTATTGATGATATTCAAATGAGAAATGATGAATTAGCGGTTTGTGTGGCTAAATTACTAAAGGAAAATGAGTCTTTAAGAAAGCATCACATAGAGCAGTGACTCACAAAGAAGCTAGAACTAAGTCAATGGAACAAACAAATTCTTTGATAGCAAAATTGATGAACTCAAAGCTCAACTTCAGAAAAGTGTTTCGCTATTGTTGCCTTAAAAAATGAGCTTAGGAAAACTGTAGGTAAAAGTGTGAACACTAAGTTTACAAAACTATCAACCTTGGCGAAACCGGTTTCTCATCCCATTAGAAACCGGTCAGTTGTTAGGCAACCTACTGCGTTTATATCCGAAAGATTAAAGTGTTGATGGAAGAAATGTACTTGCCATGTTGAAAGAAAATTAGATTAGAAGAATATTTTTGTTGTTTTTATCAGGTTTTATATTTTTGTATTTTGTTTTTGAAAAATTATTTACAAAGGAGATTTTTGGTGTTTGACAGGTTTTTAAGACTGTTTAGGAGGTCATCCAATTCCTCTTGAGTCAAACACCTCATACCAATCCGGTGGACCAACTCATTAAACCTAGCGGAGGCAAGGCTTTGGTGAGAAGATCGCCAATTGGTATTCTGTACCACAATTATAATTCAACTGTACTGCTCCACGTGGTCCTTGATAAAATGATAACGAAGATCGATGTGCTTTGATTTTGAGTCGAATCGGGTTGCACGAGATCGCAATGGCACTTCGATTGTCGCAGACATCGGGATTCATCAAATCGTAACCATAGTCTTTGAGTTGTGTTCTCATCCGGATGACTTGAGCACAACACGCGGACATGGCTTCATATTCTGCTTTGGTTGATGACGATGTACAATCCGCCTTCGATTGCCAAGACACCGGTTTATCACCAAGAAATTGTAGAGCTCACAAGTACTTTTCCTTGAGTCTAAGCATCCTGCGTGGTCGACATCTAAAAAGCGATTAGTTCAAAACCGAATCCTTCGGATACGGATCCCAAGTTAATGGTTCCCTTGATGTATCGGAGGATTCTTTTAGCCTTTAGAGGTGGGTTTCGGTTGGTCGCGGTGATAACGGGAGCATAGATAAGCGGCAAAGACAATATCGGTCGCTAGTCATTAGATACATGAGAGACCCAATAATAATTCGGTATTTGGTAGGGTCAACTAATTTCCCATGTAAATCGTCTAGCTTCTTGGTATGAGTCATTGGTGTGGCATAAGTATCACGAGTTTTCATTCCAAATTTGTTTAACAATTCAAGGGCATATTTGGGTGAATCAAGAAAATACCACGGGGTGATTGATGAACTTGCGTCCTAGAAAGAGCGTAAGTTCACCCATCATGGACATTTCAAAATTTTTCTTCATTAGTTTTGCAAAAGTGATTGAAAACTTTTATGTAGACCCAAAATGATGTCATCCGTAAATTTGAACAATTAAGATATGTGCCCCGTGATATTGTATAAAAGAGTAGGGTCAACCGAACCTTTGGTGAAATTATTAGCAATGAGGAAAGATGATAGCTTATCGTACCATGCCGAGGGGCTTGGTTGAGACCATAAAGAGCTTTGTTCGGTTTGTAGACATGGTTCGGGAACTCGGATCAACGAATCCTTGGGTTGGTGACATAAACCGTTTTTCATTTTCCATTGAGAAACGCAGCTTTGACATCCATCGAAAGACCGTCATATTCATATGAGCATGACGAGAAATATCCGAGCGACCTCAAGACGAGCAACCGGAGCAAAAGATTCTTCAAAGTCTATTCCCTCTTCCTAACGATAACCCTTAGCAACTAGGCGTGACTTGTTTCGGATTCGTTCCCTTGACATCAATTTGTTTTTCCAAATCCATTTGAGACCAATGACGTAGACCCTTGTTGGTCTTTCAACCGCCCCATACTTCAAGACGTTTGAATTGGTTGAGTTCTTCTTGCATGGATTCAATCCAGTTGTCTTTGTCATTGCGTCTTTAATGTTTTAGGCTCAGTTAGCGGGGCGGTGAGTGCATAAATGCAATGTTCACCATCTGTGCGAAGACGTTGTCTCGTAATGGTGGTTGATTCGGGTTGCCAATAATATTAGCCGAGGATTGTCTTTTGTCCATCGATGTGTAGAGGTTGATGTTGGTATACATTGTGCGGATTCGAGGATTCAAATGGTTTGTTGATGATTCCGCGACATCAGTGCGGCGATGTCATTAGCAAACGGGTTAAAGAACGCATTTGGATCAAAATCTGCGGTGGGGTACATCATTGAGAATATCATCACCGGTTCATCATTGTTGGAAGCGGTTTGTTCAACTGTTGTGGTGGAGTCAATGGTGGTGCTTCTTCAATGATGAGTTGTTGTAGCGGGTGTATCGGTATAAGAGTATTATCGGGTTGAGCGGTGAGCAGTGGATACACACGAGCACGTTCATCAATATCGTCACCGAATAGCGGAGCAAATAACCTTTCCATTTGTTGACGAGTGGCTGGGGCTTTGTTCGGTGATGATGGGGTTGAGGAAGTTTAAGCGGTTGTGACCGGGTTCTAAGCTGTTATACTCGAAGCCATCTCCGTGAGTTCATCAAAATGAGCATGAATCATTTCCATCACATTTTGTCTGACGATTCCAGTTCGGTAACCTTTAGAATTCTCACATTATCCAATAAATACTCCAATGTCGGCTTTGGCTTTGAGCTTTCCAAAATCATCACGATCATTATTCGGATAGCAAAGGGATCCAAATACATGAAAGTGTTTGAGATTCGGTTTATGGTTGTGGACAAGCTCGAAGGTGTTTTGTTGTGGCGTTTGTGATCATAGAACGGTTTTGAGTATAACATGCGATGAATCGACACGCCCACAAGTGTCTGAAAGTTTAGCATTGATTAACATTGTTCTTGCGCCCACTAACGTTCGGTTTCGTCTTTCAACAACTCCGCTTTGTTACGGTGTGCGTGCAATAGATGTTTGATCTTTGAATTCCACTTTCTCATAAAATTCACGAAGGGTTTGGTTAAAAATTCGAGTTCCTTTGTCATTCTTATTTGGCGGACGGTGTTCGGGAGTGAACTTGAATTTTCGTGAGAAAGGTGATGATCATTTGTGGAGCTTGGTCCTAATTCACATGCTAAGGTACAATCTACTAAGACTACTAACGTGACTAAGGTTCAACATGTTATCAAGCAAAACAAACAAAAAACTTTGCCTAGATGGATACCAGTTGCTAAATCTTTGGAGTCTAGGAATATCGATAAGTCTTCCATTGTGCATAAGAAGCTTAACACTCCTAGACCTTGCCATAACTGGATACCATCAGGTAGAATGTTTAAGGATGCTGGACTTAGGTGGATACCTACCGGAAAGCTGTTTTCCAATGGCAAAATCAAGGTTGACAGAGAAGCCCCAAAGGATGTGGATACTAATGTCACTAACCAATATATATGCATTCAAGTTTGTAATGTTAGTGCATGTATTCCTTACTCAGTTGCAGATACTTCGATCCTTCACTACATGGACTCGCTTAAAGTATGGATAACAAATGGATTGATATCTCATTACTCACGGGTTTAAGTTACTCAACCTTGATATTCAA
This sequence comes from Chrysanthemum lavandulifolium, assembly GCA_022545495.1. Lineage (NCBI taxonomy): Eukaryota > Viridiplantae > Streptophyta > Magnoliopsida > Asterales > Asteraceae > Chrysanthemum > Chrysanthemum lavandulifolium. The sequence continues at coordinate 100,493,193 of CM040245.1, forward strand.
TCTACTATGACGTCTGTTCACATCAGTTCATGCCTCGTTCTCTAAAGAAAATAAATGTGTACGCTTCAGTGCGCATTATCTCCGGAAGAAGAAATCTTCTTATTTATGACCATTCTCATCAACATGCTTCATACTTTTCCATGCTTTCGGTCATCAAGTAAACCGGACTCTGTTGATTGTTCTCTTATTCCACTTGCTCAATATAATGAAGATGGCGACATCATGTGCTAATTTTATGGGGAGAAGTGTGAATAGAATACATTTGGATGATAATCACTTGTTTAATCAAGAATGGCATCTCGTATGCAATTCTTGAGGGGGAGAAAAGTGTGAATTTTTTTCATGGTTGATTGATATTTGAGAATATATGGTCAAACGGCTCTAACTCATGTAAGAACCGAGCTTCTTCTTATCGGATCATCTTCACATGTAGTTTCTTCTTAGAGCCGTTGGTTGACATCTTCAAGTCGATATGAGTTTAACGACAAAGTGCTTCCGGTTAATGCTTCACGGGCACATCAACATGATGATTCCGAACAACATTTTATTCTTGTTTGATGTGATTGTTTGCTTGGTGTTACCATTTCGTGTGTTCATTGCGGGCTGATTGCTGATTTCCTTGATGAACATCTTTCTGTTCTTGTTTGATTGGGAGGGATTTTAAATTAAGGGGATTTGCTATTTACAAGTTAACGGGAATGCCTTTGGTGTGAAGAAGATGTTAACCATCTATTTCCAAATTCGGACAATCTTGAAGAAGGTCGAGTCTTCAGTCTGTTCTACATTTTTTGCTACATGTTAGAAGGCTAAAGACGAATTGCATTTGATGATCTAAAGACTTCTTCTTAATCCGGGCTGAGAAGAACACTTGAAAATCTTTGTCAGGTTAGGGGAGAGCACTAATTGGGGGTGATTGAAAAGCCAAATTTAATCCCCAATTAGACTTGCTCATATTCTTTAGCAATGATTCATTGTTTGATTTTGATGACTCTCCTCCAACGCCTAATGCTTCACTTACTAAGGATAATGGGATTCATTGTTTGGAATTCATTGTTTTCAAAGATATGTTTGATGAGTACTTCCAACCTCCGACGAATGTTGATCATCCACACGAAGCTCATGCTTGGTTTCTACCGACTCAATCGGTTCACCATCTAAGAAGTACTTCTCAGAATTCTCAAGAAACCTTATCTCTAGTTACTTCACAAGGCGTTGATTATGACTATCATAATATTGTAGTTGCACTACTGAATAATGATCCGCTCTTTGGTATTCCTTTGCCAAATCTTTATGGATTATTGTTCATGAATAATGATCCGCTCTTTGGTATTCCTTTGCCAAATCTTCACGGATTATTGTTCCTCTCATTGTGCACGCTATAAATCAACCACATGAACATTAAGGAAAATGACTACCTCATCCGCTAGAAGACATTTTTTTGGTAAATCTTCCAGATCAGCTTCTACATGTATACCTTAAGGAAGAATGCATTGATGTTGAGGAATCATTTGCTCCGGTTCATTCAGTGGGTCAATGTTCATTCGATTGTATGTTTATTCACGTGTTGGACATTTGACACAAGTTGATTACTTCGAAGTTACTCATTTATCACTTATTTGAGGTTGAAGTTGACATTCACAAAGGCGTGTTCTTATTTGATAACTTGCTCGGGCTTAAGAATTTGAGTTGAAGTCTTGGGTTATCTAGTTTCCAGCAGTCGAGGTGGATGGTTGAAGACCTAGTTAACTATCACTATTAGGAGTTACTTTGTTTTACTCAGTGTCACACGCATATGACGGTGTGGATAATCGCAAGAGGTGTTAATGTCTCATACTTTGCTTGAGTAGTGAGTACTTAGAAATTTGCTTGAAGCATAAATTCTTGACACCGTTCTTCCATCATTAAGTGCAAGCTTAAGATACAAATGTGGAAAATTCTACTTGGTTTCAAGTTTGGTATATCGGGTTTGCTTCATCTTTGGTCACTTCAATTTGTCCACATATGGGTTGGTAAAGATAGTCGGGAGAGTTTACATTGCAGTTGATTCTCATGAGTTCATTTGAGCTATTTGAGTTCTTCTCACAAGATTTTGAGTTTTGGGTATATTATGTTTTTTGAATCTGAGGTATCAAAACCAGCAAGGGGAAGAGACATATATCTAAAAGCACAACGAGTACACATGATAAACTTAACACTTCTACCGATTGAAGTTATCCGGAAAGACAATGGTCATAATCGTAGAGAAACTCGGTGTTTATCTCGTAGCCTTTGGTGTATTAAATGGTCTCGGAGACTTCGGTATGTGTTACTTGACGTTCGATTAGAAGAAATGTGAAAAGAATATTTGGTTCGTGAGATGATATTGCATATCGACATCTTCTATATGATTTATGATAAAGTGCTTCGGTTAGTGCTTCATGTACACAATGTAATGATGATTACGATGTGATCGCAAGCGATCGTGGGAGATGTATGTGTACATCGTGGTCGGACAACATATTCACATGATCGAGCTTAATCAGTTATTCTAGAGTTGACATCCGCAGAGGAGATCAGTGATTCAACCAGTTAGTGTGATGTTGTTGTCTCTACTCTGGTTGGGTACTTGTGTACATTATTGGTTGATTGTTTATACGGAAGATAACTGGAATGCATTTGGTAAAATGAAGATGTTGATGTATTGCTCCCCCGAATAAGACAAGTGGTCGGGTCTCGAAGAGTAATGTGTACATCGGGACGCAATGAGTTCATGTGATCGGACTTCATCGATTATTCCGGTTTGATATCCACCGAGACAATCAATGTTTCAACTTGTTACTTTGGTGTTCTCATGTTCTTGAGTCTTGCGCTTCATTCAATGAGACCGTTTTTGTTCACTTCTACTTCTTGGAGAAATGGTCTTTGTTCTTAGTATGTCGATTTGGGGGGAAGCTACCAAAGTCTCACTTTCTGAAGGCTTAAGTTCTGACGACGATTCAAGAGCCTCAAAAGCTTTGGTGGTGAAAGTTTAAGAGATGATGACTTCTATCTTCTACAAAGTGCTGAATGATTTCCTTATCTCGGTACTCGTATCATCATCCTCTTAAACTATTTCTCTATCTTTGTAAATATTTATCAAAAAACCAAATACAAAAATATAAAACCAACAAAAGAAAATAGAAAATTATAAAATCAACAAAAACCCATAAAAATCAGAAAATTTTGAAAAAAAATACCAAAAATATTGTTTTCTCAAGACATGTCTTCTGGTATCGATAACATCTACGGTCTTAGAAATGTCATTCAATAATGGCACGAGACTTTAGATGAAGTTCGAACAGAAGGTATAAATATTCTTTTCTAAACATGTCTTTAAAAAAAAAAAAAAAAAAAAAAGAAAAAGAAAAAAACCACTATGGCTTACTATTATTTCAGATAGCAACCCGCTCTTTTAAAGAACGGAAAGTGCTACACTTAAACGATTTTCAAATATTTCGTGCACTTATCCTAAAAACAAAATGAGAAAAGTATGTCGAATGACTGCTGTTCCTACACAAATGTTTTTCCGTCTAAAAATTCTTCTGAAAAATATTTGTTTTAACAAAATGGTGGTAAATGAGTTGCTTTCAAAACAATCAGTTTCAGAGTTTTTATTAAATTGAAAACTCAATGAATGACTTCAGCGCTTTTAAACTTTTCAAACAATGAGTCATTTATTGAGGGGGAGAATGTTTTCAAATCTATATCATCTAACGGGCTTTCTTAATTATCCTATATGCTTAATTAAAAATGATGTTAACCTACGTTGAAAGACTAGGTGCCTAGGATATGATTGTTAGGATTAGATGATTTGAGTTTGACAAACACATTATTCCCATGCCATATATGAATTGATTGATATGTTGGATTGACTTTTATTAGTCGATTCTTTGTTTGGGTGATGTCGACCACCATATATTTGTATGTGTATTCACTAACATATGCGGTATATTGGTATATAAGAATGTTCCCGATCCGGATCCCACAAATGAAGATGATTGGATCTTTGAAAGGAAAGGGTAACTATATCTTGGGTTGACAAATGAAGAATCGAAGCTTAATTGGACTTCTATGGAGAGTTGGCATGAAAAATGCAACGTAAGAGGTCTCACTGCATCGTGAGATGGTTTTCTTCATCGGCAAATGAAAAAAACGAGCTTAATTTGACCTCGGTTGGCATTAAAATGCAACGTAAGAAGTCTCATTGCTTTAGTAGAGCGTTTTTCTTTCAAGCCCTACAGCAACAACATAAGCTTCTCAACCACCTAACGTATCTTTGTGCAGGATACCATTTTTAAACAATTTTAAAAAATATTGTTTTGAAAATGGAAAATATTGTTTTAAAAATTAATTGGACTTAATTTTGAAAATCACTATGTCACTCAATTATCGACTTCGGTCATCGATTGAGGGGGAGAGTGATTTAAAATAAAATATTTTCAAAAGATATTTCTTCATAAAAGTTCCGGTTTGTACGTTAAAATGTGGTGATCTAAAGATTTAATGTTATGTCATGGTATGATTTCCTTTAAAACTCAAAGATCATCAAAATGAAATTTTTTCTGTTCTTGTTTGATTGTGAAATTGTTTTATTTTACTTAAAGATCTCTTAAAACAATCATACCGACACTAACAATCTTTAATGTCTTAAATTGGTCCTTATCGTCATTTTTCAAAATTAAATCTTGCCCGTCTTTCCCCAAACTTTTCTAAATGATTTTAATCAATTGGGATCACAAATCTCAATTGGTTTGAAAGTTTTGATCGGGGAGAAATCGTGATTTAAATCTCAATCTGTTTTAATGAAATTGGTTTTAGTCCTTCAAAGGCACTCCTGCCTCCATGTGCCAAACGATTTCAATATACATAATGCACATGTTGAGGGGAGCATTTATCCAAAACAAGATGAGTATTTAAACCGTGCACATATTCTCTCATGTTTTCTAAACCTAATTAAATCACTTGAGATCGAAAATCTCAAAGTTTGATATTTTTGATCGGGGAGAATTTGTGATTTAATAATGAAAGTTGATAAAGGTGATTGTTTGATTCAATTGTGCAGTCGCTCTCTCATATGTGTTAAACGCTTTCGAATCTTGAAGCACATATTGAGGGGAGCATTTCAAAAGGTAATAAACTATCGAGGTACAAAAGCTTTTATGTTTTAACATAAAGTACCTTGATTGAGTTTTAAATGGTTTTCTTAATGGTTTTGTGATCGTGGATGTGCTTCAAAAACTCTTTCCTCTATGTGATAAAATGATTTCAAATATCCTATGCACATATTGAGGGGGAGAATTTTACCAAGAAAATCAAATGGCTTTTTCCATAGAAATTTTGATCAAGAATTTATTTCAAAAGAACTCTTGCCTCCATGTGCTAAACAATTTATAAAATCATATGCACATGTTGAGGGGGAGAATTTCTTAAAGATCAAAACAATTAAGGTACACAATGCTTTGATATTATATCACAAGTACCTAGATTGATTTTTCCAAATGATTTTTCAATTGGTTTCAAGAAAGAAAAGAACAATACCAAAAGACCGACCAATTTACTTTATGCATTGTGATATAAGGATGGTTAGGTTAGGTATTCGTTCCACGATCCCGCTTGAGCCGGAGGATCTACCAGAGGACAATCCACTAGATAGTGTAGAGTCCTTAGGTATGATGAAAAAAAGGAAAAAATGAGAAATGGGAAGAGTGCGGTCGAGACCGAGCTAGTCTTTGGAATAAACCCAACAAGGTTCTAGTAATGAAGTCTCGGTAAGCCTTTGAAGGGTTGAAGAATGAAAAGAAATGAATATGAAAAGGGTGAAAATAAATAGCCTCCAATAATTCAACCTTAGGCGTAAACCGGGTTCAATGCATATCTCTTGGTGGTTACTAAGGTAACGCGGTATTGAAGACAAGATGTCATGGACCCGATGGACGCATGTACTAATACTACCCAAGCTACTCAAGTTCCTCTTTAAAGGACTTGTTTCATTCTCACGGGAACCGACATAATCTATCGACTTTCTTAGAGATTGTTGATATTGAAGAAGGAGACCCTCTCCTAGTCTCCGCATAGGAACCAAATGTGCACAATTGAGTCTAGAGCCAAGAGATCATCCACAATATCTCATTAGGACACAAAATTAATGAAGACTTCTTTGTTTCGCACAATGTGGAAAGTAAGAATATATTAAGAGTCCCACGCTTTATCCTTGTGGTATTGCCAGAACATCCGAGTGATATGTAAAAATATTCACGATGAAGATGGAAATCCTTCTAGAGCCAACATCAAACAAGCTCTTGGTGGGTGACATGTGAGATCTTTTCTAAAGATCAAGCTTGTGACAACGGGCAGAAATGATGGGGCGATTCACTCTTGAATCTACCTTGGTCCGAGGATTGGAATTGTGAATACTTTTGGAAAAACCAATCGATGTGCAAACCTTCTTTCTCTAGCACGTTGAATGTGTATTCATTTTCAAACACAAAAGTATCTCGATTGAAAATACTTTTGGAAAACCGTTCGATGTGTAAATCTCTTCTTTCTCTAGCACATGGTATGTGTACTCATTTTCTAATACAAAAAGTATTTTGATTGAAAATGGATCTTTCTCATAAAACCTTCGTCGTATTGCAAAACTCTTTCTTCAAGCAATACACGATTGTTTTTCAAATCATTTTCATCAATCGGTGAATCTCAATTATTGGTTCACTCACTCTGTCTTTGTCTTCTTTGAGACGTTCCGGTTTGAGAACGGCTAGAACATTCGCGAAACCTGTCAAGGAGATTCTTAGGAATCCTACCGATCATAAGCGACTTGTCTCGATTAACGGGAACCGTGGGCGTGTACTCAATTCAATGAAGTGATCAAAGACACTTTCGTGTGTTTTATTGCTAATTGTTGTTTGTAGGTACACTTGACGGTTGCGGTGATCGATATTGAGAAGTCAATCCAAAGCCGCATGCTCACGGCATCCACACTTAATTGAAGAAATCATGACTAGTGCTTATCTACATAACTCGGCTCAAATATTTTTATACTATGCTTCGCTACTGCTGCCGCAAATATCTTGAACCAAGAAAGCTTCCGCTACTCGATGAAAAGATGTCATGATCCGAGAAAGTGTGAGCATGTCGATCCAAAAGTCACAACTTCACATGATGGCAACACAATAAAGGGTGATCCGAGATTTCTTGTCTTGATGATCTCAATGAAAGCTCGAAGATCATCAAAGATGTGGATCGTATAAAGGCCTCCACTTAATGTACAAAGTTATCGGACTTTAAAGAATCATTGCTAAAGCACAAAGATGCGGATGTTGAAGAATTAATGTCTCACGAGCTCAAGATCAAGATTAAATAGAATGCTAGAATTTGAAATGTAAACATGGGTGACCTCCTTGGGGAGATTGTTAGGAATTAGAAAATTCCATAGTGAAGTATCGGTCACCCCAAATATAATCTAGCATAAGTTAGCTCGTAGACATTACGTTATTTACTAGTTATTTAGTTAGTTATTTAGTTTAGTGCAACACCGTGGAGGAAGGACGGGTCTTTACCCACTGTATGCCTGATCCACAGTCCGAAGGAGGACTTTTATTATGTAACTATAAATACCCTCTACCTCCCAAGGTAGTGGGTTGGACCTTTCATTAATCTAATCTTCCTTCCTTTGTTAACTTTCTCTCTCTAGAAAGGCTTCCATCTTCTACTTTCTCTCTCTAGAACTCTATCAAATTCGAACCATATATTGTTATGTGATGTGTTTATGAAATCCAATATGTTACACTTTGACTACTATGAACAAATTCCTACCATTCCAAACGAGACCGCGGAATTTAAACAATTAAGGGGTATGATTCAAAATCTAGCTTATAACCTCACAAAGTCGGGAAAGAGGAAAAGAAATAGTTGACGAAAGAGACTATAGGATTATGATTGTCTTAAGACACTTAATTTGTGTATGAATGATTATGTTTTTAGCACGTTTGTTTGTGTTTTTATTGGATATTATTGTTACTACAATTATCTATGATATGTCGTATGTGATAATTTGTTTACCTTGCTGTTTAAATTACATGTTATATGTGTATATTGATTAGTGCAAAATCTGCATTAGCTGCTGTAAAGGTTCTGATCTGCAGTAGGCGGATCCCAAAATTATAACTAGCCGGATCCCTCCCATAAGAGAACCGTGGGATCCGTGACTACAAATGAGTTATACAGATCTCCTTACATAAAAAAAATCACTAGATCACCTCACATAAGCCTAACATAAGACCTTAAAGCCATTTAAGTCTTCTTCTAACATGTGATAGCTTGACTCTCACCCATGGCTCACCTAGCACTTAGTTCAAGATTTCTTTTGATTTACAACACATCAAAACTCACCATATTTCCGCTTCAATACTCACAAATTGTTTTTTCATTTTTCAAAACACTTAGGTGGACATATTGAACAATTTTAGGAAATTGTTTCTAGTCATCTTTATCTCAAAATTGGTCAAACACAAGTTTTTCAATTCTTTTGATTTTTAAGGAATTTTCAAATTCCATCTCAAGCTAAAATCTGATCACAGGATCATTTATTATGACTTGACACCACCAAAACTCTTAGTGTTATCCTTGAACATCCATTGGTAGTCATTTAGTCCCATTTTCCTTCCATAAAAAGCAATCATTTGCTATAACACTCATTACTGTTGATCATTCAAGTACACCCTCATCTTAGATACTTAGGAGGACTGAAACACTAAAATGATATAGGTTTTAGCTCTTAGAAACTTCATTTCAAACCTTTCATAATTCTTTGAGGCGGATCCCTAGGATTAGCCTAGCTGGGATCCCTCGTAAGAGGGAAGTGGGATCAGGGTGATGATTATGTCAGCTCTAACCTAAACAATCATTTCAAGCTCATCTTGATTACTTGAACACTCCACCTCATCTTTATTAAGTTCCTAGATCAGTGAAGCTCTGAACTTCAATCTTGTGCATGTTAATCATCACATTTCTAAGAATCTTAGTGGCTTAAGTCTTAAATGCACTTGCCAAACTCTTCCCTTTATAAGTCATATTACACCTTAGTCATCAAACACAACACAATTATATGCAATTACAAACATTTTCCTTAGTCATTTCATCATGAGAAAAGCTCCTAGTGCAAACTCATCCACCCAAGAACCACCCAAGAAACTTGCTAGGGTCATACACGAAGTTTCCTCAACCGAATCATCTCAGGTTAAGTCCACAAATGCTAGGATTTCCCCTACACCAAAGAAACCAATCAAACTAATCCCCAAGAGGATTGTTCCCACAAGGATATCATCACCAAACTCTGCTAAACCAAACATACCCTCTTCAACTCAACCAACATCATTGGTGCTAAAGCCACCTCACAATCTTCTCCACATTCTCACAACTTAGAGGACTTACCTCCTTGGCCATCTCATCTTCCACCACTACCAACAAATTCACTTGAAAAGATTGTGCAACAAAACCAAAGTGTTGAATCAACACTTGCACCAATATCAACTTCTCCTATTCCCCACCAATAGTCCATTTTAGATTATGAGGAGAAATAAAAGTCAACCACCCGACCACATGGAAGTTGACGCTTCTTTACCTTCACCCTCAAACATTGTTGAGCCACCACTTAATGAGCCTCCACCAATTCCTCCTTCATTTGAGGATCCTCAACCCACTTCACTTGAACCTCCATTTCAAGAAGCTCAAAACCATGACAAGGATTACTATCATTGTCAACATGTTGAAAGGTTGATACATGAACTACGTGAAGAGCAACGTTTCATGTTTTATCACCTCCTTGAACGTTTCGAAGAGGTAAACAAACCTAAACAATCATGAGCCTAAAGAGATGTCCTAGTCTTAAGCTCAAACTTAGAACGTCTAGGAATCCCATTTTACTCTTAAGAACGTGGTTACTTCTTAAGTTTAGGTGACTCGTTAGTATTTGTAGAAAATATATGGCTAGATCATTCTCTTAGTTTTAGAGATTTGTTTGATTATCTCTTTGTTTTATTGAATGATATCTTATGTGCCATATTGCTTAGAGTGTATTATTTACACATATCTCACACTCATATTTAGCATTGTTTGGAATATCACAATTACTGAAAATCTGTCACCAGACAGACGGATCCCTTGAAAAAGCCTAGACGGATCCTTCCAAGAAGGGAACCGCGGGTCCGTGCTACAGAAGAACATTTTTCTACTAACTTAAGTCTTATTTGCAGGAAATTATGAACTATACTCTTGTTTTCTAACCTTTATTTTGTAGATTTTCAAAATACACATGAAGATTTTTGACACTATAAAGCTAGGGGGAGCTTTGTGTCAAACCATACATTGCAAATCCATTTGCAACTTGATTCTTATTTGGATTACTCTTCATGACACCCCATTGCAAAGTTGCAATCTTCAAGGGGGAGCATTTTCGTCACAAGGACGAACCATTTGCAAACATAATTGCAAAACATTAGCTTACTTAGTTTTATGTACTTGACGCCCTCACAAAGGGATGCACTCGTCAAGGGGGAGTTAAGACGAGAATTATTCCCGTCACTTGCTCTCTTTACATCTTTTCTTTTTACATATTTTTCTTAAAACTTTGTGTTAGTTTCTTTTCGACGCTCTTTTTGTTTCGACAAAAAGGGGGAGAAGAGAGTAAAAACTCCAATTCAAACTTTGTACGAATTCTAGTTTTTCCTAAAAATAATTTTATGTTTTGTCATCAACAAAAAGGGGGAGATTGTTAATACAAATAAGCTGTAAAAATGTTTATTTATATTTTACGATCTTCTAATGTTTTGTCGATAACAAACGTAAAATCATTTTAACAAAACAAATAAAATACGTAAATAGTTTGAGCCAATAGTTTTCTAACACACTTACGCTTTCACATAAAACACTAAAACAAGTATAAGTGTTTTTATGATTTAGTAATACATATGTACAACAACTAGTGTTTACATATTTGGGCAAATATATACTTAACTAGTATATACTAAAATGGGTAAAAACTAACAAATGGTATTGACCCATAACTCATGGTTTCATCCAAACCACTGGACTAGGTACATTGCTTCCATGAGATACATTGTATCTAGTAAAAGACCAATGGATCAACCCATGACCCATGACCCATAACCAAAATACCCATGGGTAAAGAGGAGCGTCCCACGGATCCCTAGCTTTACGCTAGCCGGATCCCTTGTGGGAGGGATCCGTGGGATCCGTGGAACAGTAAACTTTCTCCTCTATAAATAGTTAGCCATTTCTTCCTTTTGGTTCACCACTTTCATAGATACTTTCTCCAAGTATTATACCTATCTAACCACTGATCGTAAGGGATTTTTCTATGTAGTTTGTCTTTTGTGTTTGTGTGATTCTCTAGGTTCCTCTTAAAGGCGAGATCACCACTTCTTGATGTCTAGCAAGCTCAAGTTCATGAGTTGCCTTGCTTCGTCATCATCAAGACAACTGAGGTTCTCTTGTTGATAGTTCTTTCTTCCTCCATAGAGATGTTGTGTCGAAGGCATTAGTGAAGGATGCCGAAAGAGTCAAGACGAAAGCATTAGTGAAAGGTGCTTAACGTCCGTGTCAAAAGCATTAGTGAAGAATGCTAAAGGTGTCAAGACAAAGGCATTAGTGAAAGGTGCCAAGCGTTGTGTCAAAGGCATTAGTGAAGGATGCCTAAGAATCAAATCAAGTGGCATTAGGGAAGAATGCCTAGGTCGTATAATCGATGAGGTGCATCGTTATACATATAAGTATTAGTTTATTTCCAAGGATGGTGATATCCTTGATGGTGTTGTAACAAGGAGTGGATCTCCTTGAGATTAGGTGTTGTGTTGTGTTGGGTAGTAGTTCCTCCTTAGTAATGGAACTAGGTGCTTAGCCTAGTACCTAATAAAGGGTAGGCGACGTTGTGATAGGTGTGGTTCACCTTGGTGTGAAAGAACCCGGTGGTTAGCCTAGTACCGGAAAAAGAGTAGTCGACGTTGTGAAGGCTTCTCCGCCATAAGGAGATTGCTGTCGTGTAGTGTTTACGAACTCTCGAGTAGGTGACTCGGGGAGTGGAGTAGGGTACGGAAGGTATCCTTGTAGCCGAACCACTATAAATACTCGTGTCGTGGTTATGTGCTTCTTACTCTCTATCTTTCATTACACGTTTATATATCTATCTATCAACGTCCAACATAAACAACCAAATAGATTGACATAAGTTGATCTAAATGTTTTAAAACAAAGTTTTAATTGGTAAAAATATTCAACCCCCCCTTCTAGTTTTCCACAAGGTTTACTTTCAGTTACACTAATAAGTTCTATTTTACTATTTTGGCAGATATTAATTAGCAATTATAAAAGGAAATCGGTTGCGTGTGTACACAATTGCCTTTTACGTTCCTCGGACAGAGGCAACTTGCAATGTGATGTTGTTACAACTCGGGATTATGCTTTAGTTTCCCACGGTGATCACAAGAACCCATACGTAAGTTATTTTGAATGTTTCTTATTCATTAGAGATGAAAAAAAATGTTTGCTGAATTGGCCCATTAAAAGGTATATAGATAGAAATTTTCATCTTCACGTCCCTATTGTCCAGTCATCTTGCAACAAATAATATTTAGTCTTTACAATAGGTAGTGAGACCAACCTAACCGACATATGCAAATACACATTTTTTATTTTTCACTTTCTTTTTGATATGTAAAATGTGGCGTGGTTGATTTCCTTTTGCTTGGAATTGTTCTTGTAAATTTGTTGTACATGAGGTTTCTAGGGGTTAATTAATTGCTTTGAAAAGCTTTTTTTTGGTGTTAAATTGTTGAAATTTGGAACTAGAAAGAGAATTTTGTTGATGCATTTTAGTTGGAGTAAGCATTTCAATGCTAAACCGCATTTACATCTTATTGCTTAATTGCTTATGCATTTTGAATGTACGATTTATGTTAGCACATACACATTCACCTTTTGGTCTTTATGGTATTTTGTTTATCAAATGTACATAGAGTACAGGAAACTGGAGCTTTTCTATACGTGGTAAAGAATACTGAAGAGCTATTAGGCGAGAAGTAATTTTATTAAAAAGTCAGAAGGAGGATATGGAAGTGTCTACCTGCTTTGAAGATAATGTCATGCATACAAACCACCATAAATGGGATAGATCAAAAGGCGACACAAAGTAAAATGTTGTGAAGATAACACCTCATATAAATGAAAACCGACCCCGCCACAACGCGGCGGGATCCCTTCCTTGTTGAATACATTAACAAAGAAAACAAATAAATTTTCATCCAAGTATATTTATAAATTTAGTTGCTTGACGTACCCGATGGACATGATACTTTAGTTGTATCAACATAATGAACTTGTTTTGTAGATGTAAACAAAGAAACAACATGCTATAAAAATTTAATTACCACAAAAACCACTTCCCACCCTTATTTACAAAAATAAACCCTTTAAAATGGTTTTACAAAAAACGACACTATGAGAAAATCATTTTGCTCGCCCTTATTCTTGCTCGTCATTTTCAACAAAAACAAAAGGACTGGATGCAAAATGACAAAAAAGGCAACGAGCAAACACACATTCGCTATCATTTGCTCGCCATTTTTGCTCGCCCTTTTTGAAAAGACAACAATATGTATCCCGTGCCAAAGACAAAAAACCCAACGAGACACTAATTCTTGCTATCATTTGCTCGCCCATATGACAAAATGTAGAGCCAACTTACATATACGTTTAGTACATATTTATGCAATGGGTCATTACCTAGTTTAGGGTAATGCTCCATTTCTTTACCCTCCACCAAGCATAATTAATGATTGCTTTTCCTATTCCCCATCCCCTAATACCCTCCACCAAACATGCCCTTAATTATTGAATACATATGACAAAAGGTGGAGCCTACTTACTTGTACGTGTATGGGAATGGATCTAGTAAGAAGAAAAATAAAAATAAGAAGAATGAGAAATGTTTTTAGCCACACATTTCAAATGAAAAAGGAGAATTTGATGGAAGATGCATATCTTTTTATAGGTGCATCTGAAATGTGCGGTTGTGGTTATTTCCCATTATTCTCATTTTAATTTAATTTCTTATTTGATCCTTACTCGTACGTGTATTACATTTGTAAGCTTCTATTTGATGATATGTCATATTTTATCAATTGATTTATAAGACATTAATTTTCAGCGAGTAAACTCCTCTTCCTGGCCACGTCTTTGCTCGCCGATATGGGTACTAAAATACAACGGATATAGCAAGCAAACCAATTTCAAAAGAAAAAATAAGATTCGGGTGCTAAAAGATAAAGCACATAACGAGCAAACCCTTGATCGCCCCCTCACTTTGCTCGCTTGGTTTATTTCTGTAACACTACTCCCGATGGTCCATTTTGATAATCATTCTTCAATAATGATCATTATTCCCTCTGCTATAAAACCAAATAACATTCAAATTGCAATAGCTCGCAAAATCATTAACGTTTATGTTAAAAGAAAAAGTATTGCATTAGTTAAAAAGAACATTGGACATCATGAATTATTTAAATCCTACAAAACACTTTTTTGTAAACAACTTCCGTGGTGCAATCAGTGCATATGTCGTCCTTATCGTAACATAAAATCTTCAATCCTTATCGCAACATAAGATCGCAAGATATATGACTTGAAACAAATGCTTGATTTGGGGTTCATCCAAATCGGGATGGCTCGCGTCAACAACATAAGTTAATAGTTTAAACACTAAACCATTATAGGATGCTCATGTATAATTTGTCCAATATCTTATACTTTTCCATCATCTTTCTCACCTACATTATTCGCATAGAATTTTTTAATTTTTCACACATCCTTTAGAGCACAAAGGTATGGTTGTGACATTTAACACGTTATTGGTATGCCACCTTAACGACAAATCATACACCTTCCAATAACACACCAATAACTCAAACACTCCTCCTCATAACACACCACTAACACATGTTTTGGGTCCCATATTTTTCTTCTTCTTTATTTATTTTATACAAAGACATTTTAGATAAAAATGAAAATACGATATATCAAAATTACAATACGATTACAAATAAAAAAACGACAACACGATACGATTACGTAAAATAAAAGACGATACGAGTACATAAAAATAAAGGAAGATACTTAGTACATTAAGATAAAAGGCGATATGAAAAACACACTAACTATTTGATGTCGCCGACGTGCTGACGAAGAAGTCGTCGTACAAAGTATCGTGCTCGGATATCGGCTTTTATTGTGTTAGATATTGGATTTCACATACACATCAAACCATGACACAAAGTAGGCGTACAAGAGGTTTTAGAGAGAAAGTTAGAGGTTTGGGAACTTTAGTGAGAGAAAGAAAAATCTTATTATGAGCTCCAACCTCTACCTTGGAAGGTAGAGTATTTATAGTCTTACAATAAAACGCCACACAACGGGTGTGGATCGTGCATACAGGTGGGTAAAGACCCGTCTGTCCTCCACGGTGTTACTTAACTAAATACTACTTAGCTTAAAAGAACTACGACTACGAGCTTAACGATTACATATACTTGAGGTGACCAACTCTTTAAAACCCGGAATTTCTAATTCCTAACAATCTCCCTAATGGAGGTCACCTCAAACATATACTAAAATTACATTGAATACAAACAGATATTACATTAACAATTGTTCTTGCATTCTTGATGTAGTACTTTGCTCAAGCTCGTAGTCATTGATTCTTCTCATTGCATGATTGGTTAATCCAAGTGGAGGTCTTTCTCGATCCACGTGATGATAATTTTGAGCCGACTTTTGAGATCATCACCAACAAAAATCTCGAGACATCCATTGTGGTGTTGGTATTATGTGATGTTGTGACTTTCGGACCGACATGCTCACATTCTCGGATCATGATATCTTCTCATCGAGTAGCGGAAGCTTTCTTTGATTCATGATATTGGCGCAGCAGAAAGCGTAAGCATGGAGTGAAAATATCGAGTCATTGATGCACTAATCATGATTTCTTTTGAGATGAATGTGTTAAGTGAGCATGCGGCTATGGATTGACCGCTTCATTCGATCACCGCAAACGTAGGGCGCACACGCATATAACGATTAGCAATAAATCGCACGAAAGTGTCTTTGATCACTTTCGTTGAATTGAGGTACACGCCCATGGTTCCCGCTGATTAGTACAAGTCTGCCTGTGATCGTACACACCAAGAATTTCCTTGACGGGGTTTCGCAATGCTCTAGTCGTTCTCAAACCGAACGCCTCAAAGAAGACAACACGGAGTGAGTGAACCAAATGAATAGAAATTCACCGATTGATGAAAAGAGATTTGAAAACAATCGTATTGCTCAATAGAAATTGTTTTTGCAATACAACGAAGGTTTTAATGAAAATCAATTATCAATCATAAAACACCTTTGATTTGAAATATTCGAACACGGTCGATGTGCTTAAGAAAAGAGTTTTTAAGCACAACGACCGGTTTTTCAAAGGTATCCGTCAATCCATAACCTAAACCGTGATTGATTCAAAAGATTGAATCGCCCATTGTTTCTCGCTCGGTTGTCACATGGTTGATCTATTGAATAGATCTCACATGCCACCCACCAGAGCTTGTTTGATGTTGGCTCCATAAGGCTTTCCATCTTCATTGTGAATATTTTACATATCACTCGGATGTTCCGCAATACCACAAGGATAATGCGAGGACTCAAGATATAATCTCTTTCCACATTGTGTGAAACAGAGAGTCTTCATTGAATGTATCCTAATGAGATTTATGGATGATCTCGTGGCTCTAGACTCAATTTGTGCATATCTCGATCCTGTATCGGAGACTAGGGAGGGTCTCTTTCTTCAATATCAACAATCTCTAAGAGAAAGTCGATAGATAATGTCGGTTCCTCGTGAGAATGAAACAAGTCCTTTTAAGAGGAACTTGAGTGGTTTGGAAAGTTGAAGTGCAAGCGTCCACCGGGTCCATGACGCCTTGTCTTCAATACCGATGTTACCTTGGTAACCACCAAGAGCATATGAATTGAACTCGGTTTCGCCCTAAGGTTGAATAAATGGAGGGCTATTTCTTTTCACCCTTTTTCACATTCAATTTTTTTCATTCTTCAACCCCTTCAAGCTTACCGAGACTTCATAACTAGAACCTTGTTGGGTTTATTCCAAGACTAGCTCGGACTCATCCGCACTCTTCCCATATCTCATTTTTCTCCTTTTCAATATACCTAAGGACTTCTACACTATCTAGTGGATTGTCCTCGGTAGATCCTCCGGTTCGGCAGATCATAGGAACAAATACCAAACCTTATCATCCCGATATCACCATACATAAAGTAAAGTTGGTCGGTCTATTTGGTATTGTTCATCCGCCATTGGAACCAATTGAAAACCATTTGAAAATCAATCCAGATACTTGTGATATATTATCAAAGCATTTTGTACACGAGCTCCCCTCAACATGTGCATCAAGTGTTTGAAATCGTTTTGCACACGGGAGGCAAGAGAAAAATTAACTTCTTTGATTACCATTTTCTAAAATATCAACATCACTTCCCTAATCAAATCAAGTAGATAAAGCATTTTGGGAAGGATGAGGTTTTCATAAGCTTGCTCCCCTCAATATGTGCATAGATATTTGAAACTGCTTTGCACATATTAGGAGAAGACCGCACATTGAGATAAGTTGATCACGTTTTAAATATTTGTGGTTTAAGATAGATGCTCCCTCAACATGTGCATGGAAAATTTGAAATCGTTTGGCACATGTGGAAGGAGAGCATGTACATCCTTATAAAACCATTTATCAATTATCGCTTTAAACAATTTAAATCACAAATTCTCCCCGATCAAAATTATCAAATCATTTGTGATTTGTGATCTCAGAGATTTAAATTGATTTTGAAAGCTTTTAAGGAGAATTGTGACTTGATTATGAAAGCGTTTTATCTTATAAGGATCGGATTTTAAGACTTTAAACTCCATTGAATTAAACATGCATGATTATCTTTTGAAAACAATTGAATGACAAATAACCTTTTAATTTAATTGAAATCATTCTCCCCCTCAATCAATGACATAGGTTGTTGATTGAGAGATAGATATTTTGTCAAATAAGTCCAGATGATTATCAAAAATAGAGTCCGAGTTATTTTTCAAAACAACTAGTTTTCATTAGATAGTAAGGATTAGTTAAAAGAATCAGAGCAAGAAATATGAAAATATCTAAAGCATGGCTCGTTTCTATCTTTGAAAAGCGGTTATCGCTCGAAATGACAATAAACCATTGTTTCTCTTTCTCCCAAAAAAATTTTTGATTTTTTTTAACATTCGAACAAAGATCTAAAGACCCGTGTCATTCTTTGAATGACAACACAAAATCCGTAGATGATATCGAACAAGGAAAAACATGATAAAATAACAATATTTTTGAAAATTTTCAAGATTTTCTAATTTTTATGGATTTTGAAAGTTTTATATTTTCTATTTGATTTTTTTTATTTTTTTATAAGGTTTTATAATTTTGTATTTTGTTTTTTTTTAAATATTTACTGGGGATAGATGAAGGAAACCTTTACTCCTCTTCTTCCTCTTGAAGACGCTTGAGTGTTTCGGTTGTAGGCTCTTAAGACCCAATCGTGGAAGAATAAACTCAAAACGTTCTCTAGGAAGAGCTTTGGTGAAGATGTCTCGCTAACCGGTATTCGGTCCTCACAAAGTAAAGTTCCACCACACCGCTTTCAACTTGCTCCCCGATGAAATGATGTCGAATGTCGATGTGCTTTGCTCTTGAGTGTTGTACGTTGTTGCATGAGAGAGCAATAGCACTTTTATTATCACAAGACAGAGGGATTTTATTGAATTCAAAGCCATAGTCGATAATTGGGATCTCATCCATAGGATTTGAGCACAACAAGATGAAATGGCTATGTATTCCGCCTCAGAGGAAATAGAAGTACTCATTTGCTTCTTTGAAGACCACTCACAAGCTTATCACCCAAAACCGAGCACCTCCAGCACGTGCTCGACGAGTATCTTGACATCCGCATGATCAAGATTCGCATAGGTCGTTAGTGACATACCGGTGTCCTTCGGGTACCAAAGTCCCATATTGATGGATCCTGAGATACCGAAGACCCTTTTAACCGCTTCAAGGTGCTTTTAGTAGGCTTAGCACGGTATCTAGCACACATGCAAACAATGAACAAGATTTCGGTCTACTAGTCGTGAGGTACATCGTGATCCAATCATACTACGATATTTCGTTTGGTCTATCATGATCCCCGAGTGGTCCTCGTCTAGTTTTGTACGCTCAATCATGGGAGTGTCAATGTGGTCACTAGAATCGAATCCAAATTTCTTTAAAATCTCATTTGCATATTTAGATTGATTTATGAAAATGCCTCCGGACTTTGTGAAATTTGTAATCCCAAGAAAATGACATTTGTCCCATCATCGACATTTGAAATTTTGAACCCATTTCATTTGAAAAAGGTCACACTCATTGGGGTCGGTCGAGGCAAATATGATATCATCAACATAAATTTGAACGTGAATTAAATGTTTGCTCGACTTTCTAGTGAACAATGTAGGATCAAATGCTCCTTTGTCAAAACCGTAGATAGAAGAAACTTTGATAGCGTATCATACCATGCCCTGGAGCTTGCTTTAACCCGCATGAGCCTTCTTCAAATGATAGACGTGAGTAGGATGCTCGATTCACAAAGCCTTTGGGTTACCGACGACGACTTCTTTAAGATCTCCGCTCGTAAATGCCGCCTTTACATCCATCCGATAGACTACCATGTTCTTACTAGCAAGATTAGCCAAGAAGATTCGGATTGCCTTGATACGAGCAATGTGAGCAAAAGATTCTTCAAAGTCAATACCCTCATCTTGACGGTATCCTTTAGCAACCAATCGAGCCTTGTTCTTTAAGACATCACCATGCTCATCAAGTTTCACTTTGAAGATCCATTTTAGAGCAATGATCATATCACAACTGGAGCAGTGTACTAATTCCCATACATCAAGTCGATCAAACTCATGAATTTCTTCTTGCATGGCATTGAACCATTGCCTTCATTCATGGCGCTTTAACATCTTTTGGTTCGATCTTAGAGAGTACGGAGTTGAAGAAGCACCATAAGGCTTCGGTTGCAAGTTGTTTCCGTGTTGATACCGGATGAGAGGGATTTCAATGATGTTGTCTAATGGATGATCGTGAGTCCATTTTCTAAGGTGTTCATGTGGCGCTTGTTGAGGATTGAGGTAGCAAAGTCGATGTCTCTCCAAGAAGATGGTTCGATGATGATTCAGAGCAAATATGTTTTCAAATGGAGCATCTTGTGAGTAGCAAAGGATTAACTACATCATTGATGCGTAAGCAGTTCCATGATGTACATTCAAGATTGATGATTTGTTGATGAGATCGAGTGATCAGCAGCAGCTTCTTAACTTAATGATATTGAGACCAGAGGATTGACTTCATTCTCGTGGATATGAGCACCTCATTGTGGGAATTGACAGTTCAATAACACTTGGCTAATAGAGTTCATCAAACATAGGATCAAACAATTTCTTTAAATCATCTTCGATGGAGGTACATATGGAGTTGCAGGAGAAGAATTTGGTACAAGGATGAACCAATGGGACTGCTTTTGAAGCGCGGGTCCCGAATGGATTGTCCAGAGCCATTTGACCGGTCACCATCAAACATGACGTGAATTGTTTCCATGATATTTCGGGTTCTCTTGTTGTAGATTCGGTATCCTTTTCATTGGGTGTATAACCTACAAATACTCCAATGTCCGCTTTAGCTCTAAGTTTGCCTAAATATTGGCCTCATTAGTTGGATAACACAATGCACCGAACACACGAAGGAATGAAAGATTAGGTTTTCGTTGTGGACAAGTTCATATGGAGTTTTTCCATGAGCGGTGTGAATCGTGGATCGATTTTGGGTGTAGCATGCATGGCGATGGTCGCACCCTGAGAAACATTGGAACTTTTGAGTAAATCAAGATTGTCCTTGCGGCTTCCACAAGAGTTCGATTGCCTTTCAACTACACCGCTCGTTGAGGAGTTCGAGGAACACTTCTTTGATGATCGATTCCAATACTTTCATACAACTCACTAAGTTGTTTGTTAACAAACTCGCCCATTGTCTGCTCGGATGATTCTCGATCGCTTTGTTAAGACGAACCGCAATTGTTTTATGAGTTTGATGATGATATCCGGAGTTTCATCCTTTGTCTTTAAGAACTTTACCCTGTGAATCTAGAGAAATCATCAACCACAACTAACACATATTTCTTCCCAAAGATATTCTCAGACTCTCATGGGTCCACATAAGTCCATGTGAATTGTATGAAGAACTTCGTGATGAGTTAGTAGGTTTGGGTTTATGGGCATACTTCTTGCTTTTTCCCAATTGGCATGTCAATAAAGATGATCCTTTTCATACTTAAGTCTAGGTAAACCTACAACTAAGTCCTTTCTCGAGAGATCATTGATGGTGCCAAGTTCAAGTGATTGAGACGACGATGCCATAACCATGACTTTGTTTTAGAAGCCTTTGACAACAAGCAAATTGAGAAGACTTCATCATATCTTCGATAGAGATGGTGTATAGATTTGAACCACGTGAACCTCTTAAAAGTTCCTTACCATCAAGTTCTCTAACGAAACAAGTATGTTTTTTCAAGGCTACTTTAGATCGTAATCGCAGAATTGACCAACAGAGAACAAAAGTTATGACCAAGACCTTCTACATAATATACTCGGAGATAACACTTTTACCAACAACATAATCTCCATAACCCATAATTGCACCGAAATGATCATTCCGAATCTAATCGTCTCCGATGAATTTGCTCACGAAGTTCATGAGCGCGACCGTCGCCAAATATATGCTTGGAACAACTGAGTCCAGTACCATGAATGATTTGAACGATCCGCATTGAACACGCATAAGAATGGATAACAGGATAATTGGGATCCCCATGCAAGAATGGGTTCCATTTGGTTAGTAACATTGATTGGAACACCCACATCGAAATAGAAACATTCATCTTTAAATTGAATCAATGGAGTTATTATGAATAGATGCAAGTTTGTTATTCCCGAGATGAGGGGAACATATTTCACAGACAAAGCATATTTATTACAAGAGTGAACCTTTGATACACCATTCTCCCCATTGGTCATTGGCATTTTCCCTTTACCGACTCTTCGATTCTCAATTTCCTTTTGCAATGAAGCTATTTGTTCGTTATTTTTGTTACGAGTGACCTTTATTGATTCAAATAACTCATTGAAATGACGTTTAACCTTTTCATTTTCTTCTAGAAAACTTTCGCTTTCCTTTTGTAATGCATTTACTAAGTTTTGAAGATGAAACGCTTGAGATTTCTCGAGAATCTAAAGGAGGAGGCATTTGGGAGCCCGTCACATTGTTCTTTTGACCCTTTAATTGAGAGATTTGGGCTTTCAACTTTCTAATCGTGTTACAATGAGCTTGAATCTGCTCATCACGCTTGTTAATTTGAAAACTCGCATCAAACTCGAGCATCCGAGGATGTCTTGATATTTGAAGTTTTGACATTTTCTTTAAGATGTTGATATTTTAGTTGTAAATTAAAATGCTCAACCTCTAGTTTAGAAAAATGTTTAACCAAATTGTCGTGATCATCCAGTTCAATTTTCTCATTTAGTTTAGAATTAGTCTTTTCAAGCTCAATGACACGATCATGGGAGACTTTCGTGGCAACAGATAATTCATGAAATTGAGAAGCATTAATGGAACAGTTTGTAGCGATGAAAACACATCTTGAGTAATACATCTGTAAATAAGAGTCTCATTCAATGTATGCAAGTTCTTCCTCTCAATCTCATTATATTTTAGTGCACGCCATAGTCACTAACCTTAACTATCATTGCATCAAACTCCTTTTCTATTTCTTTAATGTCTAAGTTCATTCCTTTTAAGACTTTCAAAATGATCTTTAGTTGTTTAAAGAAAGGCATGACTTCATTAAATAACATTCTTCGCTTGCTCAAAACCCTTTCCCTTCGCTATACCGATGGTGTGATCCTTTTCTTACAAGTTTTCTCAAAATCAACAAATAGTTGAAAATAACATATTGACTGATTAAGGTCTTGCTTTTAGTGGCAATAGTCCTAGGAACTAAATGCATTGGTGTATTGGGAGGATACACGGTCGTGAAGGCATTTTCCTAAAAGGGGTTTGTTACAACAAGATTCTCGCTTTTGCTTATCTAAATCCTTTTCCGTAACACTTGTTCGGTGTTAATAACGTCTCGAGGCTTAAACATGTTCAAGGAAACCAATTCTCCTTCTTGTAATCATGGGGTGTGATATTTATTTTCTTCTCTTTACATTTAGGATCATCTAATTTCTTGTTCATCTTTTCCCTAGTGACTTCATCCGATTTCTTATCTTCCTCGGCACTCAACGCAACTAGGTTTCGCCTAGGTTTAAGGATTTCATTGCCATCATAAAGAACCTTATGAGCATTTCTAGCCTTTTAATGACCTCTGGATTTGGTTCCTCAACAAGGGGAATGCTATGCTTATCGCTAAGACTCTATGCTTAGTGATTAAGTGAGCATCTGAATGGTATTTCCTTGTACGCACAACTTATTTTCAAGCTTGTTTTTCAAGGTTTTAGATTAGAAAATCATTCAAAAGTTTTGATTCCTTAGCACCAATTCTTGCTAAGCATTTTAACATTTTCTTGAAGTTCTTGTTTTGCTTAGCGCTTTTAGAAAGCTTTTCTTGTAAGGAGTTTAACTCTTGTTTTAATACTTCTCTCTAAACCTACTTTTTCTAATAGTTGTACTCATTTGGTCATCCATTTCCCGCTCACGGTGGTCAACTCAAATTTTGCACGTTGTTCATAAATAGCAACACGCTCTTTATAGGCATTCGATTCGTAGATAACAGAATCATCGAGGCACATGCGGTGAATTCATCAAAACATAATCATTATTGATCGCAGAAGATGCATCACTTGGTACAATCTCACTTTCACTTTGTTTCACATATTGATCATATGGGACAACATTGATATTACCCATATTTTCAATATATGACTCAATAAATACAGCTTGATTGTACTGTTATGTATCTTTTGCTCATCAAATTCATCGTATAATTTTAATACCTCGTAAATGAGTTTGTCTTTGGATGGACCAGCTTGTGGTGATGAAGAGACTTTAGGAGAGACCATTGGAGAAATGTTAGCCATGAATATGGTTTGTGCGAGAGGTTCTTCATCAACATCGAGTCGATGCATCACAATCGCCTACTTGAAAGGCATTCGATGATTATGGCCTATCTCCTAATTGGTTGCTCATCCACATCTCGCATCATATGTCTTAGCATTTCCCTCACCAAGAACAACAACTCCTCTTCATCCAAAGCTACACCATTATCCCGAGCTTGCACAAGCAACATCTTATCCTCAAGTACTCGGCATTCTCGAGGCGTTTTGGTGATGTGCGTTCCTTGCAATGTGTCCTCACCTCCACAATTATAACATTTGATTGGCTTTGCTTGACCCGATTTTCATTCCTTCCCTATTCTCGATTTGCAACATAACCTCTACCACTCCACCTCTTGCTTGTTCAGACTGTCGTTCTTGAACTGGGTTGCACCATAACCTTCCCATCTTTGACGGTGGCTTGATTGTGTGGATTGGAAGCAGCTCGAGATTGTTGTTGGTGTGGAAGAGAGTTCATGTTTTGACTAATCAGAGAGCTAGTTGATTAATGAAGTTTCCCACGCCCCGCATCAAGATCGCCTTGTTTGAACATAGGATCGTGAATGAGTTTGTGATTACCATTACCCATGGGTATGACTTGTGAGGCTTTGGTTGTGATTCCGATGTTTGAGTAGAAGGCGGTTGAATCATTTGATGAGCTTGTCTCTCCTCGTTGGTTTTGAACCGATTAAGAACTTTTTCAAACATAGCATGTCTCTCATTCTCAAGGAGGAAGGCATAGAGTTGCTCATAGTTTGTATTCTTCAATCCTTTGGTTAGCTTTACTGGAGGTGACAAACTTGTGCCATTCGGGATTCATGTTGTTCACAAACTTTGAGTTCAAATTGAATGTTTGGCATAGTCATTCGATGTTCCTCATATCATTAACAAGCTTGTGGAATCTCACATAGTACTCATAGACACTCTCATCCGGTTTCATCTTGAAGTGTTCAAATTCATCATAGAGTCAGTGATTCTCTGCCTTCCATAGTTAATCGTAACCCGAGAGAAGCATCTGACATTATCCCACACCGCCTTGGCTTCGTGTTGTGATTGATCGACTTGTAGATATCTTTGGAAGACCTTGAAGTACGATGTTAGAAACCCCGATATCAAGATCGAATCTCTTTTCTCCTTATCATCGAGCTCATCATATGTCTTTGGTCCATCAATTCCATAGATCATTGTTCCATCTTCACCAGATCAATTATGTCTCTAGTAGTCTCAACTCGATAAGGTCCTTCATCAATGGATTTGAGTATGTTGACCCCATTTTCCTTTCCAAGACAATACGACCGATTCGCTGAGCCCAAGAGTCGTAGTCGGTTCTGTCAAGCATGGAAGCATGGGTGGATTAGTATCTAAACAAGTCGCTTGAACATCCTCGCAATGATGGAGATGATTGTAGGTACGGTGGCGTATATGTTTAAGAATTACACGGATTTTATAACTCTATGATTAAACCGAAATAGATTCTTTCACGGATTTTACTAAATCAAGAGAAACCGTATTCAAAGGATATCACCCAAGTCGCTAGGAGACCTTGAACCAAGTCGCTATGCCAAGTCGCTATAGTCCCAAGTCGCTATATAACAACTCGCTACAATCCAAGTCGCTAGCTAAATTTTGACAAGAAGTCGCTACACCAAGTCGCTAATTTGTCAAGTCGCTAAATAGCAACTCGCTAGGTACCAACTCGCTAACACCAAGTCGCTAACAATATAAAGTACCCCGCTAACTTACACCAAGTCGCTACCCGTAGTGGAGAATCCACTAAGTGTACTTTTTGTCGGCTTGTCTTAGTAGAAAAGTCGCTAGCTCAACTCGCTAAGACCTTCAACAACTCGCTACCAAATAACAAAGCAAGTCGCTACCAAGATAAACTATCCGTGGCTCAAGTCGCTAGCTAGAAAATCACAAAACACCACTTTTCAATCCAAAACAACCCAACCACGATGATTCAAGCCTTCAAAATCAAAACCTAAACACTTGTGATGATTCTAAACACAAAAGTACTATCAAAATCCAAACTTTAACACTAGAAATCACCCAAATGATGCAAAACCACTAAACTTTTTCAAACTCAAAACCACCTAAAACCACTAGAAACCAAAGATATGTAAGAGATGATCTAACCATGGCTCTTGATACCAATTGTTAGATATTGATTTCACATTGTGGTTCAAGATTTTCAAGAAAACTCGATGATGAGCCCGATGAGAGATCATGTGAGAGTACTTAAATGACCCGAACGTTGAATTTCGTGAAAGAGCACTCCTTGCAAACTCTCAAGGTTTATTAAAATAAACAAAGGTTTTTCAACGGCTAAAGCAAATGAGGACATCGAATGCTTTAAGTGTCACAAAAGAGGTCACTTTGCAAAGGACTGCTTTTCAAAAACAATTTCGAACCTCTTATGCACCATCAAGCTCAAATCATTCCTCAAAGCTTTACCAAATTTCAACCTAAAATCTATCGCCTCATCAAAACTTTCAAAATAAATCGACCGTAACAAGACAATAGATTTTGAAGCTAAGTACGTAAAAATCAAAGCTAAGCTTGCATTGCTTGAGGCCATCCCTCGTAACCAAAAAGTGTTCAATGCATGCAGGTAAAACAAAGGTCTTGTTGTTGAAACCTTCGACTAGGATGAAGAGCCGCCTCATCGATGACGAATGGTGCATGTCAACAAGACCGATGGCCCTCTCGAGGAAGACAAGCTAGTGTTGGAAAGAATCATGCCGAAATGGAGAATGGGTTAACATCACAATGAAGAAGGTAAATATTTTACTTTTGATGGATGATGACTCGATTGGCGCCTTATATGAACTATATCAATGTTGACCTTAAGTTTGTAGAAGAGCAACGATTAAATCTTTTTCTAAGTACAACAAGTTAGGTTTTGAATTGAATAAGTGTAGAGATGAATTACTTATGTTTAAACAAGCTAAGCTTGAGGTCACACTTTACAAATTCAAAACACCGAACTAGTCAAAAGAAATTAGGCTCTTCAAGATGAACTAAAAAGGAAAAAGATATCATTGAAGGTTGGATCGCTAAGAATACAAAGGTCTTTGATGTTGTGGGTGCCCCAAGAGCAAAAAAGAGAGTCATAGTGAACACCATCTCACCGACTCGCAACAAAGACCGAGTCCCAAACCATTTGTGTCTGTGGCATGATTACCAAGATGTTGACTATTCCCAAGCCCAAAGGATGGATTGAAAGACTCAATCTCGAGAGTAAGCTTCCCAACTTTGACTGGGAAAATTCTAGAGCTCGAAAGTCAAGCTCTAAAGAGCATACTTGGACTCCCGATATGTCTAGTAGTACCGAACACATCTCTCGAGTCTCAAGATGAATCTCAAGCACCCTTCCACCATTGGAACCTCTTGTGGTGCCGATCCTAGCTCGAGCTTACTCCATTACATTACAATCCACACTCTCCTAAAGAAAGGTCTGACTTGGTAGAACCATTTTGAAAAGACAATCAAAACCAACTCAACTAGAATCCACCCCCACCGAAAATTCCACATCCTCCGTCCCCATCGAAGATGATCGATTCAAAGAATCGATCGAACTTGTGAGGAAGCTAACCGACAAAATGGAATCTATTGAAAAGGTCCTCGAACCTATCAAGGAGACAAAGTCGACTTCCTCTAGTTCTTCAAAGTCAAAAGCCACCACCAAAACAAGTAAGTGTGATCTATGCCACTATACCACCATACCACCGACAATTGTTATAGAATCCTTTTTGCATGATTCGTAAAAGGATGATCACACAGATCACGACCACTTGCAATATGTGAGTTCTCTCACCAAGAAAACTACACAAAAGTTGGTCATCAAGATGTTCTTCATCCAAAGCTCAAAACCGAGAGCAAAGCCTTTTCCTCCTTGCCCATTAATCGTGGCTTTAATGATCATCGCTCGATGATTGTCTTATGAACATATGCCGTGATATTTATGAAACACACTCATAAGACATCTCAAGATGACAACGTCATCCATGCAAGGAGAAGTTCAAAACAACCAAAATCCACCGAGTCATCCTCGCCTCTAAATGCAAAACACGTGGTAGCTCATTGCACTCCACCACCGACCATGAATCAATTGCTCAATTCAAAGAGACCATGAGACCCAAGCCCACTAGTAAGTGGGTCACGAAGAGAAACTAATGTTGTTTACTACTTGTGCAGAGGCATGCCAGGAGCCTATCCGGCATCTCGACAATGGATGCTCAAGCATGACCGTGTAAAGGAATATTTTCACAAGTTTGTAAAAGAACCAGACCCAAGGTAGTGTTTGGTGATAATTCATCATGTCCCATCAAGGTTATGGTTCAAGAATGGCAATGGAATAGTTTTCTAGAATAGCTTATGTCAACGGTCTCAAATACAATCTCATCGTGTCGATCACTATGTGATGCAAAGTACATTGTCCAATTCAATGACAAACAAGGTACCATTTTAATGCCAACAAGGAAGTTGTGTTGATTGCTCCTAGGAGAGATGATGTTTATGTCTTAGACATGTCAACGCCTCTAAAGATGGAACTTGTCTCTTTGCCAAAGCCATCGAAACCATCAATGGTCGTGGCACAAGAGACTCTCACACTTAAACTTTAAAACCTCAACAACTTGGCAAAACAAAACAAGGTCCTTGGCTTACCATCACCGGTTTTTGCAAAGATAAACCATGCTCACCGTGAAAAGGCAAACATCAAAGAGCATCCTTCAAAACCAAGCAAAACTTCTCCATCAAAGTCGCTTTCACCTCGTGATATGGATCTCTTTGGACCGCTTAGTCCTAGATCAATCCAAGATGAGAAGTATACACTTGTCATTGTCGACGAGTTTTCAAGGTACACTTGGGTATACTTTCTTTCCAAAAAGAGTCAGTACTAATACTATAATGTCATTCATCGTGAACATTGAAAACCGTAATGACATTACAAAGGAAACAAATCGAACTAACAATGGTAATGAATTTAGAAATGCCGAGCTTGAGAGTTTTTGTGATGAGAAGGAATCTCCCAAAATTTCTCATCTCCTTATACCCCCGAACAAAATGGGGTAGCCGAAAGGAAAAATAGAACTCTCATTGAGGTTGCAAGAACCATGTTAAATGGCTCACCCTCTCAAAGCATTTTCGGATCAAGCAAAAAACAACTGTTACACTCAAAACAGTCAATCATTGTCAAAAGACATAATAAAACCCCATATGAGATATTCAAAGGTAGACTTCCTAATATCGACTACTTTATGTATTTGGATGTCCTGTGTTTATTCATAATCACAAGGATCATCTAGGCAAGTTTGATGCTAAAGTCGATGATGGATACTTTCTAGGTTACTCACCGATCTCCAAAGCCTTCGTGGTGTTTAACACAAGGAGACAACAAGTTGAGGAAACCTTTCATGTCACCTTTGATGAAAGTGTCGAAAGCATTAGGTTCTCCAACACCTCGGTTGAGAGATAGGAATTGATAACTCTTCAAGATATCCTCCCGATGAGTTTAACATCAAATCAATTCCTCATACCAAGTCGATGTCGAAATCTCATATTATGTCTTACCTCACAATCTGTCACAACCAACCATCGGTGAATTCATTGATAACCAATCGCCCCACGATGGGATACGTAACATCGAACCAAATGTTCAGACCCCGTGATTCATGAAACCCAACTCGAACAAGACATCTCAACAGATGCTCTTGATGATACTATGGCTCAAATACCGAACTCACCCCTATGTCTCCAATGGCTTCTTCAAGCTTAGATCCTAGACCACAAAGTAAGTAGACAAGAACTCGTGATATTGAGCTTGTAAACATTATTGGTGAACCCATCAAGGCATGCTCACTAGAAGCATGGTCGCTAACTTAATCGCAGCCTTCACCAATGAATGTCTATATGCCGATTACCTATCGTAAATAGAACCCAAAAGTGTCACCGAGGCTCTAAAATACCCAAGTTGGGTTCAAAGCTATGCAAGAAGAACTGCAGCTTGATAAGAACAAGGTCATGACCTTGATCAAATGTCCTCGTGATGTAGTAGTCATAGGAATGAAGTTGGTTTCGTAAATAAAACCGATGAAAACGGCACCGCTATTAAAAACAAAGCCGGACTTGTAGCCAAAGGTTACAACAAGAAGGCATTGACTATGATGAAACATTTGCTCTGTTGCAAGAATGGAAGCCATCGGGATCTTCCTTGCATATGCCTCCTACATGAACTTCAAAGTTTATCAAATGGATGTAAAAGTGCATTCCTAAACGGTGAACTCAAGGAAGAAGTTTATGTTCAACAACCACCGTGCTTTGAGAGTAGTGAATTCACGACTATGTCTCGCAAGCTTGATAAAGCCCTTTATGGTCTAAAACAAGCACCTGTGGCATGGTATGAAACACTCTCCCTTCCTCATTCAAAACAAGTTTGTCGAGGTAAGATAGACAACACATTGTTTATCTACAGACAAAACTTGATGTCATAACGCCCAAGTATATGTTGATGACATCATCTTTGGCTCTATTAATCACACTTTGCAAACATTCGAAAGATCGATGGCAAAGAAGTTTGAAATGAGCATGATGGGTGAACTCACTTATTTCCTTAGACTACAAATCGTGCAGATCGATAAAGGAATTCCATCTCACAAGAGAAATACACAAGAAATCTCTTGAAGAAATATGAGATATCCGATCGTGCCTCGATGAAGACACCAATGGTCCCTCCTAACAATCTTGGACCCGATCTCACCGGCAAATCGCTTAATCAAACCCATTTTAGAGGATTGTTGGCTCTTTGATGTATCTAATCGCCTGCACTGCACATTCAATTCTCGATCGTCTCATAGCTAGATATCGCCCAATCCCAAAGAATCCCACCTCACCGCAGCCCAAAAGAATACTCAGTATCGAAAGGAACCCCAAGCCTTGGACTTTATTATCCAAAGTGCTGTGGTTTGATCTCAAAGGATACTCAGATTCGATTATCTTTGGCCGCAACATGGATGAAAAAGCACCTCGTGGTCCTGTCAATTCCTTGGAGGAAAAGCGGTTTGTTGGAGTGCTAAAAGCAAAGAATCGGTGGCTATGTCTTCACCAAGTCGAATATGTAGTCATTGCAGGATGTTGTACCAATGTTCTATGGATGAAAAGTCAACTCGGTGACTATGACATCCATTTCAAAATGGTACCTATCTTACGTGACAACACAAGTGCAATTGCAATCTCCAACAACCCCGTCCTTCATCAAAGAACCAAACACATTGATATCGATATCATTTCATCGGGGATTACATAATGAAAGGAGACATAGAACTTCATTTCATCCCCATCGAATATCAACTTGCCGATATCTTCACCAAACCTTTGGATGAGCCTACCTTCGTGAGGCGAAAGTCGAATTAGAATGCTTGACATTGAGAGTCGCATCGAAAACCAATCTCGTGAGTTCTCGTGAACTGGTTCGTCTCCTCGAACATCCAAAATCAACCCTCACCGAATGAGTAAGACTCGCTGTGGTCCCCGATGAAAGCATTGAATGAGTAACTAAATGCTCCAAGTATTAGTTACTTTAATGTCCTAGGTTGGTAATCCCACCAACTTAATATAGGAATACATGTCTTATCGTCGTAGAGTATCATCATTTACCTCACACCACTTGGCATTAAATGCTCTTCTCACATAAAATATCCTATGGATATTTTATCGCTAAAGTGCACTTTATCGTGCATTACAACTGCTTTCCTTGAAAGATGGGAATTTCTTTGCATGATGTAGTAGGTGGCATTAAATGTGGAATATCAAACAATCTCAAAAAGGGTCTTTACATATCCACACTTATACAAAACCACCCTCTCACTACTCTATAAATACCTCTTCAAAACCACTAAAACACACACAAATCAATTTCGCAACTAAACTCACAAAATCTTTTCAAATCCAAATATTTGTGTGTTCTCAAAACCTTCAAAACCTCTTTTGGAAAACCTTCCTTGTAAACATTTACAAAGTTTTCATCACAAACTAGAGAGATCTAAACACTTTGATTGTTCTTGCCAAACGTTTTTTTAACCCTAAAAACTTCTTTAATAGAAATGGCTAGAACACAATCTCTCCGCTTGCTTCTCGATGGGTAGGGATCTCACTAACGTTGAATTCAAAACAAATAATGTCATAGGTAATTTTGAATACCGAAAATGTCCCAACCTATAAAGACATTGTAAAATTTTATTCAACCGCCCACTCAAAATGGCCTTTGTAAATGTCCTCGGTGGTGTACCCAAACTACCTCGTGGAGTTTTGGGCAATGCTAAAGCCTTTGACCCGACACCTTCTATCGATGAGAATAACCTTAGACCACTCGGGAGTATCTCATCGTTCGATCTTAATGGGGGCAACAACACACCCCGGATTACAAAACTTTTGCACTTCAACGAGGTTAGATTACAACAAAGGTGTTTATGTCGCCCATCCCGAACCTTCTACACGGTGAAGGATGGGTTAAAACAAATCGCTTTGGATCCAACATTTTGGACAAGACCCCACTCACTAAAAGTTCATTCCCCGTGGCTTGGAGGATCCTTTTCACTTTTGTGATTCGTGTCCTCGGCGGGAACCATTTCATCCACTGAATAGATTAACTCTATTCATTGATGATGGCATCCGCTCGATGAATGGGGTCCTTTGTCGACATAGGGAGATCATTTACGGTGATCTTGTAACGAAGTTACTGAGCAAAACTAGGATCAAGTATATTTCGTATCCTAGGTTTGTCTCTTGTGCTTTACAATCGTTATCGGTGCCAATTATACTCGGGATGAAAAATTTGAAATTTACGGCATCCCGAGTCCTTCAAACTTTCAAAGGACCCATCCCTTGTCACACCTATTGAATTGACGGCCCATATGGTTGTCAGTAAACAACCTGAGAGGATCGATGTCTCCAAATCCCGCTCTAAAAGAGAAAGGGAAGTCTCAGACCGGGACTAAGACTAAACCAAAGTCTCAGGCCCCGAGGCTTCAGAGCACCGCCTAAGAGGCACAAAAAGCTCGAGACCAAAATGACACCCACCGACTGTGCAACAATCACCCCGTGACAACGAAGGACACCGATACATCACGATCGGTGCCCTTGGTCACATCTACTACTCCCAAGATCCAAGGAAACAAACAACTACCGGGTAGGGGCGCCCACTTCCACGCTCGATGATGACATTAACAAATCCAAGTCTTTGTCGAGGGCACACCGATCGATCCCAAAGACTCGGGGAAACAAACAATCCAACGATAGGGATACAACATTCATGACCACCGCTAAAGGCACTGGAAATACCCAAAGGTCTCGTGGGTCACTGGGGACAAAGACTCGGAGGAAAGGAACAACCGCCGATACGGAACCCAAAACCAATCGACTCCCGAGAAGACGCTGAAACTCCCACCCTGTCCGAGGGGTCCACGGGACAAAGACTCGAGAGGATCATTACCAACCACCGATATGGAACCCATTCCTACTCCCTTGTTAATGATTCTTCGAGGTTACCGAGTTGCTAAAATCGATGACGACCTTGTCGAGAGTGATGAAGAAATCTTATCGGCAGGAGAAGAAGTGGACGCCGAGGTTCAAACCGAACAAGAGCCTCACCGATCCATTGAGAGCAAACCGAGTCACCTTTTCAAACCGCAAACAATGACTCACCTCATCCTCCACTCGATGAATTCAAAGGTTTGACAATGTTCTTCCACTCACCGAAAGACAAGCGGTTAAGTGGATCAAGATGGGGCTACCAGAAGTCTGTTTTCGGGTTCTTGAGCAGTTTTGGGATCAACACATCAAGCCGCCGCCACATACCGACCTTAGATCCGATGTGCTCACCTTCAATGAAAATGTTCACGAGCACGTAGATCTTATGTACCACCATCTTGTCAACCTGGATGAACACATGGTCAAATTCCTCAAGCATCTTGAGATAGTTGGGGTTACAATTGATGAAATCGGGGACGCCAAAGAAGACCCAGCTAAATGCCAAAGTGCCGGAGGCCACCGAGGCATATGCAAAAATTCATCCAGCTCACCGACCTTATAGAGATGCTCAAGTCTGCAAATGTTCGTGGTCTTCAAACTTGATTCTGACTCTTCGATCACCATGGACTCACCGAACACTCTGTAGCCACCTTGACTCAGCCTCGCCTTCTATGGCTTGGAATCTTGGTCCACGAATGAGCGCCTTGGAGTTATCTCATGCGAACTTGGATGCAAAGGTCATCGGTCTTCGTGCAGACTTTTAAATAAAGGCCATGATGGTGAAATCTATCAGCCTTCAAAGGTCAAGCCGGTCACCCCTCAAGACCTACTCAACTCTTGCCTCACCGACGCTTCTGGCAG
Organism: Chrysanthemum lavandulifolium; assembly: GCA_022545495.1. NCBI lineage: Eukaryota > Viridiplantae > Streptophyta > Magnoliopsida > Asterales > Asteraceae > Chrysanthemum > Chrysanthemum lavandulifolium. The sequence continues at coordinate 100,527,937 of CM040245.1, forward strand.
CAGTTGAGGGGAGAATATTGTCAAGAAACTCCTCTTCACACCGAGGGGAGCAAACACCATCGGATCTCAGCTCAAACATCATCATCATCACACCCGCCTTAGCAAGCACTCAATCTCATCACTTCCACCTCATGCAACAACAACAACATCGCGGCCTTAACACCAATCATGACAACAACACCTCCCATTATTGCATCATCTTCCTCAGACGTGACAAGGGCAAGGCATCGACAACCACTCGAGCCCGAGAAGATTCCTACAAAATCGGTGACATCGAATACCTCTTCACTCCTCAACAACTAACCAAACACCTTGCTAAAGAAGAAAGGAAATTGAAACAAGCTAAGGATGATAAGAAGACTAAGGAGGCATTGACCAAAGTGATTGTCGAAGAAGTGAAAATGTGGGAATAGATGCAAGCAAGCTCAAAAAGGGTCAGCAGATGAAGTTCATGGAAGCTCAGTCGCTCAAATGGTCGCAATGAGAGCTCAAGATGAAGAAAAGAGAAAGAAAATCAAGCTCTCGCAAAGCGTAATTAAAGAATACAATCGACAATGACCACCAAGGCTTCTTGAAAAATCATCGATGTCAAAATCATTCCCAACACCAAACCATTGGCTATGAATGTTTACGAGAGGGATGACAAAAGACACTTTGAGGTTCATGATCCCTTAAAATTCAAATGACTTTGGGATCATCGAACTTGATGAACTTGGTCCGATCATTGGAAAGAATCAAAATAAGGTGGTCAAGGAGTCGATGAAGATGCTTAGCAAAAGATATGAAAGGTGAGGGATGCACCAAATTAACCGAGAATTCACCGCTTTGATCGCACCTCAAGGATCTCAACCACAAGCTTCCACCGGCAAAAGGAAAAGAGTTGATTTCAACCCGAGATCAAAGTGCTCGGCCTTGAATGCAATGAGAACCACTCGAGGGTGTAAATTTTGTGAACTGCCTAGTGATTGAAGAGCACGAAGAGGGCTATTCCACATTGATGTCTATGGAACCCCGCATTTCAAAGATGGAGTGACATTGATCAGTGGAGTGGTACGCAATGATCGACTATATTCTGTGGCCTCTCAATTCCAATCCCCAAAGAACGTCATGTTTTGTCAAGACCAATGCTAAGATCGAGACCATCCCGACAGGAAACACTCATCACCAAGAAAGTGAAGCTTGAAGCACCGGGTATCCATCCGGACCGACATCAATTTATCTTCTTGTACTAGTGATAGGAATTATGTAATCGATCAATAAAAGACGATGTTTTGTTAGACTACTCAAAGTTCCGTATTATTTTCATTAGTACATTCAGTGTAAGAAGAAGCCATTAGCTCACTTACACCGATCAAACACGAGGCTATTTGTATATCCAAATAGGGGAGACTGTTGGGTTCAATAAATACCCAAACCCTTAATCTTGGATTTGAATAGAAAATATCCTAAGTGTTTAATCCGTTAAACACAATCGTGTCACCGAGCGCATAGTCTCTCAATGAGCCATCTTCGTGATACTTAGTACGGGCAATAAGGAGCCTCTCCACTCCGCAGGCGGATCTTAAAGGGTGAAGACTAAGTCAAGAAGAAGATGGTGGATTCGGTGAGTGATGACAATAACTCACCGAATCCCTATGACTCTCTCCAACTGTTAAACATCAAGACAAATGAAGGAAGAGATCAAGGCCTTAAAGACTAAAGAATGATTTGGATAAAGCGGGAAAGTTTTACCCGATAAAACTAAGTCCTCAAGTCTTTATCCACCACGCATGATCACAATCTTCTAAAATCATATCTTTCCATTTATAGTAAGCGGCGATCCTCCGTCAAAGGAAATAGTCTCGCCGCCTACTATAAATAGAAAGACAACGATGAATCGAATCCTTCAAGATTCATGTTTTCGTGTTCTATGCTTTTGTCTTCTAGGTTAAAGTTAAATATCATACTTGTATAAATAGCATAAGAAGAAGAGTGAAAAGTTTAAGCTTGAATTGTAAAAACACACACACACAAGCCAACTTTTCACTCCTCCAAATCTAACTTTATCCTTGAGCTAGCTCGGTGGTTCTAAGAGTTGTGCTTAGACTTAGCCTAAGCTTAGAGAGAGTCACCCAAACTTTGTCATTTCAATCCCAAGTACTATTCCGCAAGTACTGGGTAACGATTCTTTGATTTATTTCTAATAAGAATATGATGTTGAAAATTACCTCGTGTGTTTTACTTATGTTAATTTAGGTCATTATTCACCGTTAATATTGTTTGACGACTTAATTGATTTTAAACAATAGTGAATAGGAACAACACTATGGCTAATACTAGAATCAACACGATTCATTTTATTCGACTCAAGCTTAAAGTTCCTAGGTTGGTCTTCTACTCTTCCAATGCACATTCTTAGCTCATGAGGTCCTATCATTCCTTGTATTGCCTTGAGACTTTGACCGCCGCTTTAATGTCATGATTACTCTGTAGAGGAATGGGAACATTAGTTGGTTTTGCCACTCTTTGCATCTCCTGCTTAGATGTCTTTGCCGATCTCGAATTACATGCAGCACACTAAGGTTCACTTTCTTAACACTAGAAGTGCTTGGATTTGTACTTCTAGAAGGCACACTAAAGTTCGCTTTCTTAGCATTAACAGATCCGAATCGAACTACTTGAAGGCACACTAAGGTTCACATTCAAAACATCTGGCATCGAATGAATATCATACTTGGCACTAGGCATAGAACATGGAACCAAAGGATTAACTCTCTCACCTAAGGACTTTGGGCATATTGTGATTAAGCATTCTAGAATTTCTTGAGATCGTTTGGCATATAAGCATGCATGCCCAATTGCATTGTCAAGTGGTTTCTCTAATTTATCCTCTTCAACAATCTCATGTAGACATTCTAGACAATCCTTAAGGGATGAAAAATATGTTTGAATAGCAAGTTTGTTATTCCCGAGATGAGGGGAACATATTTCATGACAAAGCATATTTATTACAAGAGTGAACCTTTGATACACCATTCTCCTCATTGGTCATTGGCATTTTCCTTTTACCCGACTCTTCGATTCTCGAATTTCCTTTTGCAATGAAGCTATTTGTTCGTTATTTTTGTTACGAGTGACCTTTATTGATTCAAATAACTCATTGAAATGACGTTTAACCTTTTCATTTTCTTCTAGAAAACTTTCGCTTTCCTTTTGTAATGCATTTACTAAGTTTTGAAGAAGAAACGTTTGAGAATTTCGAGAATCTAAAGGAGGAGGCATTTGGGAGCTGTCACATTGTTCTTTTGACCCTTTAATTGAGAGATTTGGGCTTTCAACTTTCTCGATCGTGTTACAATGAGCTTGAATCATTCATCACATTTGTTAATTTGAAAATCGCATCAAACTCGGAGCATCTAAGGATGTCTTGATATTTGAAGTTTTGACATTTTCTTTAAGATGTTGATATTTTAGTTGTAAATTAAAATGCTCAACCTCTAGTTTAGAAAAATGTTTAACCAAATTGTCGTGATCATCCGGTTCAATTTTCTCATTTAGTTTAGAATTAGTCTTTTCAAGCTCAATGACATGATCATGGGAGACTTCGAGGCAATGGATAATTCATGAAATTGAGAAGCATTAATGGAGCAGTTTGTAGCGATGAAAACACATCTTGAGTAATACATTCGTAAATAAGAGTCTCATTCAATGTATGCAAGTTCTTCCTCTCAATCTCATTATATTTTAGTGCGCTCATAGTCACTAACCTTAACTATCATTGCATCAAACTCCTTTTCCATTTCTTTAATGTCTAAGTTCATTCCCTTTTAAGACTTTCAAAATGATCTTTTAGTTGTTTAAAGAAAGGCATGACTTGATTAAATAACATTCTTTCGCTTGCTCAAAACCCTTTCCCTTGATTATACCAGCTGGTGTGATCCTTTTCTTACAAGTTTTCTCAAAATCAACAAATAGTTGAAAAATAACATATTGACCGATTAAGGTCTTGCTTTTAGTGGCAATAGTCCTAGGAACTAAATGCATTGGGGTATTGGGAGGATACACGGTCGTGAAGGCATTTTCCTAAAAGGGGTTTGTTACAACAAGATTCTCTCGCTTTTGCTTATCTAAATCCTTTTTCCGAACACTTGTTCGGGTGTTAATAACGTCTGAGGCTTAAACATGTTCAAGGAAATCCAATTCTCCTTCTTGTAATCATGGGGTGTGATATTTATTTTCTTCTCTTTACATTTAGGATCATCTAATTTCTTGTTCATCTTTTCCTAGTGACTTCATCCGATTTCTTATCTTCCTCGGTGCACTCAACGCAACTAGGTTTCTGTCTAGGTTTAAGGATTTCATTGCCATCATAAAGAATCTTATGAGCATTTCTAGCCTTTTAATGACCTCTGGATTTGGTTCCTCAACAAGGGGAATGCTATGCTTATCGCTTAAGACTCTATGCTTAGTGATTAAGTGAGCAATCGAATGGTATTTCCTTGCACGCACAACTTATTTTCAAGCTTGTTTTTCAAGGTTTTTAGATTAGAAAAATCATTCAAAAGTTTTGATTCCTTAGCATCGAATTCTTGCTAAGCATTTTAACATTTTCTTGAAGTTCTTGTTTTTGCTAGCGCTTTAGAAAGCTTTTCTTGTAAGGAGTTTAACTCTTGTTTTAATACTTCTTCTCTAAACCTACTTTTTCTAATAGTTGTACGCATTTGGTCATCCATTTCGCTCACGGGTGGTCAACTCAAATTTTGCACGTTGTTCATAAATAGCAACACGTTCTTTATAGGCATTCAGTTCGAGATAACGAGAATCATCGAGGCACATGCGGTGAATTCATCAAAACATAATCATTATTGATTTGCAGAAGATGCATCACTTGGTACAATCTCACTTTCACTTTGTTTCACATATTGATCATATGGGACAACATTGATATTACCATATTTTCAATATATGACTCAATAAATACTGATTGATTGTACCGTTATGTATCTTTTGCTCATCAAATTCATCGATAATTTTAATACCTCGAAATGAGTTTGTCTTTGGATGGACCACTTGTGGTGATGAAGAGACTTTAGAGAGACCATTGGAGAAATGTTAGCCATGAATATGGTTTGTGCGATGGGTTCTTCATCAACATCGAGTCGTATGCATCACAATCAGCTACTTGAAAGGCATTCGATGATTATGGCCTATCTCTGAATTGGTTGCTCATCCACATCTCGCATCATATGTCTTAGCATTTCTCACCAAGAACAACAACTCCTCTTCATCCAAAGCTACACCATTATCCCGAGCTTGCACAAGCAACATCTTATCCACAAGTACTCGGCATTACGAGGCGTTTTGGTGATGTCGAGTTCCTTGCAATGTGTCCTCACCTCCACAATTATAACATTTGATTGGCTTTGCTTGACCACGATTTTCATTCCTTCCCTATTCTCGATTTGCAACATAACCTCTACCAGCTCCACCTCTTGCTTGTTCGTCTTGTCGTTCTTGAACCGCTTGCACCATAACCTTCCCATCTCGGCGGTGGCTTGATTGTGTGGATTGGAAGCAGCTCGAGATTGTTGTTGGTGTGTGGAAGAGAGTTCATGTTTTGACTAATCGGGAGAGCTAGTTGATTAATGAAGTTTCCACGTGTGCATCAAGATCGCCTTGTTTGAACATAGGATCGGGAATGAGTTTGGGATTACCATTACCCATGGGTATGACTTGTGAGGCTTTCGTTGTGATTCCGATGTTCGAGTAGAAGGCGGTTGAATCATTTGATGAGCTTGTCTCTCCTCGGTTGGTTTTGAACCGATTAAGAATCCTTTTTAAACATAGCATGTCTCTCATTCTCAAGGAGGAAGGCATAGAGTTGCTCATAGTTTGTATTCTTCAATCCTTTGGTTAGCTTTACAGAGGTGACAAACTTGTGCCATTCGGGATTCATGTTGTTCACAAACTTTGAGTTCAATTTGAATGTTTGGCATAGTCATTCGATGTTCCTCATATCATTAACAAGCTTGTAGAATCTCACATAGTACTCATAGACACTCTCATCCGGTTTCATCTTGAAGTGTTCAAATTCATCATAGAGTTGTGATTCTCTGCCTTCCATAGTTAATTCGAACCGAGAGAAGCATCTTGACATTGCCTTGGCTTCGTGTTGTGATTGATCGCCTTGTAGATATCTTTTGGAAAACCTTGAAGTACGATGTTGAAGCCACGATATCAGCATTGAATCTCTTTTTCTCCTTATCATCGAGCTCATCATATGTCTTTGGTCCGTCAATTCCATAGATCATTGTTCCATCTTCACCGTATCAATTATGTCTCTAGTAGTCTCAACTCGATAAGGTCCTTCATCAATGGATTTGAGTATGTTGACCCCATTTTCCTTTCCAAGACAATACTGATCGATTCTGTTGAGCCCAAGAGTCGTAGTCGGTTCACAAGCATGGAAGCATAGGTGGGCGAGTATCTAAACCAATGCTTGAACATCCTCGACAATATGGAGATGATTGTAGGTACGGTGGCGGAGATATGTTTAAGAATTACACGGATTTTATAACTCTATGATTAAACCGGAAATAGATTCTTTCACGGGATTTTACTAAATCAAGAGAAAACCGTATTCAAAGGATATCACCCAAGTCGCTAGGAGACCTTGAACCAAGTCGCTAAGTGCCAAGTCGCTATAGTCCCAAGTCTCTATATAACAACTCGCTACAATCCAAGTCGCTAGCTAAATTTTGACAGCAAGTTGCTAAGCACCAAGTCGCTAATTTGTCAAGTCGCTAAATAGCAACTCGCTAGGTACCAACTCGCTAACACCAAGTCGCTAACAATATAAAGTACATGTAACACCCCGACCCGCCAAGGGTAAAGGAATCACAAGTAATGGTGTCATATCAAAGCAAAACATAAATAAACAAAAGAAGTCTTAACATAAATGCGGAAATAATCTAAGTCAAAATGACTTCAATACATAGGTCCCAATGAAACATAATAAACTTCAACATAATATCCAAAATAAATAAGTCTTAAATGGCATCATAAGAAATCAAAGCTAAAATCTCTAAGGTAAGTCCACTCAAGCACTCATCCCAAGCAACCACCTTCCAATGCTTAGATACCGCGCGGAAGAAAAGAAAAGCGGGTGAGCTTCAAAAGCCCAAAGGAATGACATGAAAGCAAAAGCGAATACTAAACGACATCGAATATGAAATAAAGTGAATGAGCGATAGCAAAATCATAATCATTTTCAAAACATAAATCATAATTTTCAAAATAAAGTTTATAGTCAACTACCACGAGCCCGAAACATATATCGATCATATTCATATTCACATAAGGCAACATTTTCGAAGGCAACATTTGTAGGGAGACCTACCAGAGTTATGAAGGACGTGCATGCACGCAGATCAATCATCAAATAACATATAACGGATAACATATAACGGATCTAGGATGCCTCCATACGCCCTTCCTACATATTCACAAATATGCTTCACCATCCGAGACGTGGCGAACATCACTCATCGCCCTAGAGTCATATCGAGGTGCATCATCGATACGGACATGGAACCCCATGACTAGTTAAATATTTGGCTCGGGTGTCAAACTATCTTAGGTCAAATCGTAATGTCATAATGACACGGATCATATTTTATCGTAAAATCATTCATATTTCCAAAATCACGCTTTCATATCGGATAGTTCAAAATCGATGTTTCATAATTGTAAATCGAGTTCGGATAAGCAATAGCTCAAACAAATCAGATTTTGGGGTTCATAGCAAAGGCTTAGGAAAACCTAATACAAAAGAAAACGTTAAAGGAAACCTTTACTAAAAAGGTCGAATATCCATACCTTATTCCAAAGCAAATGATCGAAAAGCGTAAATACGGAAGACAAAGGATTACTAGCGCATCAAACTACGGAGCATCTAAGGATGTCTTGATATTTGAAGTTTTGACATTTTCTTTAAGATGTTGATATTTTAGTTGTAAATTAAAATGCTCAACCTACTAGTTTAGAAAAATGTTTAACCAAATTGTAAGTGATCATCCGTTCAATTTTCTCATTTAGTTTAGAATTAGTCTTTTCAAGCTCAATGACATGATCATGGGAGACTTTCAGCAAATGTATAATTCATGAAATTGAGAAGCATTAATGGAGCAGCTTGTAGCAGATGAAAAACACATCTTGAGTAATACATTCGGAAATAAGAGTCTCATTCAATGTATGCAAGTTCTTCCTCTCAATCTCATTATATTTTAGTATGCGTCATAGTCACTCAACCTTAACTATCATTGCATCAAACTCCTTTTCCATTTCTTTAATGTCTAAGTTCATTCCCTTTTAAGACTTTCAAAATGATCTTTTAGTTGTTTAAAGAAAGGCATGACTTGAGCTAAATAACATTCTTTCGTTTGCTCAAAACCCCTTCCCTTCAGTTATACCATTAGGTGTGATCCTTTTCTTACAAGTTTTCTCAAAATCAACAAATAGTTGAAAAATAACATATTGTGATTAAGGTCTTGCTTTTAGTGGCAATAGTCCTAGGAACTAAATGCATTGGGGTATTGGGAGGATCTGTACGGTCAAGGCATTTTCCTAAAAGGGGTTTGTTACAACAAGATTCTCTCGCTTTTGCTTATCTAAATCCTTTTTCGAACACTTGTTCGATTGTTAATAACGTCTGAGGCTTAAACATGTTCAAGGAATCCAATTCTCCTTCTTGTAATCATGGGGTGTGATATTTATTTTCTTCTCTTTACATTTAGGATCATCTAATTTCTTGTTCATCTTTTCCTAGTGACTTCATCCGATTTCTTATCTTCCTCGGTGCACTCAACGCAACTAGGTTTAACGCCTAGGTTTAAGGATTTCATTGCCATCGTAAAGAATCTTATGAGCATTTCTAGCCTTTTTAATGACCTCTGGATTTGGTTTTCCTCAACAGGGGAATGCTATGCTTATCGCTTAAGACTCTATGCTTAGTGATTAAGTGAAGCGATGCGAATGGTATTTCCTTGTGCATAACTTATTTTCAAGCTTGTTTTTCAAGGTTTTTAGATTAGAAAAATCATTCAAAAGTTTTGATTCCTTAGCAATCGAATTCTTGCTAAGCATTTAACATTTTCTTGAAGTTCTTGTTTTTGCTTAGCGGTTTTAGAAAGCTTTTCTTGTAAGGAGTTTAACTCTTGTTTTAATACTTCTTCTCTAAACCTACTTTTTCTAATAGTTATGCGCATTTGGTCATCCATTTCACGCTTCATGGGTGGTCAACTCAAATTTTGCACGTTGTTCATAAATAGCAACACGTTCTTTATAGGCATTGGATTCGAGAGATAACGAATCATCGTGGGCACATGCGGTGAATTCATCAAAACATAATCATTATTGACTCATAGAAGATGCATCACTGGTACAATCTCACTTCAGCTGTTTCACATATTGATCATATGAGGACAACATTGATATTACCCGTATTTTCAATATATGACTCAATAAATACTGATTGATTGTACCGTTATGTATCTTTGCTCATCAAATTCATCGTATAATTTTAATACCTCGTAAATGAGTTTGTCTTTGGATGGACCAGCTTGTGGTGATGAAGAGACTTTAGGAGAGACCATTGGAGAAATGTTAGCCATGAATATGGTTTGTGCAATGGGTTCTCATCAACATCGTAGTCGTATGCATCACAATCACTACTTGAAAGGCATTACGATGATTATGGCCTATCTCCTGAATTGGTTGCTCATCCACATCTCGCATCATATGTCTTAGCATTTTCCTCACCAAGAACAACAACTCCTCTTCATCCAAAGCTACACCATTATCACGAGCTTGCACAAGCAACATCTTATCCACAGAAGTACTCGGCATTACGAGGGTTTTGGTGATGTGCGGTTCCTTGCAATGTGTCCTCACCTCCGCAATTATAACATTTGATTGGCTTTGCTTGACCTCCGATTTTCATTCCTTCCCTAATCTCGATTTGCAACATAACCTCTACCGACTCACCTCTTGCTTGTTCGTCTTCGTCGTTCTTGAACCGGCTGCACCATAACCTTCCCGGCGGTGGCTTGATTGTGTGGATTAGGCGCCGAGATTGTTGTTGGTGTGTGGAAGAGAGTTCATGTTTTGACTAATCTGAGAGCTAGTTGATTAATGAAGTTTCCAGCGTGTGCATCGACATCGGCTTGTTTGAACATAGGATCGAGAATGAGTTTGGGATTACCATTACCCGTGGGTTATGACTTGTGAGGCTTCGTTGTGATTCGATGTTTGAGTAGAAGGCGGTTGAATCATTTGATGAGCTTGTCTCTCCCTGGTTGGTTTTGAGTGATTAAGAATCCTTTTTAAACATAGCATGTCTCTCATTCGAAGGAGGAAGGCATAGAGTTGCTCATAGTTGTATTCTTCAATCCTTTGGTTAGCTTTACAGAGGTGACAAACTTGTGCCATTCGAGATTCATGTTGTTCACAAACTTTGAGTTAATTTGAATGTTTGGCATAGTCATTCGATGTTCCTCATATCATTAACAAGCTTGTAGAATCTCACATAGTACTCATAGACACTCATCTGGTTTCATCTTGAAGTGTTCAAATTCATCATAGTAGTTGTGATTCTCTGTCTTCCATAGTTAATTGAGAACTGAGAGAAGCATCTTGACATTGCCTTGGCTTCGGTGTTGTGATTGATCGGCTTGTAGATATCTTTTGGAAAACCTTGAAGTACGATGTTAGAAGCCACGATATCGATTGAATCTCTTTTTCTCCTTATCATCGAGCTCATCATATGTCTTTAGTCCATCAATTCCATAGATCATTGTTCCATCTTAATTTTATCAATTATGTCTCAGTAGTCTCGACTCGATGAAGGTCCTTCATTGATGGATTTGAGTATGTTGACCCCGTTTTCCTTTCCAGACAATACGATCGATTCGTTGAGCCCAAGAGTCGTAGTCGGATTCATCAAGCATGGAAGCATAGGTGGATCGAGTATCTAAACCACCGCTTGAACATCCTCGACAACAGTGGAGATGATTGTAGAGTGCGGTGGCGGCATATGTTTAAGAATTACACGGATTTTATAACTCTATGATTAAGCAGGAAATAGATTCTTTCACGGGATTTTACTAAATCAAGAGAAAACCGTATTCAAAGGATATCACCCAAGTCGCTAGGAGACCTTGAACTAAGTCGCTAGAGTGCCAAGTCGCTATAGTCCCAAGTCTCTATATAACAACTCGCCACAATCCAAGTCGCTAGCTAAATTTTGTGACAAAGAAGTTGCTAAGCACCAAGTCGCTAATTTGTCAAGTCGCTAAATAGCAACTCGCTAGGTACCAACTCGCTAACACCAAGTCGCTAACAATATAAAGTACATGTAACACCCGACCGCCAAGAGGTAAAGGAATCACAATAATGGTGTCATATCAAAGCAAAACATAAATAAACAAAAGAAGTCTTAACATAAATGCGAAATAATCTAAGTCAAAATGACTTCAATACATAGGTCCCAAGTGAAACATAATAAACTTCAACATAATATCCAAAATAAATAAGTCTTAAATGGCATCATAAGAAATCAAAGCTAAAATCTCTAAGGTAAGTCCACCAAGCACTCATCCCAAGCAACCCACCTTCGATGCTTAGATACCTGCGGAAGAAAAGAAAAGTGCTGGCGAGCTTCAAAAGCCAGGTGAATGTGATATGAAAGCAAAAGCGAATACTAAGCGATATCGAATATGAAATAAAGTGAATGAGCGATAGCAAAATCATAATCATTTTCAAAACATAAATCATAATTTTCAAAATAAAGTTTATAGTCAACTACCACGAGCCCGTAAACATATATCGGATCATATTCATATTCACATAAGGCAACATTTCGTGAAGGCAACATTTGTAGGGAGACCTACCGGAGTTATGAAGGGCGTGCATGCACGCAAGCATCAATCATCAAATAACATATAACGGATAACATATAACGATCTAGGATGCCTCCATACGCCCTTCCTACATATTCAAATATGCTTCACCATCCGTAGGCGTGGCGTAACATCACTCTCTCGCCCTAGAGTCATATCGAGGTGCATCAACGATACGGACATGGAACCCCATGACTAGTTAAATATTTGGCCGGGTGTCAAACTATCTTAGGTCGAATCGGAATGTCATAACCGACACGGATCATATTTTATCGTAAAATCATTCATATTTCCAAAATCCGGCTTTCATATCGGATAGTTCAAAATCGGATGTTTCATAATTGTAAATCGAGGAGTTCGGATAAGCAATAGCTCGAACAAATCAGATTTTGGGGTTCATAGCAAAGGCTTAGGAAAACCTAATACAAAAGAAAACGTTAAAAGGAAACCTTTACTAAAAGGTCGTAATATCATGCCTTTATTCCAAAGCAAATGATCGAAAAGGTAAATACGGAGACAAAGGATTACTCCTCTTCTCGGAACCTATAGACATTAACGGTCGTCCATGTTATTTATGATTCCATAATCGTCGAAATGATCTTTTAATATTTGGTGTTCATACTTAATGTATATTAATGATCTTCATACTTTAGGGTTTTATTAAATGAGACTTAAGTATTTTATAATTAATGTTGTAGATTAGGGTTCGTTATGTCATTTATTAAAGTCTAGGGTTAAATGTGAAAATAGTTTATAAGTCATAACTCACACATGAAATAACGAATTACTATATTTAGCTCAAACCCTAATCGACTCTCATTTATGTTCTAGGTTTTTCTTATTCTTTAATATCTCATTAATATGCATTTACTTTACATGTTACGTCTTAATGACTCGCTACTTAACCTAATACGTAAATGATAACAATCTTTCCTTTTATGTTTTACCATGCACGTTTATGATTTTATGTGACATACAAGTTACTTATTACTCGGATAAATTACACGTGTACATAACTACTAGTTCACTTGAATTAATATAACGCACACAAAGAGACACGTTCACAACATTTAGGGTTTGATATACTTTATTCGCTTTACATATTAAACTAGGGTTTATGTTTACGTGACCCTTACTTGTTTATTACGTTCAAAACTCATGTATATATATGTTGGTTCAAACTAGGGTTTCGCTAGTAGGTTATACATAAGTCCTAGCTCATCTAAACACGTTACATATTCAAGTTATGATATTTTACCCTTAGCCGAATTCATATATGCTTCGGTCCAATCTCATGCATGGTTCGGCCTTGTTCTTTCGACATATACAGACCGATTCAATATTACATATCACGTTACATGTTCCTTATTAGTTACAAGGTTTAATTAGTCAAGGGTTGTTCTTGTTTTTGGTTTTACGGCTCGGCAAAAGAAAACAAAGGAAAACCCGACTAAGCGAATATAACACAACATATACATGTAAGGTACGTTAAAGGAAGTCGAATAAGCGTTATACCTTAACTGTTTGAAGCAAAATCTAGACACCAGGAATTGTGAGTCTCGGCGAATGGGAACAAAGAGAAAAGAGGCAACAACTAAAACTAGGGTTTCAATTCAATGATTATGTGATGTATTTATAGTTAACATTTTAGTTAGGGCTTAGGAGGGGTTGAGGTTCGGTTTGGGTCCCGAACACACCAAACAGCCACGAAGTTGGGCTTCGACCGCTTGATCCAATGGACACAAACAAAGCGCCCTCGTGGGTTCTTCTTGGTTCTCGGCTTCACGCCAACACAAACATAACAAACGAGCCCGCTTAATAATCGAATGGCCCAACATTATTGGCTAATAGTTTAAGTCCTTCGTCAGCACTAAAGTCGTTTGCGTAATTACATTCGTCAAGTTTTTATTTATTAGGTTTTTAATTTGTAAATTTATTATAAACGTATTTTACGTATTTTAAAATTCTTGGTTCCAAGGGTATTTTCGTCAGATTTATATATGTTTTAGATTTCGGTTTTACAATTCTTCCCTCTAAAAAATTTTTAGTCCTCGAAAATTGAAATGAAACGAAACGAAACGAGATGAGAACATACCGAACTATTCAAAGAAATGAGGATAACTAACAAGATCGACTCTTCGGTTTCCCAAGTAGCCTCACGCCCCGTGATTTTCCAAAGAATCTAACGAACGGAATGACTTTACTTCTCATAACTCTCTCTTGTCTTTCTAAAATAGCTTCCGGTTCTTCGATAAAGACATATCGGATTGAATTTGATCCAACGGATATGAAACAACGTAATGGATGATAGTTGTATCCCTTAGGAGAGATACATGGAACACATCATGAACATGCGACAACCGAGGCTAAGTGCTAATCGACACGAAACTTCTCCTATACGCCCAAAATTTCAAACGGACGATAAATCTAGGACCGAGCTTGCCCTTGATTCCAAAACGTTTCACACCTCTAAACGGCGAGACTTTCAAACACACGATCACTAATTGAAACTCTAAATCACGGCGATGCTTGTCGGCATAACTTTTCCGACGAGACCTAGCCTCCTTCAACTTTTCTCAAAGTGCCTACTTTCTCATTAGTGATCTCAATCATTTCCGACCTTCGATTAGATCGCTCACCTACTTCATCCCAACAAGTAGGTGATCTACATTTTCTTCCATAAAGAAGTTCAAACGGTGTCGCTTAATGCTAGCATGCCAACCGTTGTTGTATGCAAACTCTACCAAACACAATATTCATCCCACCGCCAACCATTCAAGCACAAGCCCTTAGCATGTCTCTAAGGTCCGAATAGTCCTCTCGTTGACCATCCGTTTGAGGATGAAAACCGCATTAAAATTAAGTCGAGCACCCAAGCTTTTGTAAACCCTTCCGTAAACGAGAAGTAAAAGCGGATCCCTATCTCGACACAATAGACGCCGGAGTACCATGAAGTCTAACTATCTCTTGTGAAAAATCTCTCGCCAATCTACCAATACCATAACCCTTTCTAATTGGTAAGAAATGAGCAGATTTGGTTAGCCGATCAACAACCACCCAAATCGCATCATGCTTCTTCTTAGTAAGAGGTAGTCCACCACAAAGTCCATAGATATCTTATCCCACTTCCATGTCGGAATATCCAATGGTTGTAACGATCCACCAGCTCTTTGATGTTCGATCTTCACTTGTCGACAAATCATACACTTCGACACAAACGCCGCCACATCTTGCTTCATGCCGCTCCACCGTAAATATCTTGTTTAAATCCCTATACATCTTGGTAGAACCGGGATGGATAGTGAAAGGAGAACTATGAGCTTCATCATAACTTTCTCAACGGCACCGATCATTAGGAAGCATAAAGCCTATCTTCATACCATACAATTCCGTCGTTATCAACCTTAAACTCCTACTGCCTACCTTCTTCAACATTTTGAGCTACGCCCACTCACCGTCATCTTTCTCGAGCTTCCTTAATTTGTCAGATAAGGTTCAACTCCACCTTCATACTAGCCCAAGATCCACCAAACCTCAGACGCACAACTCAACATCCAAACGCTCTAAGTCACGAATGATCCTAGGCTCAATCTCAATACTTGCATGAGCATACTCGATTCCTGGCCAAGTGCGTCAAGAATCACATTAGCCTTACCAGATGGTACCGAATGTTAGTGTCATAATCCTTAAGAAGTTCTAACCATCTTCTTTGTCTCATGTTGAGTTCCTTTGAGTGAAAATATACTTGAGGCTCTTATGATCGGTGAAAATATCACACGCTCTCCATACAAGTAATGTCTCCGGATCTTCAACGCGAACACCACATGACTAACTCAAGGTCATGAGTTGGGTAATTCTCTCATAAGGTTTCGGTTGTCTTGAAGCGTAAGCTATCACCTTACCATGTTGCATCAAGACACACCCAATCCTTTCTTAGATGCATCGCTATAGATTTGATATCCTCGAACCGTATGGAAGAGTCAAAATAGGAGCGAGGACACCAACCTCCGTTTCAACTCTTCAAAACTCTTTTCTCTTTCATCCGTCCACTAACTTTTCACCTTTCCTCATCAATTGGGTTAAGGGCAAAGCTAAACGAGAGAAACCTTCAACAAAACGCTCGGTAGTATCCGTGAAGTCCTAGAAAACTCCTAACCTCACCACCGTCTGAGTCTTGGCCACTTAGTGATAGCCTCAACCTTAGACGGATCCATGGTGATACCATCGGCCAGACACAATATGACCAAGGAAAGCGACTTGTCTTAACCAAAATTCACACTTGAGAATTTGGCGACAACTTCTTCTTCCTCGTAATCTCCAAAACTATCCGGAGATGTTGCTCATGCTCCTCTTCGGACTTAGAGTAAACTAAAATGTCGTCGATGAAAACAATAACGAACTTGTCGGGAACTCATGGAAAACACGATTCATCGTGTCCATAAACACAAGCAGGCGCGTCGTCAAACCAAAAGGCATAACGAGAAACTCATAATGACCATATCCGTACGAAACGCGGTCTTAGGAACATCTTGCTCCTTCACACGTAGTTGATGATAACCGCACTCGGATCAATCTTAGAAAAGAACTTAGCTCCTTGCGCTGATCAAACAAATCGTCTATGCGCGGAAGAGGATAACGGTTTCGAATAGTAATCTGGTTGAGTTCGGTAGTCGATACATAAGCGCATACTTCCATCCTTCTTCTTCACAAACAAAACAGTGCACCCCATGGAGAAACACTAGGTCGAATGAATCCATTATCTATCATCTCTGCATTTTGCTCCTTCAACTCCTTGAGTTCTACAGTGCCATACGATACGGAGCTTTGAAATCGGTTTAGCACCGTGAATCAACTCAATGCTAAACTCAACTTCTCTAGCCGGAGGAATACCGAGAAGTTCATCGGGAAAACGTCGCTGAATTGCAAACAATGAAAGGTTTTCAATGTTAGGACTCTCAAAGATGCCCTGACGGATGCGAAAACCTTGACACCCATGAGCAATCATGGTCCGTGCCTTCATAGCGAAATGAACTTAATGATTTGAGTGGTTTAGAACCATAATAAACGAATTCGAGGATGTTTTATGTCTCCAAAGATCACGGTTCTAGCATAGCGATCGATGGAAGCTCTATGATAAGCCAACCAATCCATGCCTAGAATGATATCAAAGTCGACCATATCGAGAGGATACGGATGTGCGGTGAATCGATCATCAAAACGTAAGAGGACACTTAGCGATTTATGATCAATGATCATGTGGTTTTCATAGGCGTAGATATCGATAAGTGATTCGTTAGTGGTTGTGGCTTCATATTAAGTTTCTTAGCACATGTGACGATATATAATGGAGTGTGTGGCACGGTGTCAAATAAAACGAAGACGTAATAATCATCAATGAAAAGAGTGCCCGTAATGGTACTCAAGTATGCTCACCGATTCGAGTAGTAGCATAAACACGTCCGATGGTAGGTGGCGGCTTGGTGTAGTTTCCGGGGAATCATCGGGTTCCTCTAGGGCAATCCTTGATCTTGTGAGTAGTGGAACCACAAGAGAAACATCCACCAGTGGCCTTGAAACACGGTCCTGATGAGCCTTTCCACAAGTAGTACAGATAGGTGGGGAGGCAAAACTTGGTATCCTTTCTTGACTCGTAAGATCCTAAGCACGACCGATTTGATCCTCGAGCCGATCGATCTTTGTTATATGGCCCGGTTATTGTTACCTTGATTCGACGATCATTTCCACTCTTACCAGCTCGCTTATCGACCGCCTGCCTCGCGCTAGAGTCCACATTCCTTCCCGATCGACCCCACGATCATAACCCTTATCCACTTGTCCCTGAATCATAACTCTCGCCAAGATTTCTTTATACTCATTACTTTGAGTCCTACCTTGAATCCGATCACCATCGCGATTACGCTTGTTGTAACCCGAACCTCATGAAAGATCTCAATGTTACGAGTCGCATCATTGCAGTCGACACATCCTCATACTCGATGTTAAGCAGCCGGTCCAACACCCACTTCTTCGGGATCCCATTTGAAATGCTTAGCTTGGCGCTCACCATCTCCAAGAATCGCTCCAACAAAGCTTACCAACCTCATGAACCTACTCATGTACTCATTGAGTTCTCATGATCAAACCGGTAGATTGCCCGATAATCCTCTCATACCTTCTTCATTCGCATCGTGGAAGTAACGGTTATAGAAGATAGTCCAAACTCCGCCCAAGTACAAGCAATAGCAAAAGCATCTCCTCCGTGCTTGTTTCAATGCTTTCCACCAATTTAAAGCATCACCCTCCGTTTGAATGCAATTTAAACGAGTCTTAAATTCATCTCCACAACCCAAGATTTCAAACAACTTCTCAACATGAGTGATCCGGTCCTCGCTTGCAGTGGGAGTAAAGAAGAAAAAGAAAGAGGCTTGAGCTTACCGAAACGCTCGAGCCAAGTATGTATGCCGATGGGTTGAGTACCTCCACCGCTTCCGAAGGTTGACCACCGATTCGAATGTTGTTGATCACCGTGTCATCATCTCGGTGTGGTAAGACCAGGAAAAGAGTGTTGAGAGCATTAGCAATCGCAAAAGATCCAAGTTAGGAGCATCATCGCCTCCATCCGTGTTTTGACGAGTTCGAACCATCCGAATGATATTCAAACGATTAGCAAAATGAACAAAGGTGAGATACTAAATGGAAGTTCGCAGTAAGGAAACCTAAGTCTACCCAATCTCACAAAGTCAAATCCTAAACTACAAGGGATAACCTAAGGTTCTTATGTTCACTGTGTCCCGACTACAAGTCGTAAACCCTGGCTCTGATGCCATAAATTGTAACGCCCAACCCGCCAAGTGGTAAAGGAATCACAAGTAATGGTGTCATATCAAAGCAAAACATAAATAAACAAAAGAAGTCTTAACATAAATGCGAAATAATCCAAGTCAAAATGACTTCAATACATAGGTCCCAAATGAAACATAATAAACTTCAACATAATATCCCAAATAAATAAGTCTTAAATGGCATCATAAGAAATCAAAGCTAAAATCTCTAAGGTAAGTCCACTCAAGCACTCATCCCAAAGCAACCCGACCTAATGCTTAGATACCGCCACCGGAAGAAAAGAAAAGTGGCCGAGCTTCAAAGCCCAAAGGAATGACATGAAAGCAAAAGAGAATACTAAACGATATTGAATATGAAATAAAGTGAATGGCGATAGCAAAATCATAATCATTTTCAAAACATAAATCATAATTTTCAAAATAAAGTTTATAGTCAACTACCACGAGCCCGTAAACATATATCGATCATATTCATATTCACATAAGGCAACATTTCTCGTAAGGCAACATTTGTAGGGAGACCTACCGAGTTATGAAGGACGCATGCACGCAAAGATCAATCATCAAATAACATATAATGTATAACATATAATGGATCTAGGATGCTCCATACGCCCTTCCTACATATTCACAAATATGCTTCACCATCCGAGACGCAAGCGTAACATCACTCATCGCCCTAGAGTCATATCGAGGCATCATCGATACGGACATGGAACCCCATGACTAGTTAAATATTTGCCTCGGGTGTCAAACTATCTTAGGTCAAATCGTAATGTCATAACCGACTGCAGATCATATTTTATCGTGAAAATCATTCATATTTCCAAAATCACGCTTTTCATATCGATAGTTCAAAATCGATGTTTCATAATTCGTAAATCGTAGTTCGAGATAAGCAATAGCTCAAACAACCGATTTTGGGGTTCATAGCAAAGGCTTAGGAAAACCTAATACAAAAGAAAACGTTAAAAGGAAACCTTTACTAAAAAGGTCGTAATATCTCGCACCTTATTCCAAAGCAAATGATCGAAAAGCGTAAATGAAGACAAAGGATTACTCCTCTTCTCGTAACCTATAGACATTAACGGTCGTCCATGTTATTTATGATTCCATAATCGTCTTAAATGATCTTTTAATATTTGGTGTTCATACTTAATGTATATTAATGATCTTCATACTTTAGGGTTTTATTAAATGAGACTTAAGTATTTTATAATTAATGTTGTAGATTAGGGTTCGTTATGTCATTTATTAAAGTCTAGGGTTAAATGTGAAAATAGTTTATAAGTCATAACTCACACATGAAATAACGAATTACTATATTTAGCTCAAACCCTAATCGACTCTCATTTATGTTCTAGGTTTTTCTTATTCTTTAATATCTCATTAATATGCATTTACTTTACATGTTACGTCTTAATGACTCGCTACTTAACCTAATACGTAAATGATAACAATCTTTCCTTTTATGTTTTACCATGTACGCTTATGATTTTTTATGACATACAAGTTACTTATTACTCGGATAAATTACACGTGTACATAACTACTAGTTCACTTGAATTAATATAACGCATACAAAAGAGACACGCTCACAACATTTAGTGGTTTGATATACTTTATTCGCTTACATATTAAACTAGGGTTTATGTTTACGTGACCCTTACTTGTTTATTACACGCTCAAAACTCATGTATATATATGTTCGGTTCAAACTAGGGTTTCGGCTAGTAGGTTATACATAAGTCCTAGCTCATCTAAACATCGCTACATATTCAAGTTATGATATTTTACCCATAGCCGAATTCATATATGCTTCGTCCAATCTCATGCATGGTTCGGCCTTGTTTAACTCGACATATACACTAATTCGATTCAATATTACATATCACGTTACATGTTCCTTATTAGTTACAAGGTTTAATTCGTTAAGGGTTGTTCTTGTTTTTGGTTTACACGGCCAAGACAAAAGAAAACAAAGGAAAACCCGACTAAATGTAATATAACACAACATATACATGTAAGGTACGTTAAAGGAAGTCGAATAAACGTTATACCTTAACTCGCTTTAAGCAAAATCTCGACACCAAGGTGTGTGAGTCTCACGAATGGGAACAAAGAGAAAGAGAGGCAACAACTAAAACTAGGGTTTCAATTCAATGATTATGTGATGTATTTATAGTTAACATTTTTAGTTAGGGCTTAGGAGGGGTTGGGTTGGTTTGGGTCCAACCGGACACACCAAACGCACGCCCAAGTTGGGCTTCGCCCTTGATCCAACGGACACAAACAAAGCGCCCTCGTGGGTTCTTCTTGGTTCTCGGCTTGCGAACACAAACATAACAAACGAGCCCGCTTAATAATCGAATGGCCCAACATTATTGGCGAATAGTTTAAGTCCTTCGTCGCACCAAAGTCGCTTATGTAATTACATTCGCCAAGTTTTATTTATTAGGTTTTAATTTCGTAGAATTTATTATAAACGATTTTACGATTTTAAAATTCTTGGTTCCAAGGGTATTTTCGTACTTATATATGTTTTAGATTTTTCGGGTTTTACAGTACAAGTCGCTAACTTACACCAAGTCGCTACCCGTAGTGGAGAATCCACTAAGTGTACTTTTTGTCGGCTTGTCTCAGTAGAAAAGTCGCTAGCTCAACTCGCTAAGACCTTCAACAACAACTCGCTACCAAATAACAAAGCAAGTCGCTACCAAGATAAACTATCCGTGGCTCAAGTCGCTAGCTAGAAAATCACAAAAACACCACTTTTCAATCCAAAAACAACCCAACCACAATGATTCAAGCCTTCAAAATCAAAACCTAAACACTTGTGATGATTCTAAACACAAAAGTACTATCAAAATCCAAACTTTAACACTAGAAATCACCCAAATGATGCAAAACCACTAAACTTTTTCAAACTCAAAACCACCTAAAAACCACTAGAAATCCAAAGATATGTAGAGATGATCTAACCATGGCTCTTGATACCAATTGTTAGATATTGATTTCACATACACATCAAACCATGACACAAAGTAGGCGTGACAAGAGATTTTAGAGAGAAAGTTAGAGGTTTGGGAACTTTAGTGAGAGAGAAAAATCTTATTATGAGCTCCAACCTCTACCTTGGAAGGTAGAGAGTATTTATAGTCTTACAATAAACGCCACACAACGGGTGTGGATCGTGAATACGAAGGTAAAGACCCGTCCAGTCCTCCACGGTGTTACTTAACTAAACACTACTTAGCTTAAAAGAACTACTACTATGAGCTTTCTAACGATTACATATACTTGAGGTGACCGACTCTTTAAAACGTGGAATTTCTAATTCCTAACATATTGCTTCGACACCCATCGTATCTTCCGGGGTCATCCCCTTGGTGCTAAAACTAATAAACTCTAATTCGACACCAAGTCATTTGTGGTGGTCTTTTAAGACCTCCCATGCTTCATGGTGGGTTGATAAGGATTTAAAACGTACGCTTTTAAAGCGTCATTTAAGCCCTAATTGACACATTTTATATCCGCTATCGCTTAAAATCGTTTCTTTTCACTTTTAGGTCTTTTGGAAGCAAAATCTTGGAATGAAGCATATTTGGACGAAAAGGAGCGAAAACATGAAGAAAATGGCAAAGTCAAGATCGAAGACACCAAGCCTATTCCATGAGACATGAAGGCGTCTAACTAAAGGCGGCCCGTCCCCCTATGAAGACTTGATCAAAAAGTGCACGACGGCTCAAAGAAATTTTTAATGCTAAAGCGACGCCACGCCTTATTTCTGAAGGCGCCACTCACGTTTCCACCCGGATGCCCTAGATCCATTCGCATAACGTCATGATAAAGACCCGGCGTTACATTTTCTAACGGCGTCGTCCATCGATGACTTGCCAAGCGAAACCCAATGACGGCGACTGCGGCGTTGCAAATAGCGACGCCATCGCGATTGTAAATCTATATAAAAATTTGATTTTCTATATTTTAAGAGGTAGAATTTTAGAGAGCAAACCCTAACTCAGTTGTAGTCCGACTTGGACAGTATTTTAGGGTCCCATACCATATTTTACACATCAAGATAAATTTTTTATTCCAATTTATCACTATGTTTACCCCATGTTCAATTGATTGTGTGTATGCTTGCTTGTCTAACATGTCTAGCTAAATTACTTGTGTGTTTGCTTAGATCTATGAAACCTAGTTATTGATTGTTGTTAGGTTGTCTCTTGTCTTAATTGGTAGAAGCCTAGGAGTGCAACTAGGCTATCATTGTATTTATTGCGTGAGTGTGCTTTATGACGATAAGGTGCTCGGGAGATAGTATTATATTTGCGATCCCGTGAATTATAGGAGAGATACACTCATAGAACTAGGAATCGATCCCTCCGACTATTAGGAATACAACGATTAGGATAAAGGACGTGACATTTCAACCCAGCCAATAAAAGATAACTAGGGAGTAATAGCATCTAAGTAAACACATCTTTAATCACCATTCGAGCACACCTCAATTAGCATAAACTATCCGTAGTAATTAGTTAAATTAGATAATTAGTAGAAGTAGAGAAATCGGTAGAAGTACCACCCGCCAATCATATACCCCGAGATTTTACCACTCTAAAAACATAACAAAGAATAAAAAGAATCATCCTCAACCCCACCTTCTCGTCATAAATCTCTTTCTAGCATTCCTATTCTCTTAGAGAAGGATATCACCCCCGAGGCTTACCTCATACTACACTACAACGATTAGGTTCACTTGCCTGAGGGTTGAAAAACTTACTCGTGAAAAGGAGGTTTCCTCGACCCGAACGCCACGCACATCAAGTTTTTGCGCATTCTGGGGAATAGAATAGCTAGTTAGATTTTTATCTCGTTTAGGTCCACTTGCTTGATTCCTATCAAGTGAGATTTTTTCTCTTTTTCATTAGCTTCCTTGTAGTCTATCCCCTTTCTTTATGTTTGTGTTCGTAAAACCCTTTTCATTTGTCGCTATGGTAAGTGAAGTTGCATTTGAATCATTAACAAATGAAGAGCAATGGTATTTCACAGATAGGATTGCTTTTTATTGTTCTAATGAATTTGTGAGTGATCTTAGAGATATCCAAGAGGAGATAGGTGTAAAGTTAGATGGATTTGATGAATTTTGTGCACGTGAGGCTTCTATTCAACAATCATTGTTAGGATCAACTCCTTTTAGTGAGACCCTTTGGAAAACTTTTGAGAAAAGCTTCCTAAGCGTAACCTGTTGTTTGAATGAAGTCATAGGCTTGTCTACATCACAATTTAAGGAAACAGATAGGAAGGATTTATCTAACCTTAGGCACCATGAACATAAAGACCTAGATTTTAAGAACATGGAACCTAAATCCGAAGAAGATTGTGAGATGGTTAGAGTTGAACTAACTAGTTGCATGCGTGGGATAGATTTTAGTTTAGAAAATGTTTAACCAAATTGTTGATCATCCGGCCAATTTTCTCATTTAGTTTAGAATTAGTCTTTTCAAGCTCAATGACATGATCATGGAGACTTTCAGCAAATGTATAATTCATGAAATTGAGAAGCATTAATGGAATGCTTGTAGCAGTTGAAAAACACATCTTGAGTAATAATTCGTAATAAGAGTCTCATTCAATGTATGCAAGTTCTTCCTCTCAATCTCATTATATTTTAGTGCACGTCATAGTCACAACCTTAACTATCATTGCATCAAACTCCTTTTCCATTTCTTTAATGTCTAAGTTCATTCCCTTTTAAGACTTTCAAATGATCTTTTAGTTGTTTAAAGAAAGGCATGACTTCAGCTAAATAACATTCTTTCGCTTGCTCAAAACCCCTTCCCTTCAGCTATACTGGTGTGATCCTTTTCTTACAAGTTTTCTCAAAATCAACAAATAGTTGAAAAATAACATATTGACTGATTAAGGTCTTGCTTTTAGTGGCAATAGTCCTAGGAACTAAATGCATTGGGGTATCGGGAGGATACACTACGGTCAAGGCATTTTCCTAAAAGGGGTTTGTTACAACAAGATTCTCTCGCTTTTGCTTATCTAAACTTTTTCCAACACTTGTTCTTGTGTAAGCACGTCCGAGGCTTAAACATGTTCAAGGAACCAATTCTCTTCTTGTAATCATTGTGATATTTATTTTCTTCTCTTTATTTAGGATCATCTAATTTCTTGTTCATCTTTTCCTAGTGACTTCATCCGATTTCTTATCTTCCTCAAAAAGACTCAACGCAACTAGGTTTCTGCCTAGGTTTAAGGATTTCATTACATCATAAAGAATCTTATGAGCATTTCTAGCCTTTTAATGACCTCTCGATTTGGTTCCTCAACAAGGGGAATGCTATGCTTATCGCTAAGACTCTATGCTTAGTGATTATGAAGCATCGAATGGTATTTTGCACGCATAACTTATTTTCAAGCTTGTTTTTCAAGGTTTTTAGATTAGAAAAATCATTCAAAAGTTTTGATTCCTTAGCATCGAATTCTTGCTACATTTTAACATTTTCTTGAAGTTCTTGTTTTTGCTTAAAGCTTAGAAAGCTTTTCTTGTAAGGAGTTTAACTCTTGTTTTAATACTTCTTCTCAAACCTACTTTTCTAATAGTTGTACGATTTGGTCATCCATTTCACGGGTGGTCAACTCAAATTTGCACGTTGTTCATAAATAGCAACACGCTCTTTATAGGCATTCAGCCCGTAGATACAGAATCATCGTGGGCACATGCAAGAATTCATCAAAACATAATCATTATTGACTCCAGAAGATGCATCACTGGTACAATCTCACTACTTTGTTTCACATATTGATCATATGGGACAACATTGATATTACCCATATTTTCAATATATGACTCAATAAATACAGTTGATTGTACCGTTATGTATCTTTGCTCATCAAATTCATCGTATAATTTTAATACCTCGTAAATGAGTTTGTCTTTGGATGGACAAATTGTGGTGATGAAGAGACTTTAGGAGAGACCATTGGAGAAATGTTAGCCATGAATATGGTTTGTGCAAAGGGTTTCATCAACATCGTAGTCGTATGCATCACAATCACCACTTGAAAGGCATTCTGATGATTATGGCTCATCTCCTGAATTGGTTGCTCATCCACATCTCGCATCATATGTCTTAGCATTTCTCACCAAGAACAACAACTCCTCTTCATCCAAAGCTACACCATTATCCCGAGCTTGCACAAGCAACATCTTATCCTCAAGTACTAAGATTCGAGGGCGCTGGTGATGTGCGCCTTGCAACGTGTCCTCACCTCCACAATTATAACATTTGATTGGCTTTGCTTGACCTCGATTTTCATTCCTTCCCTATTCTCGATTTGCAACATAACCTCTACTACCACCTCTTGCTTGTTTGCATCGTCGTTTTGAACTGGCCGCACCATAACCTTCCCATCTCCGATAAAGGTTGATTGGATTAGCGCCGAGATTGTTGTTGTGTGTGGAAGAGAGTTCATGTTTTGACTAATTGAGAGCTAGTTGATTAATGAAGTTCCACGTGTGCATCAAAGACGCCTTGTTTGAACATAGGATCGTGAATGAGTTTGGGATTACCATTACCCAATGATTATGAGGCTTTCGCGATTCATGTTCGAAAGAGAAGGCTTGAATCATTTGATGAGCTTGTCTCTCCCCTGTTGGTTTTGAATGATTAAGAATCCTTTTTAAACATAGCATGTCTCTCATTCTCAAGGAGGAAGGCATAGAGTTGTTCATAGTTGTATTCTTCAACTTTGTTAGCTTTACAGAGGTGACAAACTTGTGCCATTCGGGATTCATGTTGTTCACAAACTTTGAGTTCAAATTAATGTTTGCATAGTCATTCGATGTTCCTCATATCATTAACAAGCTTGTAGAATCTCACATAGTACTCATAGACACTCCTATCCGTTTCATCTTAGTGTTCAAATTCATCATAGAGTTGTGATTCTCTGTCTTCCATAGTTAATTCAGAACTGAGAGAAGCATCTTGACATTGCCTTGGCTTCGTGTTGTGATTGATCGCCTTGTAGATATCTTTTGAAAACCTTGAAGTACGATGTTAGCCTCGATATCGATTGAATCTCTTTTCTCCTTATCATGAGCCTCATCATATGTCTTTGGTCCATTAATTCCATAGATCATTGTTCCATCTTCACTTTATCAATTATGTCTCAGTAGTCTCAACTCGATGAAGGTCCTTCATCAATGGATTTGAGTATGTTGACCCCATTTTCCAAGACAATACGATCGATTCGCTGAGCCCAAGAGTCGTAGTCGGCTTCACAAGCATGGAAGCATAGGTGGATCGAGTATCTAAACCACCGCTTGAACATCCTCGCAACAATGGAGATGATTGTAGGTACTATGGCGCATATGTTTAAGAATTACCGGATTTTATAACTCTATGATTAAACCGGAAATAGATTCTTTCACGGGATTTTACTAAATCAAGAGAAAACCAGATTCAAAGGATATCACCCAAGTCGCTAGGAGACCTTGAACTAAGTCGCTATGCCAAGTCGCTATAGTCCCAAGTCTCTATATAACAACTCGCCACAATCCAAGTCGCTAGCTAAATTTTTGACAAAGAAGTTGCTACACCAAGTCGCTAATTTGTCAAGTCGCTAAATAGCAACTCGCTAGGTACCAACTCGCTAACACCAAGTCGCTAACAATATAAAGTACATGTAACACCCGACCAAGTAAAGGAACTGATAATGGTGTCATATCAAAGCAAAACATAAATAAACAAAAGAAGTCTTAACATAAATGCGAAATAATCTAAGTCAAAATGACTTCAATACATAGGTCCCAAATAAACATAATAAACTTCAACATAATATCCAAATAAATAAGTCTTAAATGGCATCATAAGAAATCAAAGCTAAAATCTCTAAGGTAAGTCCACCAAGCACTCATCCCAGCAACCCACCCAATGCTTAGATACCGCCATGAAGAAAAGAAAAGTGCTATCGAGCTTCAAAAGCAAAGGAATGTGATATGAAAGCAAAAGCGAATACTAAACGACATCGAATATGAAATAAAGTGAATGAGCGATAGCAAAATCATAATCATTTTCAAAACATAAATCATAATTTTCAAAATAAAGTTTATAGTCAACTACCACGAGCCCGTAAACATATCGGATCATATTCATATTCACATAAGGCAACATTTCGAAGGCAACATTTGTAGGGAGACCTACCAGAGTTAAGGACGTGCATGCACGCAGATCAATCATCAAACAACATATAATGGATAACATATACCGATCTAGATGCCCATATTTCCTTCCATATTCACAAATATGCTTCACCATCCGTAGACGCGGCGTAACATCACTTCTCGCCCTAGAGTCATATCGAGGTGATCATCGATACGGACATGGAACCCCATGACTAGTTAAATATTTGCCCTGTGTCAAACTATCTTAGGTCAAATCGTAATGTCATAACCGACATCATCATATTTTATCGTAAAATCATTCATATTTCCAAAATCACGCTTTCATCGAGTAGTTCAAAATCGATGTTTCATAATCGTAAATCAGTTCGGTAAGCAATAGCTCAAACAAATCAGATTGGGGTTCATAGCAAAGGCTTAGGAAAACCTAATACAAAAGAAAACGTTAAAAGGAAACCTTTACTAAAAGGTCGTATATCTCAGACTTTTATTCCAAAGCAAATGATCGAAAAGGTAAATACGAAGACAAAGGATTACTCCTCTTCTCGTAACCTATAGACATTAACGGTCGTCCATGTTATTTATGATTCCATAATCGTCGAAATGATCTTTAATATTTGGTGTTCATACTTAATGTATATTAATGATCTTCATACTTTAGGGTTTTATTAAATGACTTAAGTATTTTATAATTAATGTTGTAGATTAGGTTCATATGTCATTTATTAAAGTCTAGGGTTTAAATGAAAATAGTTTATAAGTCATAACTCACACATGAAATAACGAATTACTATATTTAGCTCAAACCCTAATCGACTCTCATTTATGTTCTAGGTTTTTCATTCTTTAATATCTCATTAATATGCATTTATTTTACATGTTACGCCTTAATGACTCGCTACTTAACCTAATACGTAAATGATAACAATCTTTCCTTTTATGTTTTACCATGCACGCTTATGATTTTATGTGACATACAAGTTACTTATTACTCGGATAAATTACACGTGTACATAACTACTAGTTCTTGAATTAATATAACGCACAAAAGAGACACGCTCACAACATTTAGGTTTGATATACTTTATTCGCTTTACATATTAAACTAGTTTGTTTACTTTAATCTCACTTGTTTATTAACGCTCAAAACTCATGTATATATATTGTTCAAACTAGGTTTCGCTAGTAGGTTATATGCAAGAGCTCATCTAAACACGCTATATATTCAAGTTATGATATTTTACCCTCAGCCGAATTCATATATGCTTCGGTCCAATCTGCATAATCACTGTTTAACTGACATATACACCTAATTCGATTCAATATTACATATATCAACATGTTCCTTTTAGTTACAAGGTTTAATTTCAAGGGTTGTTCTTGTTTTTTTTACACTATCAAAAAGAAAACAAAGGAAAACCCGACTAAAAGAATATAACACAACATATACATGTAAGGTACGTTAAAGGAAGTCGAATAAACGTTATATTAACTGCTTAGCAAAATCGACACCATAAATGAGTCTCGTCAATGGGAACAAAGAGAAAAGAGAGGAAACTAAAACTAGGGTTTCAATTCAATGATTATGTGATGTATAGTTAACATTTTAGTTAGGGCTTAGAGGTTGGTTCGTTTGGGTCCAACCAACACACCAAACGCACGAAGTTGGGCTTCGCCCTTGATCCGCCGGACACAAACAAATGGTTCTTCTTGGTTCTCGTCACGCAACACAAATATAACAAACGAGCCTGCTTAATAATCGAATGGCCCAACATTATTATAGTTTAAGTCCTTCGTCGCACTAAAGTCGCTATGTAATTACATCGTCAAGTTTTTATTTATTAGGTTTTTAATTTGTAAATTTATTATATTTTGTATTTTAAAACTTGGTTCCAAGGTATATTGTGATTTATATATGTTTTAGATTTCGGTTTTACAATTCTTCCCTCTAAAAAATTCTTCAAAATGAAAACGAAACAGATGAGAACATACACCAACTATTCAAAGAATTAACTCAAGATCGACTCTTCGTTTCAAGTACCTCATTCGTGATTTTCCAAAGAATCTAACGAATGACTTTACTTCTCATAACTCTCTTGTCTTTCTAAAATAGCTTCCGGTTCTTCGATAAAGACATATCGGATTGAATTTGATCCAACGGATATGAAACAACGTAATGGATGATAGTTGTATCCTTAGGAGAGATACATGGAACACATCATGAACATGCACAACCGAGCGTCGAATCCACAATATGTCTTTTGCCTGCGTTTTTCCCCACCTTTGCGGTTCATGTGCTTTTGGAACTTTGAATTGTGAACAGGACGGTTGTGATTCCATTTGGGAAGCTGTGGAGGTTGTGTGGGTTAAAAGCGTGGAGGTTGTAGCGGGATAAAAAGCGTAGTGATTGAAATCAAGCGAGTAAGTTGTGAATCCTTGTTGAAACCGATATTGTTGGTTAAGAAATATTTCTTGTGGAGACGGGTTGGAATTTGTCGAGGAGGGGAGGCAGGTTTGAAGAACCCCGTATTGTGTGGGTTTGAGTTAAGTAAGTTTGTGAAATACCTACATCATTTGGGTTTGAGACATTGTGAGATTTTTTGAGTTAAGTAAGAATGGAAGATGTAGGAGATGAAGATGATAAAAATGGTGGAGATGAATGTTATGGTTGGTTTTTTAAATAAAAAAAAATTAAACTTTTAATATGTTGATACAAAGTTGGGCGTTCACGATTTGGAGCTCGGTTCTCGTACCAATTGAGAATTGCTTGAGACCTCGCACTAAGAGACAAAACACCGTTAGGCTTATCGTGGGATTGTCTCCCACGATTATATCCTCCGTGAGAGAGTAATCGGTTTAGGGTTTAAGGAGTTTTAGGGTTATGAGATCGCACCTTAAACGAGGATATGATTCCTTTATATCGCACGGAATCCTTGTTGGTTCCGTGTTCCCCAACCTTCGTATCCCGCCTAATTCGGTTGGGAATGATTATCTTCTGTTTTAGAAGATATCGGATATCTATTAAGTAAATAGATATGGGCTTGGGCTTTCGTGAGCCCAAACACGACAATATTGGCCCGGTTCACTGGGCTTGAAAGTATTGGGGCGTAGTCGGGTTCGTGACCGACCTGCACTATCGTCATCATGTCCCCCGTCTAGTATGTGCGATGCGTAGCTGCGGGTGCTAGACTAATGACCGTAATCATAAAATAAAAACGCATTAAGCGTGAAGAAACCATACACCTACCGTGGGTGCAATGTATCGAGACATCCATGTGAATAGTCGATGCCTCGTTAATCGGGAAAGTTCGCCCGTTGTCACATCAAGCCATCTCAACCACACAGTGAAGACTAGTGGGATCCACGTGTCGCCAATCGTGTGGAAGAAGAAAAGTATATAACTTGGCGATTCATTTTCACCGGATTCCTCACAGTAAAAAACGTCATCCACCATTTCTAAAGCATTTTAAGAGTTGTAATCCCAAAAGTAACCAACCACAAAGGTAACGTAGCGTGCGATATAGCAAAAATTATATCACCATGGTTAAACGGTTGTCGACTTCACCTCCGACCTTAATTTGATCGATCCGATGGAATTTACCTCAGTTACTTTATACCGGACGTGCATCCGGTGGTTCGGATCGCGAGCCACGATTGCGGATTTCCCGAAGGAAAGTGAGGTATATACACGGTTATTAATTGCGAATCAGCGTGCCCCACCCATCGCTTTACATGCGATGTGTTAAACTATTATCGCCACATATCGCGGTACGCATTGTATCGGCGTGGCTAAAATTACCAATTTTGAGGTAAATTGTCAGTCTGTTGGGGATTAACCCCACCATCCACCTATTCCGCGCCTTTTATCACACCACGGGCATGGGTGGGTGTCTTTACCAAAGCGCTACCGCTAGATGTTATACTGGATAAATTAGATGCCCTTAGGTGGAGGAGTATTTCTTACGGGTAGATAATACATGTTTTCCCAGGATTATGATTTTTATACTGGGGCGCTCTGAGGGATGAGTGCTCATTGCACGGGTCTTATAACATCGAGGATGCGGGCGATAAATGCTAACCGCATCCCGTTAGTGCGTATCTGAGGATTTTGGTGCACATGGAATCGGTAGTAATTATTTTGGCCAGAAGATGAGATCCCTATCTTTTAGGCGCCAATGGCCAGGTGGGTACTAATTCCTCCGTATTACGTGTGTAAATAATGCAAGAACAATTTTTGTCTATATTGCGCATTATATAACCTGTTTGCATATATGTCTTGTCTTGCGAGAGATGGATCATTCACCGTCGTCTGTACTAGCAAAACTGTTGCGTGAAGGGTGAGTAAGACCTTTGAGGATGACGAGGAGCCTATTTTAGCCGCGATCGCAGGGCGTGTCATAGAAGCGAATCTTTGGGGATCTGAGGACCGGTTCCTCGATTCTGTGGCAACGCCCTGCAGAGCCGTCCCGATCTGAAGTAACCCGGCTGGTAGCGCTTGATCGTCGCTCAGAGTTGTGGCTCATCACGAAGAGGAAGAAGAAGAAGAGGTGCGCTTAGTCGCAAAAGGACCGAAGAGATGATGGTGCGGGCCTTCAAGGAAGAAGCGTCCGTGGTTGAGGCGTGGAGTTGTCTCTCTTGATGAGCGTCGTCGCACCATCTAGCGATGACACGGAGCTAAAGTAAGTAAAACCATACATGTATAATTGTCATTAGGCGGTGAATGTGCGAGTTGTGATTCTAATATTATTTGGTGATCATTCGCGGGATAGGCGGTCATAGAGTCACCTCCCAGCGAGTCAGTGCGGTCAGCGATTACGAGCCGCCGAGCCGGAGAATGAAAACCAATCGATGCGGATGTGCCCATGGAGCACTTGGTCGACAATTAGTGCGGTCTCCGCAACAGGTTGCACTAATTGTGAAGTTGAAAGACCGGGTATCGGTGGGGAGGACGAAAGTGTGCATGAAGACCAAACAATAACTTTGTTGGGCCGAATGGCTAGCACCCGAAAGCCTGTGGATAGTGCCCATGCGGTGGCTAGGGACACAGTGCTTATGCTCAGCACAGCCGAGGACAGATGACACTAATGTCAAATCGGTCAAGATCGAGCCGAGGTGCCAGTACAAGTCTGCGTCACTGGCACTTAAACATTTGGGCGGGGTAAGGAAAGTTTGTTGTGGTTGGGGAGCTTGGGGCTATTGTGAGTGGTCTTTGGAAGTGCAGGAGGCCAAGCTGCGCAAGATGAGCATTGAGTATGACGAGGAGTTATATCCTCGGCTCATGTCTACAATCCTTGAGCCTTGGTGGCTCATAGGCCACGGTATTCGCTTAAGCGCCTGAGCACCTGGAATCACAGGTGGTGAATGCCTTTGGAGAGGTTGTGCAGGTGTGCTCTGGGCGTGGGAAATCGAAGCGGTTGAAAGACTTCATGATGCGAAGCATTGAAGGCTTTATTGATAAGGTGCAGGGTTATAATCTTGAATCATATGATCATTTAATTACATTTGCCATGCAGAGGATGAAAGACCTAGAGCTCCCAATGATCTCGGAGCTTGCGCGATCAAGATTACCCGATAAGTGTTATTATGGCGGGGTTGACTTTGGCGCGTCATCGTGCAGAGGATGCCACACTTGGTGGACTATTTTTGAAACCGCATGAGTCTGGCTCAAGTTCTGTCTTTCTCGCGTCCAGGGGATAGTGAATCCTTTGCATTGGAGAAAGAGGTACCTCTAAAGGAGGTCTTGGGCGCATCGACCGTCTTGCTAAGAAAAGGGTATCGCCGTGAAGGCCATTTGTGTGGGGTTGGTGCTGCTCACTTGCCAAGGTCGATGGAGTGCTGTCGATTGTGGCCCTTGTGTCGCGTCGAGTGCGAGATGTGTTTAGTGAGGTCAAAGATGCAACAGTGATGTTGGGACCTCTTCCTTAAGCGTTGTAGTAGGCTGGTAGTAGATTTGTAATAACTTCGTAGTTATGAATAAACATTTCTTTTTGTTTCTTTGTGGATATTTGTAATGTATACATATTTGTTTGACTATCGTAAAGATGTATTCGTCGCGGTGTACTTGATGTAAATATAAGAAATCCATAATCGTGTATGAAAATCGAGAATATACTAGAGAAATAATTCAAGTATTTGATCATAATCGTGTATGGTATGATATTCACGTCTTTGTAAATATCTCATTAAGGAAGCAAGTATCTTGGTTCCCGAGTTGTTAAGCGATGCGTGTGCATTCTTTGGCATAACCGTCGTGGGATGCGCATATCTTATTCAACGTCTTGAGAACAAGGTGTTTAACAAGGATCGTGATCCAAGATTGATGGGTTTGCAACCTCTTTTCAACAAGTTAGTTAGTAGGTCAACTTATCCTTTTACCATCATGGGTGTATTTGTAGTGCGTCACGCCATCGTGAAGCAAGAAATAAAAAATTGTTAAGACATATAGTATATGGAATAACAACTTAAGATGTGTCGTGAGTTAGCTAGAAACCATGACGTTTATTAATACTTGCAAGTTTATCAAGAAATAACAAAGAAAGCAATAAATATGAAAAATAAAAGCGAATACATGAATGTTTATTGAGCATGAAAGTGCGGAGCGTCTGTCTTGTATGTCGTAGTCGTTCTTCTGGTAGCACCTCTTGAGGTTGCCGATGTTCCATGCGTGGAAGGTCACGACCATCAAACCTCGTAGCTGTCTGGCGCTACTTTGTACTATTGCTTGATAACCTCATAAGGTCCTTCCCGCTTTGGTCCGAGCCACTGTATCTTACGCACGGCTTGCCTCATTGTACGGTAGACAAAAGTCGCTGATGCGAATGAAACACTGCGCACCTTGGCATCGTAGTAACCTTTCATTTTGACTTGATTTTGCCTCCCGTATGGATGCGGCGTTAGCGTCTTTTCTTCTAGCGGATCAGTCGACACGTCTTTCATCATTGTTTGTTGTTACATTGATCTCGCGGTGCGAATAGTTGGCATGCGATCTCGGTTGGTATGGCGGCCGGTTCAGTAGACTAGAAGAAGGGGTGTCCCGTCTTTGGTTTTATTGAAGTGCGGTGAGCCCGTAAGACATCGAAAGCTCCTCGACCCATCTTCCTTTGTGCACTGTCCAGCGCGCTTTATTCCTTCGCCCGAGCTTCGATTTGCGCTCTACTAAGCCATTGGTTTGTGGGTGCGTGAATCGACGCCAAGTGTTGGGTGATGTTTAACTCTCGCACCAATCTTTGAAAGGGTTGTCACGTAATTGTTTCCCATTATCCGAGATGATTTCTCCGGTAATCCGAGCGGCATACTATGTTGTCCCGGACAAAGCGTTTCACACGGTTGCCGATGGTGTCGCCAACGCTTTTGCCTCTATCCACGGTGAAGTAGTCTATAGCTACTATGAAACTTGAGACCGCTTTCTTCTTTATTGGAAAAGGACTGCGATATCAATGCCCATTTGTAGAATGGCTACGGCCGTGATTGGCGTTAACTCATCGCCGTGGTTGGCGCGTGCAGATGCGTGGACTTGGCAATCATTGCACTTCCTTATCAAGTCCGCGATCTTTATGCATGGTTGGCGATGGTATCCGTCGCATGGCGCGTGCTACAACGGACCGTGGTCTGCGTGCATGCTACATGAACCTTCATGGATTCTCGGCACATGGTTTGCTTGTAAGGGGACGCAATGAGCCATGGTTGGAGGAAAGAGCGTCGATGACGATGTTGTCGCGTGATTCGAATCATTGCTTTTGTGCGCTTGTTCTGCGAGCCATACATTCTTGGGGTAATGTACCGCTTAAGAATTCATGATCGGTGTCATCCATGTAGGACCATCCTCCTCTATGATGCATGGAGACTTCCATCTCCGATATTGACTTGCTTTTCAGGTGTTTCCAAGACTTGCTTTGATAAGTGTGCGAGCTTGTCGAGGCGATCTTGCTCGGTGCATACGCTGCGATTTTCTCCCTAGGGACTTGCTTGATAGTAAATCATCAAAGCCTTTGATCGATGTCTTAGTCTTCTCTAGATCTTGAATCATATTTTCTTCTTTGGCGGCGTATTCACCTGACACATGGTTGGCCGCTGGCGGAGTCCGCATTTGCTTCCAAGTTACATACACCCATTCGGTGCAATCGTAGTCCAATGATCGGGCTTCGTATTACGCCTCATTGTTGTCGAGGTAAATTCAAAGCGTAATGCGTAAGTGAATTCCATTCCTCCGGGTTTGTGAGAATAAGGCCGACTCACGAGCCGTCCACGCGAGGACCGTCGTAAACAAAATCCATGGATCTTGTGGTTCTTTTAAGCGGTGTAGGTACCTCGTCGTGTCGGCTTCAATGATGAAGTGCGCCGAACTTGTCCTTTTATTGCGGTGCGTGGTGCCGAAGAGATGTTATGTTCGCTTAGCAACACACTCCACTACGAGTCGTCCGGACGTCGGGTTTGGAGATGATGCGCTGATGGCTTGATGCGTGATTACCGCTATCGGTGCGCTTGGAATTCTGCGTAGCGATCGCTTGGCGGCAAACACTAATGCCAAGACCAACTTTTCCATGGCACTATAGTTCATTTCCGTCTTTGGCGCTTTCTTGACAAAATAGATAGGGGTTTGCAGAGGTCCTATCTGTTAGTATCCTTCTGTTGCGCCCCGTGAGTTCTTGATAAATACATGATCGGTTCTTCCCACAGTCGGGTGCTACGAGTGTTGGGGCGTTGCTAGATCTTTGTTTGAGTGTGGTGAAGGCTTCTTCCTCAAGTAGTCACCGAAAGTCACCCTTTTTATGCGCTTCTTGAGTGTTTTGAAAAGAGGCAATGACTTTTCGTGATTTAGGCGAGGGAACACTGAGGCCGACCATTTTCCATTGAGGATTGTACCTCCTTGACGTGCGTGGTGAGGAAGTTCTATTACCGCCTTTGTCTTTTACGGACAAGGTTTTATGCCATCGAGGTTATCAAGTACCACAAGAACATGCCTTGATGGCGCTAGAAGGTGCATTCTTAGGATTTAGCTTCATGTTGATCTTCTTGAGTCTTGAATGTTTCTTCTATGTCGCGCACAAGTTCATTTCGGTTATGGCTTTTATGACTAGGTCATCATGAACTTCGAGTTGCGGCCACTGTCTTTCAAAGGCATTGTCTGACCGGCGATAGGTGGCACCGATTCTTCAAGCCAAACGGCATTTTGTGTAACGATCGCGCCTTGGCTTGTGTGGAAAGCTGTCTTTTCCTCGTCTTCTTGAGCCATTTGTATCGGTGATATCCGCATGCGTCAAGAAAACACTTCAGCGGGTATCTGAGGACTCTATTTTCCAATCTATCTACGGTAATGGGTAGCGATCCTGTGAGCGCGCTTTATTAAGGTCGGTGAAGTCTACACATTCGCCGACTACCATCGCTTTTGACCATTCTTTGGATTAGAAAGCCGATCGTGGTAATAGACTTCACGCATAATTCCGCCTTTACCAATTTACGTACCTCGGCCGGTACTGCGCCTCTACGGAGCTTGGCGCTTAACCGGGCGTGTCGGTGGTATCCTTGCCGGTTCTAAGTTTATGCTCGTGATCGGCGTGGTACTCGATCATGTGTTTTGGCTCCCGCGAAAATATCCGCGTTCTTTTGTAGAAGCGGCGCACGGTGCTTTGCCGTTGTCCGACAATGACCCTCCGATGGTTATTTCACAGTGCGGGTATTACGGGTGGTGCGACCTTTAGCTTGGGGACTTTGGCGCGCCTTTGCCGGGATTGGTTCCATTTCACATGTAACCGTGTTACATTCTCTGTTTGGTACCGTGGCATTATGCGGTGACAATGCCCCCTTCTACCGGGAATTTAAGCATCCGTCTTGTTGTTGATAGCACCTTGCGCATGGTCGATATCCGGGTCTCCCAATAATGCCATTGTATGGCGAGGGGATTTGATCACCATGAAATCCATCCGGGTTGTCGTAGAGTGCTCTGCGTTACCAGCCCGACTAATGTCGCATGATTGCCCATGGGCGTATCTTTTCACTGTGAAGCCGGTGAGTCTTTGTGTTGACCGGATTTAGCGACTACGTATTTGGTCGTAGTCTTTTAAAGCAATGCTCATACATAATATTTGCGATGCCCCACCATCAATGTACATGCGGTGTATGTCGTGACCACCGCGCTAATTTCAATGGTGAGGGCTCTGCTTCTGCGTTGTCCTGATTAAAGTAGGAAAGAGATTTCACTTCTTGGAAAACTCTGGTGACCTTTTGTCTAGTGGTTCGTTGCCGCGTCACGTATCATATAGATTGTGTCGGCCTTATCTTTGGGTGTCTCCTTCTTGCTTCCATTCTTTTGCTTATCTCTTCCTCTTTAATGTTTTAACTAAGTGGTCGATGCGCCTCGCCGACCATCTTGTCGATGAGTTAGCGCGTTGGACACACTAGTTAGTGGTGTGACCCTTTTGTGCGTGGTAGTCGCGTTATCCATTCCAGTCGTCGATCTTACGTTATGCGCATCTGCGGTGGTCTTAGGAAGTTCGCACCTTCCGCCGCGAGTATTTCCTTTGGTGTTTTGATCAAGGAGTATACTGTCATTATCTACTCTCTGCCGCTCCTGCGGCTGCGATAGTTCCTATTACGGTTATTACCTCGATCGTTGGATTGTCTCCGGGTTGTTCTGTGACCGATAACGAATGGTTCTTTTGCTATTCATGGCGGCTTCTCCCTGGACAAAAGACCGAGGCGCTTCATGAGTTCATCAAAGGTCTCGGGGATCTTGTCGTTTAACCTCTTGATGAGTTACGGGTTATTAATCCCATTCATGAAGCCAGAGATTTTTAAGACTTCAGGGCATGCTTTAACTTGCATGCATTCATCCTTAAAGCGTTCCATGAATGCGCTCGTGGATTCTCCACGGTTACATTTTACTACGGCGAGTTCGGCGATTTTTAGCACACTTTTGCGTTGAGTAAAATTAAGTGAACGCCTTTCTCAACTCTTCAAAACCATTCACGCTCGCCGTGGGAGTTTGTTGAACCAGTTCCGCGCGCTTCCGCGGTGTGGAATTAAACATGTGGCACCAAGCGGTTGTGGCGATTTCGATGGTTGCGGTGATTCAAAAATTTTTAGGTGATCGTCGGGATCACTGTCCCATCATAGGTTTTAACATTTGCGAGGCATGCGCCTTTTCTTGTTCTCGGAGAAATCACTAATGCGTCGGTGAACGCATCCACTTCGGCGGCGCCATGGGAGACATGTCTTCCTCTTGGCTGCTCGCGTGCTACGGTTTCAATGCCCGGTATCACTATCCTCGTTGTCAGGGTTGTCGGAAGATGAATTTACCTTCTTATGGCGCTTACGCGGCCATCCTCGAATCGACTCATAGTGCGGATGCGAAGGGCTTTCACGGGAATACTTCGCCCGGTCTATCATGTACTCTCGGCTACCCGGTCTGGCGTGAACCTTTGTACGTGGTTCTTCTCTATCACTATCACTCGAGTGTTGCGGTGAGATGTCTCATCACCCTCGATTCTCCTCCCGATTACATTGAATCTTGGGGTTTATGACCGCTTCTCTGCGCTTTTCCTTACGGTGGCGCGGTGGAAATATCGTTCAGATCGAAATTGAGTCGAGCTTCGGTTCCATACGATCTATTCTTCTCTTCCTCTTGCATGAGGGTAGCCAATGCTTCGTAGTTTTGGGATACGAAAGCCTCACGGTGCTAGTGCAGCGCGACTCCTCGAGAGTGAGTGCATTTGTTTCTGTTGCACTCTTATCCCGACACAGGTGCCTCGGTACCTTTGTCGGTCGGTTTCTAGCACCGATTGGAAGGGAGTAGTAAAGGCGGTCTTGTGATGGGTCTACTCCACTCGTGGTGGTTGTAGTGACTTGGGTTG
This sequence comes from Chrysanthemum lavandulifolium, assembly GCA_022545495.1. Classification (NCBI taxonomy): domain Eukaryota; kingdom Viridiplantae; phylum Streptophyta; class Magnoliopsida; order Asterales; family Asteraceae; genus Chrysanthemum; species Chrysanthemum lavandulifolium. The sequence continues at coordinate 100,567,760 of CM040245.1, forward strand.
TTCGAGTGCGGTTCTACCGGAGGAAGATCAAGTCTTGACGACCCCTTATTTTTAGCGGCGGTTGTCCCAGAGTGCCGCTTAGGGGTTAGTCACTCTGCGACTTCTTCCCCATAAGATCGATTGCGTGTTTTGTCATTCTAGTGTCGATTCTTAGTGTAGGGTCCGCGGATGGCGCCCTTGTTGATACAAAGTTGGGCGTTCACGATTTGGAGCTCCGGTTCTCGTACCAATTGAGAATTGCGCTTGAGACTGCGCACTAAGAGACAAGAAACAGATTAGGCTTACCGTGGGATTGTCTCCCACGATTATCCTCGGCGTGAGAGTGAGTGTCGGTTTAGGGTTTAAGGAGTTTTAGGGTTATGAGATCGTACCTTAAGCGAGGATATGATTCCTTTATATCACGCGGAATCCTTGTTGGTTCGTGTTCCCCAACCTTCGCGTATCCGCCTAAGTCGGTTGGGAATGATTATCTTCTGTTTAGAAGATATCGGATATCTATTAAGTAAATAGATATGGGCTTGAGCTTCGTGAGCCCAAACACGTATTAATATTGGCCCAGTTCGTACCAGGCTTGAAAGTATTGGGCTGTAGTCGGGTTCATGACCCGACTCCAGACTATACGTCATCATAATATATCCGTTTAATAACGGATATATATCCGTTGCCCTCACTTTTGTCAGAAGTTTGCTTCGTAGTCAGAACGACGCTTCTCTCCACGACGAAGGACGCCGGTGTCACGACGAAAGACGACGAGCGTCCACGTTGAACAACGGCGAGGCGACACCTTCCCCTCTTATGGATTCATGGAACCTTTTAGATTGTGATGAAAAAGATGCCGTTTATAAATTCTAGAAATGTGTGCAAGAAAATCAGTAGACTCACAAGTTTCAATAAAACGATTTTGAATTTCAAAAGTTGTTGATTTAATTTGCGTAAAGGTAATCCCTTTATAAAATACTTATGACATAAGCCCATACTCAATTGATAACCGAATTTAATGACACATAAGCTGAATATCAATTTCATGATGTCAGCAACAAGTGCTTTTTAATATAGATTAGTGGCATGACACTTTTTTTGATTTGGGCTCTATTCACCCATAATTTTATTTTGTTTTTAATTTTTCAAACAAACTAAATTTTATTAATTAATGTATGTATAATTTGTCGGCAAATCCGTTGTTGTATTGACAATAGGCTAAACGGCAAAATTGTTTGGCCTCCTAAGCACCGATCCCCGCCCAATGGCCCAAAAAATAGCCGGATCCAAAGTTAGTTTTTTTATATAACGCACATCGTCTCTAGAATCCACCAGAACCCTCACCGCCTCTCTTTCATTTGTATAAAAAATCCACCAGGCACACACATTCCTTTGAGATCCAGCAGCAGTGTATGACGGGAAAAGTTAGGGTCTTGACTTCTCAATGTATTTGGTGCCGGAAGCTTAGTGGGAAATTTGTGTATGAAAAAAAGTATATAGGTATTTATGGTTGCTCGGATGGATTATTAGTTAGGATTTTTTAATTTTTTCAAGTAAGTTTTTATGTTAACTTTCTTGCGTTTTTTGGATTAGTTTTGTTTATATGTTGTAATTTTTATATATTTGTTACCAAGTTGATATTTTTATGACTATTTGAAGTATATGTTGTAAAAAAGATAAAATGATTAAGAAGGTTGTTAGTGAGTATTTCGATTAGCTTATTTCTTGGGTTTATGGGAATTTTTGAATTGGGAAAACATGATAAGTTTAGTTTTTGGTTTGATTGATAGGCTTATGAGCTTATTACAAAGTTTGACATGCTTATAAGCTTACTTTTTGTGGCTTATGAACTTATAGTTTACTCAAGCTCTTTAGCTATGTCCTTCATACAAGCTACTGACGAACACCGACGAGAATAAGCTCAGTTTTTAGAATTAGCTTATGGCTTATTTAAGTTTATAAGTTGATATATTCACATAAGTGAGAATATAGAGGGAGGTTATTCCACGTAAATGCATTCCACCATTATTAATCAACAAATCATCATACGTTTGTCGAATGATATCATGACTCTATTTTAGGTTTATACATGGTGCTAAATAGGCTTAAAACGTAAATTGCTATTCAGGTTTTCATTAGGACCCGAGAATCTGGAAACTCGCATACATGGTATACATGTTTTTTCTATTTGATTTATTTACCTTTTTACCCTTTTTTGGGGTTACCGAGAATAAACTTTTGACCGTAGGTTGGATGTGAGAGGCAAGCGGCAAAACCTTCCTACGACTGCATCATTGGACTTTGTGACCGAGTTGGTAACTGGTAACTTGACGGGTCACCCTGAACCAAAATTGTGGTTGCAGCAGCTATACCCATTATGTTATATTGCACCAATGACATGCCCAACAAATTGCAACCGATGAAGCAAAGACAATGCCAACTTTCAGCCTCTTGGTGGTGATTGGTAAGCAATTTTGAGCTTTTTAGTTTTACTGTTTTTTCCTTCTCTGTTATATAGATATAACCTTTTTTATCAAATTGAAATGGTTTATACCACATCAACGTTCACTTTCAACACAGTTCTTACGAATGTTTTTCAATTTGGATTTTGCATTAAATTCACCTAACCCGACAGTTGCAATGGATCATTTTGTGGACTGAAATATGTATGGGATTCGGGGCCTACGATGGAGTCCAAATTTTTTTTCGTTCAGGTGTCAAGAATAGAAGTTGAAGTGGGTGCGGTTGGGGTTTGAAATTGGTGGGTTTGGGTGATAAACTACAGCAGAAACGGATGTGTTTGGGGGCTGAATTCAAGGCTACAATGGGCCAGTTTATGGACTGAAATAGGTGTGGAATTAAGGTCTTAAACGGGTGTGTTTTGATCCTGAAGTGGTGGCTAAAATAGGGTAGGAAAGTGTTAAGACCGTTACGGAAGAACTGATGTTTAAGCCACATTGACAATGTAAGTTTTTTCATTAGTTTTTTTTGAGCTTATTGAAATCTTATAAAAACCGTTGCAATCACATGCTGGTAAGTTCTCACATCTTTTACATGGTTCAACCACCTCTTCAATACCCATTACCTTCGGCCGCCATTTCACTAGAAGAGCTCGAAGAAACTTTCTTACATGGATCTTGTTGCTATAGCTTGGATCTAAAGATGTTAAGCTTGTAACAATATCATTGAACCTTGTATAACCACTATAAGTGGTTTCTTCTTCCGAGATCGTAAAATTCTCATATTGTTGGATGAGCAAGTCGATCTTACAATCCTTAACTTGTGAGTTACCTTGACAAGCAATAATAAGAGTACGCCAAACCTCTTTTGCGGTTTTACAAGTGAAAAAACTTCCGAATTATCTACGTGGTAAGACGTTGTAGATCATCATCTTGGCTGCATCATTCTTGCCAAGCTTCTTCTTCTCATCATCCTTCAAATCCAAAAATGGATTTTCCACCATTAACTGTGTTTCCGGATCTTACCATGAACACAAAGTTACCATTTTGGATTATCTCCCACAAGTAAATATCTTTAGACTTAACATAAATATCAAACCAGGCTTTCCAAAAACAAAATCCATTGGACTCTAGGAAAGGTGGTCTTTGCATATAAGACCCCTCAACATAGTTCTCCTAAGCCATGGATCTATACTCAACTTTTCCAAAAATTGCGATAGATTTTTCAAATGTTTGAAAAAGAAGTTTTTGACTTCAAACCTCAAAGATCAACAAGTGGTTATACAACAATAATCACAACCATATTCACAACCACAATATATAAAGCAAAATAACCAAAGTATATAAAGAAAGTAAGAGACACCACAATATATATTGGTTCGGGATGGGGGTTTATACCATCCGTACATCAAGTTTCGAATCTACGGGACGATACTATTCACTAAGTATAATCCTTTCGGTGGACTACAAACCGTTACAACTTCACTCCACCGATATGCACAAAGATCGGTGCTCACTAAGAAGAGCTACTCCCAATGGTATTTGGTTGGTCCCGAACCGTCAAGTTATATTACACAAGCTAGCCACTTGTGAATGGCCAACCGTAATAAACTTAAAACAGCTCAGAGACAAATGCAATTTAAGATCAGAGGAATATAGTGGATTCCTGGGTCGTTAAGTCCCACGGAGGATGAATTGGTGTTTAACAGACGGATGTCGAATAATCACTAAGGATAGTGATCGGTGGGATTTTGAAATATTTATACCTAAAGAAAAGATACATAAATTACAATGACTTAAATGCAAATTAAAGAAAATTAAAAGTTAAAATATATTAAATAAATGCTATCACTATTTTTACAATGATGTTTTGTGATTTTATAAAACAAAATAACTTAAATAAACTATTTTAACTAAAACATAAACTTAAATTATCTAAAAGCGTGATTTAAAATGAAAGCGTAAGTTATGTATAAAAATTACAGCGAGTGCATAAGCAAAAGCGTAAAATTTATGAAATAAAGTCCTACAAGTGTAAAAACAATTTTCTTACGTGCTATATGATAAAAGTAAGTTTTAGAAAAGAATTATATTTTTAGACTTTTATATTTTTATTATGAATTAAATCGATTTTACACTAATTAAATGTTTAAAATACTAAAACTATTTGGAAAAATCGAAACTTTTTGTAAAATACTTTATACTAATACCAAACTAAGAAAATTGCAAAATTTGAAAAATCTTGCTTTAATAAGCTAGAAATAGTGATAAACTCGAATAAGCTAAAGCTGGACAAAAGGAGTTATGTATTAAATGTTGCAAGATATAACAGAGACAAGACCCAGGCGAGTGGTAGTGTGTGTGTGTGGTGGTGGGTGGCGGGGTTGAATCCAAAGCCTTGACTTTTTGCTATTTATTTTATTTTTTTTATTTTACTTTTGAAATTTATTAAGCACAAGAAAATAAGCAATTTTACAACTACCACTTTTATGAAAAGCGATAAGCTCGAAATAGCTTATTTATCTCAACGATGAATAAGAAAATGGAAAATAAGCACAAGTGTTAGCTAAATGGTTAATAAGCTATTTAATAGGCAAAAGCTAATTGAGAATAAGCTATATGACTGTAAATAAGCTAATATAGCTCTTGAAAAAGCAAAATGAATTGAAATAAGCACTACAAATTCCAAATAAGCACAAACTTATCTACATTTTACAGGACATTATTTTGAATTACTAGGCACTTTCTAACTTATTTTAAGCATTGAAATGATTTAGAAAATGAAAATATGCACTTGAACTAACAAGTGCACCATTAAACTTTCTAAAATCTAAATTACAAAGTTTGGCTTTGGCTAATAAGCTTGTGAGAAGCTGAAGAAAGCGAGAAACACCGATTGATTAGTACTAAGAAAAATGGACAAAACTACAAGCCATAAGCGAGCTTATCAAATAAGCTAATAATGGAAAAATAAGCTTTGGATTAGAGGCACTAGGTAAGCTACTTAAAAGCTAAATTACACAGGCTTAGGGTACTAGAGAGCTTATAACAAGCTTATAAAAAGCTTGTGGATCACATGTATGGGGCATTTTGAGAGAAGGTGTCTAAAACAAGCTAAGTAAAAGCACTAAATAAGCTAAGTAAGAGTGAACTAGTATTTTTCTAATTTAGTTTAGCGACTATATTTTAATATCCTAGAAGCTTATGAACTAACTCTTATTATTAAGCACTCAATAAAATTCTAAGTTTTATTCACGGGTATTAAGAAATTTGACTTTTATTTAAACATGCAGTTTGACTTTTATGAACTTATGATGATCCTAGATGACTAAATATGTTATATTAAGCTATTATGGAACTAGATTAAGCTACTTTACCAATTTATACCTTTGAAATTATGATATACTTACTCTAAATTTTTAACGGTAAATAACTAAGATAAAATTAAAGATGATTTTGACTTTTTAGCAAACAAGAATGAATTTTAAAACTTGGTGAGCTATTAGGTCTTGTTGTGACTTAGAACATTAATAAATAACAACACTGTTGGTCTACATCCTGCTTAATTGACAAATCCAAACAATCTTTATGTATGTTGTTTTGAGAATTTAAACACTAAAACAAGTTTTAAAACTAAGTTATCTATTCATTAAGCGATATAAACTATGTTTAAGCATTTAAGCTAAAATTATCAAGATCATAGCACTTATACTAAAATTTGCAAATTTTGAGAAAATAGCTTACAAGTTGAGTTCATGCATACAATAGAGATCCAGGTGCGAGAATCACTCTATAGCTTTCCATAAAACTCTATACCAACAAGCATTCCAATATCAACCTTGCTTGGTCTTGATCTTTATTTCCATTGCTTTTTATTTTAGCTAATTTTTAGTATTTTGGAAATTTTTTAATTAAAGCTCTTAAAGCGAATTTGAAATGTTTCGATAGCTTAAACAAGCTACTAGGAGCTTATTTGATCTTACTTGGTACAAAACAATGATACAAACACATCTAGATTAATATGAGAATTTAAAGTCGAAATTTCACAATCATAAAACTTGGTAAATTTTGAAATTGAAGCGGAAATAGGTTTGAGATACCTTTGGAATATGATTACAAAGTATTAAAAGCTTAAACATTAAGCTGGAAAACTTAAAAGCTTAAAATGACATAAGTAAAAATAAAATTACACTAACTACTCTACTACTCTCTTTCTCGACTTCTTTCTTGATTTATATTGATCTATATCGACCTACAGATCTTTCCCACTTTGATTGCGACCATTGGATCATTGAAATTCATCGCATTAAATGCGCTTGGCACTTTTGGCGGAAAAAGTCTTTTAGTGGGTTAAGCTTGCATTAATTGAGGTTTGGTGTATGTGGAGGTGGAGGGCGGTGGGAAGAGTGTATATGGGTGGTGGTGAGGTGGAAAGGTGGTGAAAACCACGGTTTTGGCGTTCTGGGAGTGGGAGAGCAGTGCTACGATTACTGGTTTATTTTGGCGCGTTTGACCTTTTTGACCGAGCTTATATATTTAAAGGGTTGGGCTTGGTTTGGGCTCAATTTGGATAATGGATTGGTTGTGATATAAAGGGTCCAGGTTGGTTAAGCAACACAAGGACCTTTTGTGTAATTCAACAAAGTTAAGGGGCTGATATTGCCAATCTTCAAAGTTCACATAAGGACCTAAATTTCCATTTATTAATAGTACAAGGACCATTAGTGATAAAATCCCATTTTTATAATTCGAGGACCTTTTATGTCATTTTTGAAACTTAAGGGACCAAACATGTAATTTTCCAAAATTTTATCATAAGGACCAATTTTGTCATTTATGAATAGTACAAGGTTTATTTTGATAATTTTCCATTTTAAATTCACCAAGGACTATTTTGACATTTTTCAAAGTTCGGGGACTAAAGTTGTCATTTGAAAATTTTAAACTTTAAAGGGTTTATTTTGACAACTTTTGAATCACATGGACCTTAAATGACTTTTACAAGTTTTGAATTACCGAGGACTAGATTTGACAACTTTTGTAACTTGGGGACTAAAGCGCCAATTATGCAAACTTGATCGTTTTCATCGATTTTGGTATTTTGCATTTAAAACACATAAAACACTTATTTGTGATATTTTCATCATTTTGATGCATTTACAGTGTTTTCGGATGTTTTGCGATCTGATAATCAAAATGATGAGTATTTGACACTCATCAATCCTCCGCACTAAGATATTGCTAGTCCACAGCAATGTTTTGAGAAAAATTAATGGATTTCATCTCTTTATCAAAAGCCATTACTTACGGAGTAGCCAATTGTTTTAGTTCAAGTAAGAACCTTGGTACAATGATAACGAATGATTTTGAGCAAATCATAAGCTATAAGCGGTTTGATTTGTCTTTACGAAACCGTTTATACGGACTAGCCAACTCTTAGATAAATTATCAATATTATCTTTGGTGAGTCGATTACCAATTATGGTTTTCCAAGCGCCTTTACCACAAGCCATAAACTTGCGGGCTGCCAACTCTTTACTAATTAAAGATATGGTGAAATGAACACCATACAATTTTAGGCAAATTGCAAGCCATAAGCGGTTTGAGATATCTTTACCAAGAGCCGTTTGCACTGGATTAGCCAATCCTTATGTGGGTTAGACATGGCGGATGATTACCATTTGTTGTGTTTAGTACATAGTACTTCCACTAAATTTTTTTTAAAATTTGGCCATTTGGGGAAAAAGGGACTAAAGGGTACATTTATTATCAAATTAGCGAAATTTCCCCCACACTTAGAAATGAATATTGTCCTCAATATTCAAAGTACCACTGTTATCTTAGAAACTTAAACGTAAAAGATAACATTACTACCTAAGTGTAGAAACACAACAATTATTCTCTTTTTAATATTTACAATTTTCATTCATTTTTAGATCTATATACAACATGTGGGCATCTCCCACACTTAGGTGGTAGAAAGGGTAAGAAGGCGAAACATGGGTGAAAACCCATGTTGCACTCTTGTTTTGATTACTGAGTCGCTAGCTTGACTCGACCCGAATTAATTTGTTCATGGGGAAGCAAGTGGAAGAGACAATCTTCATGGACTTTCATTCAAATGTTTGTATAAACATTTAAGTACGTGAAAGTTCCACCGATGAGATATAGATAGAACCGGCTCAAAATGATAAATGAAAATCTTGGGATCAAAAATAGTGTCTTCATTCACGAAGGAGAAAAGGGAGCGAAGCCCGGGATAGGTGAAGAGAGAAAGAAAATCATGATAAACATCATTACTAACTCATCATCATCGGAAGGAATTCATGATAGCATGAATTTCATCTTTAAGCTCAATTGGTCTAGACATATTACGGGTGGGAGGGATGGGATTTTGATATCAAGCAAGTTCTCATGGTGAGAACATTTCCTCCGGAACACAAAGATCATTTATGTCTAGATCAAAGTGGAAGTTATCATACTACGGTAGAGATATGATATGAGTGAGTTCAAGGAGAACTCCTCATAAAGAGAATCATTCGCATGAAGTGAATTTGTGAACTCTTGTTCCATTGTGGGCTCATCACTATCCTCAATCGAGTATCAAAGTGTAGATTCTCATAAATTAAAGTGAATTGAGAATCGAATTCGAATAGAGGATTAGTGAAAGTAGCTTTGAATGCTTGGGAACAAGGTGATTAACATTCTCTATTGAATTTATTGGGTGAAAAGTGAGTGAGCGATCATTATAAAGGAGACTTTCAATTTCTCCTAGGTTGGCTTTGAAATCAAAGAGATCATCATCACTTCGATGAAAGTGGAATGAAATCGGAGAAAGTCTCAAAATGATCTTTTGAACAATCGAGGGAAAGGATATCACACAAATGCTCGAGAATTCCTGTGACTCTCTCGGGATTGGGACAAGATCCTCAACACTAGACTTTATGAATTCGTCCGATTCCTTTTCGAGAACAGTGTCAAAATGCTGCGTCCCCGTATTCGGAGAGTGAGTGGGAGCTTGGTGTGATAGCGAGTTGTTTGAGAATGAATCTCAGCTATTTGGGATATCAAGCGATGAACTTGATGAATCTTTATAAAATTGTAGGATACCAGTGCATTCTCATCATCTTTGTCATCGGGAATAAAATGAAATTGAGAGCTAGATCTGGTGCTTTTTCTTTTGCAATTGATTCCACAATAGATTTTCAAAAGCAATTTGGGAATTTATTTTAGCGACTGCTCTTGACTAGCAATTCTTCCATGGATTTCTCATGTGAATTTTGAATGACGGGACATTGTGGGAGTGGAGATTTGTCAAAAGGAAGGTTGACATTGATAATCATTATGAGGACCCCACAATATACACAAGAAAAGCGGGAACATTATGAAATCTTTGTTTTACTCAACTCCTCGGTTCTTTTCGCGACTCGAAGCTCTAGATAAGTGTCTTGTTGGGTTTCTTTGAGGAGTTTGAGTCATTTAACCTTGTGGAGGTTGGTCGTGATATGGATAGTCGTAATTGTTACAAGGAAATGGATTCCTTGTTTGACAATCAGTGAAATAGGGACCTCCAGTTCTATATGAAAAGCTGTTGAGCACGGATTAGTGAATCATATGGATATTGGTCATAACCAAAGTTACGAGCATCACCGAAAAGCTGTTCATAGACAAGCGTGTTTCGGATTGACATTCAAATCCTAGGTGAGGACCTCCACAAAATTCACGATTATGTTGATTATATGAAGATAAGTCGGGTGTGGTGGGTAATTGGAAAAAATTGAGGGTCGTTAAATGAGTTGGATTAGGATCATAATCAAATGAATTCCTCGAACCACAAAACAAACAACTCCGTTATGAATATCATTACCACATTGTACACACGTACCGTGACGGGGTGAACCAAAAGATGCTCACCACAACCGGCACAAGGAATAAGCGATTCTATTTGAGAGTTATGAGAAGGAATCGGTTCATTCAAAGAATCAACAAAACCAACATGGTGATCGAATGACTATTAAGACTCGAAGAACATTTTGAAAAATCCGGAGGTGGGACAAGTGGTGTGCTCACGAGGCTAGCAATTTCCACCACTCCGTTATGGTCTCGGTTACGGTTCTTGAGAAGCGTGAAGATTAGGCAAGTCATTCGTGCTAGTCACGGTCTAAATTCGCATGTTTGCTTTTAACCGTAAATCGTGAAAGTTTAGGATCAATTTTAGGCGGCTTAGGAGCAATTGAGGGTTAGATTTTTGGATAACCGTAGGTTGGATGTATTTAGCACCTCCATTATTAGAGGAAGTACGGTCCTTTGTCACCTTGGTTTCTCGTTCCATTTCCCTACGCAGAATTAATGGATCATTCGAACAACACAATTCTTGACATTTGTGATAAAGTAGGAAGTTTTCAACCGTTCGATTTCGTCGTAGTCGAGAGATTCCATGAGAATAGAAGAAGTTAGAATCGAATGGATGAGGGTAAGGGATAAAGAATCAAAAAGGGTAAGAGGTAAAGATGAATATTTTTGGATTTTGGATAAACATTTTGAAAAAACAAAGAATGAAAATATTTTGATGTTGTTAACACTTTAGGAAAAGTGTTAATGAATTTTTGATTTTGATTAACTTTACAAAAAAGCTGTTTACAAAAGGTGGTATATGTGCAAGAATGGATGCGAAATGCTTAAAACACGCTTCTGACCTCCCCGTGGCGTAAAATTTGGTTGGTCCCGAACCGTCAAGTTATATTACAAGCTAGCCACTTGTGAATGGCCAACCGTAATAAACTTAAGCATTTCGAGACAAATGCGATTTAAGATCGGAGGAATATAGTGGATTCACGGGTCGTTAAGTCCCACGGAGGATGAATTGGTGTTTAACAGACGGATGTCGAATAATCACTAAGGATAGTGATCGGTAAGGATTTTGAAATATTTATACCTAAAGAAAAGATCAGTAAATCTGACTTAAATCAAATTAAAGAAAATTAAAAGTTAAAATATATTAAATAAATGCTATCACTATTTTTACAATGATGTTTTGTGATTTTATAAAACAAAATAACTTAAATAAACTATTTTAACTAAAACATAAACTTAAATTATCTAAAAGCGTGATTTAAAATGAAAGCGTAAGTTATGTATAAAAATTACGCGAGTCTTGTGACAAAAGCGTAAAATTTATGAAATAAAAGTCCTACAAGTGTAAAAACAATTTTCTTCGTACTATATGATAAAAGAAAATTTTAGAAAAAGAATTATATTTTTAGACTTTTATATTTTTATTATGAATTAAATCGATTTTACACTAATTAAATGTTTAAAAATACTAAAACTATTTGGAAAAATGAAACTTTTTGTAAAATACTTTATACTAATACCAAACTAAGAAAATTGCAAAAGTGAAAAATCTTGCTTTAATAAGCTAGAAATAAGTGATAAACTCGAATAAGCTAAAAGCGGACAAAAGGAGTTATGTATTAAATGTTGCAAGATATAAGCGAGACAAGACCAAGGCGAGTGGTAGTGTGTGTGTGTGGTGGTGGGTGGCGGGGTTGAATCCAGCCGACTTTTGCTATTTATTTTATTTTTTTTATTTTTACTTTTGAAACTTATTAAGCACAAGAAAATAAGCAATTTTACAACTACCACTTTTATGAAAAGCGATAAGCTCGAAATAGCTTATTTATCTCAACGATGAATAAGAAAATGGAAAATAAGCACAGTGTTAGCTAAATGGTTAATAAGCTATTTAATAGGCAAAAGCTAATTGAGAATAAGCTATATACCGTAAATAAGCTAATATAGCCTTGAAAAAGCAAAATGAATTGAAATAAGCACTACAAATTCCAAATAAGCACAAGCTTATCATTTTACAGGACAACTGTTTTTGAATTACTAGGCACTTTCTAACTTATTTTTAAGCCTTGAAATGATTTAGAAAATGAAAATAAGCACTTGAACTAACAAGTGCACCATTAAACTTTCTAAAATCTAAATTACAAAGTTTGGCTTTGGCTAATAAGCTTGTGAGAAGCTTATGAAGAAAGCGAAACACAGATTGATTAGTACTAAGAAAAATGGACAAAACTACAAGCCATAAGCAGGCTTATCAAATAAGCTAATAATGGAAAAATAAGCTTTGGATTAGAGAGACAGCTAGGTAAGCTACTTAAAAAGCTAAATTACACAGGCTTAGGAGTACTAGAGAGCTTATAACAAGCTTATAAAAAAGCTTGTGGATCCTGTGCACAGGGCATTTTTCAGAGAAGGTGTCTAAAACAAGCTAAGTAAAAAGCACTAAATAAGCTAAGTAAGAGTGAACTAGTATTTTTCTAATTTAGTTTAGCGACTATATTTTAATATCCTAGAAGCTTATGAACTAACTCTTATTATTAAGCACTCGATAAAATTCTAAGTTTTATTCAAAGCAGGTATTAAGAAATTTGACTTTTATTTAAACATGCGGTTTGACTTTTATGAACTTATGATGATCCTAGATGACTAAATATGTTATATTAAGCTATTATGGAACTAGATTAAGCTACTTTACCAATTTATACATTGAAATTATGATATACTTACTCTAAATTCTTAACGATAAATAACTAAGATAAAATTAAAGATGATTTTGACTTTTAGCAAACAAGGATGAATTTTAAAACTTGGTGAGCTATTAGGTGTTGTTGTGACTTAGAACATTAATAAATAACAACACAACTTGGTCTCTATCCTTAATTGACAAATCCAAACAATCTTTATGTAGGTGTTTTGAGAATTTAAACACTAAAACAAGTTTTAAAACTAAGTTATCTATTCATTAGCGATATAAACTATGTTTAAAAGATTTAAGCTAAAATTATCAAGATCATAGCACTTATACTAGAATTTGCAAATTTTGAAAATAGCTTACAAGTTGAGTTCATGCATCTGATAGAGATCCAAGGTGCGAGAATCACTCTATAGCTTTCCATAAAGCTCTATACCAACAAGCATTCCAATATCAACACCTTGAGTCTTGATCTTTATTTCCATTGCTTTTTATTTTTAGCTAATTTTTAGTATTTTGGAAATTTTTTAATTAAAGCTCTTAAAGCTGAATTTGAAATGTTTCGATAGCTTAAACAAGCTACTAGAGCTTATTTGATCTTACTTGGTACAAAACAATGAGATACAAACACATCTAGATTAATATGAGAATTTAAAGTCGAAATTTCACAATCATAAAAACTTGGTAAAATCTTGAAATTGAAAGCGGAAATAGGTTTGAGATACACTGGAATATGATTACAAAGTATTAAAAAGCTTAAACATTAACTGGAAAACTTAAAAAGCTTAAAATGACATAAGTAAAAATAAAATTACACTAACTACTCTACTACTCTCTTTCTCTCAGCTTCTTTCTTGATTTATATTGATCTATGTCGACCTCTGAATCTTTCCCACCTGATTGCAGCCATTGGATCATTGAAATTCATCACATTCGTGCACTTGGCACTTTTGGCGGGAAAAAGTCTTTTAGTGGGTTAACTGCATTAATTGAGATTTGGTGTATGTGGAGGTGGAGGGACAGCTGGGGAAGAGTGTATATGGGTGGTGGTGAGGTGGAAAGGTGGTGAAAACCACCTGGTTTTGGCGTTACGGGAGTGGGAGAGCAGTCTCTGATTACTGGTTTATTTTGGCGCGTTTGACCTTTTTGACCGACTTATATATTTAAAGGGTTGGGCTTGGTTTGGGCTCGGTGGATAATGGATTGGATTTGTGATATAAAGGGTCAGGTTGGTTAAGCTTAACAACACAAGGACCTTTTGTAATTCAACAAAGTTAAGGGGCTGATATTGCCAATCTTCCAAAGTTCACATAAGGACCTAACTTGCCATTTATTAATAGTACAAGGACCATTAGTGATAAAATCCATTTTTATAATTCAAGGACCTTTTATGTCATTTTTGAAACTTAAGGGACGAACATGTAATTTTACAAAAGTTTATCATAAGGACCAATTTTGTCATTTATGAATAGTACAAGGTTTATTTTGATAATTTTCCATTTTAAATTCACCAAGGACTATTTTGACATTTTCAAGTTCGAGGACTAAAGTTGTCATTTGTAAATTTTAAACTTTAAAGGGTTTATTTTGACAACTTTTGAATCACATGGACCTTAAATGACTTTTACAAGTTTTGAATTACCGAGGACTAGATTTGACAACTTTTGTAACTTGGGGACTAAAGCGCCAATTATGCAAACTTGATCGTTTTCATCGATTTTGGTATTTTGCATTTAAAACACATAAAACACTTATTTGTGATATTTTCATCATTTTGATGCATTTCGAGTGTTTTCGGATGTTTTCTTGATCTGATAATACAAAAATGATGAGTATTTAGACACTCGTCGATGATTCCGCCTCTCGAAACCACCCAAAAGAATCTCATGATTCGACTTCCGACAAAGACCACTAAGAACTTCCCAGTATCAAACCCTAACTAGATCTCCACCGATCTAGGTTTGGTCACCAAGACACAAGACTTCTCTTACAACCAAATCAAATGAGTAAATGTTTGATTGTTTGAATAAAGCCCTAACCTAACCTAGTGACTCGATTCAAATAGAAAGAGTATAGGAAAGAATACCCTCGACACATTCATAAGAGTGTATTAGGTTCTTGTGATTCTTCCTTTGCGAAGAATGTGTTCTGTTAATACAAATAAACTGTAAAGACGTTTGTTGATATTTAGTGATCTCGTTATGTTTTGTTGATAACAAATACGTAGTATAAAGTTATCATAAGTAAAATTATAAGAATGAATGTTGTAAAACCCTAAAAATCGTAAACGTGTTAAATGACTATTTTGCCCCTGAAATTTAAAACTTCTAAAGTACCTAAAATCGTTAAATATGTAACCTAACTTCATGAATATGTATTTTGGAGTAAATAAATAAAACGACACACTCGCGTTTAAAATATGAAGCAGCTTATATATTTTGCGTTGGGCCAAAAATCTCAAATTTGCAAAACAAAGACTACACTTGAATAAAGGCCCGACCAAGCTTGGTTTTAGCCCATGTTTTCCTTTGGCTCGTCGAAAGAAAAGAAAGAAAAGAAGACCGTACTTTTTATCGCTCCATATTTTCTTTTGCACACAACAAACCCTAATATCAAAGGTGGCGGCTCATTTTCTTCTCCACTTTTGTCGACACAAAGGAGGTCGAGGAGGCAACAAGAAGGTGCAAAGAGGCATTTGTGGTGGGTTCTTTGAAGGGGTGGTGGTGGTCGTGGTTGTTATCATGGGCGAGGATCCATGGTTTTGCTCTTCTTCCACTCGACCTCACACTAGGGTAGCGTACCTTATATCTCATCCGTCTCTATTCCGTTTTCTTTGATTGTGTCGGCGTGGTAATAGGCTCAAAGGATGCACATATATGAATTATAATCACATAAATTAATGGGATATGTTTGTCACATAAAATGATAACGTTGTCGTATAAAATTATTACCGAAAAGATTAGGAAAGAAAAGAGCTAAAGCTTTGAATGGGCTGTTTGGTTTCGAAATAAATTAAGTTTGGGGGCTGTTTTGAATCAACTTGGGTGAGTAAGGGTGTGTTTGGTTAGGTTACGTGTGAATTTGGGTGCGTTTGGGTAGGTTAAACATGTGCTTATATTGGTTTTAATAAACCCTAAAACTGGACAGCATCATATGTCGAACTTGTGGGTGTCATAGATCGAATTTTACAAGTGCAATAATTTGGGTTTTGTTGGAAAAGTTTATTTTATGTCCTAGTTAAGTTTTCCAAGTGGTTTGGTCAATTTGGAGTTGTCTAAGTCGTATTTTGAATTTTACAAGATCAAGTGTCAAAGCGAGAAAGCAGTGCGAAATTTAGTTGGATTGTTTGATTTTAATTTTAAAACCATAAAGAATTGGGAGCTCTCCTTTTACATGAGTGACATTTAGGATATAAATGAATTTCTGGGAGTTTGGGAATTTTCCAAGGTCTCTAAACAGGTCCAATAAGTGTAAACTTTTAAGGTGTATTTTCGATTACTTTACGGACAGGTGCGGACTTGTGATTTTCCATAGGCCATTTAGCATAGAGATAGAACTCACCAATTTTTGGAGAGTCTTTAAATCATATGGGAACCCCAGGATTTTTCTTGATTTCATTTGAGCTAAATAAGTATTTTATAAAAATCGCTAAAGTCTGGTCCGAATATGAGTTTAAGCGAAAGATAAAATATGATATCAATAGGTAACACACTTACAAATGCATAAAAACATAAAATAAGAATATACTTACAACTCTAAGAATGTAATGCGATAAATCCGTTATAACTTTAATGATGCTAATAAGTATTAAACAAATCATAATCCGTGTAGATTCGTTGAAGGAGGCGACGTTATATCTTCGTGATTCACTCATTCGTTTGTTTTCCTCTCATTTGCTTTAAGTGCGAGATATTACGACCTTTTCGATAAAGGTTTCTCATGATTTTCTTTCTTTGGCCTTTCTCTTACGTTTATTAGGTTTCCTATGCCATTGCTATGATTCCCTTTTGTTTATATGAATCTGTTTATGCGAACTTTTGTTTGTTGAACCTTGCTATGTTTGATTATGAATTCTTGATTATGAACTTACGCTTATGAAAGTATGATATGTGACTCGACATAAACTTGACTTGAATCTTTGAACATGAACCTTATGATATGAACTATATGATATATTAGCTGATTGACCTTTGTGCTTGATTATGATCGTGTTATTTATAATAATCTCATTCGACCTAAGTTAGTTTGACACCGAGCCTTATTTAACTAGTCATGGGGTTCCATGTCCGTGTCGATGATGCACCTCGACATGACTCTAAGGCGATGAAGTGAAGTTACGCCGTCCACCTCATTATTTGTTATGAGCTCAAGTTATATTATATTACCAATATATGTTTGTGGGCGTATGGATGCATCCTAGATCGATCATTATCCGATATGATTTGTTTAGTGAATGATGTGGGTGTGCGATCTGGCGTCTTCACAAAACTACGGGAGCTAGCTACTCAAATTATTTTCTAATATTATTTACGTATATGTATGATGTTTACGATATGATATGTTTGGGCTCGTGGTAGTTAACTAAATCTTTATCTGTTATTTCTATGTTAAGTATTACGATTATGATTCGGTATGTTCAAGTGTTAATAATTATGTGCTAAACATTATATGTTATTATATGTGTTTATGCTTTTGTATGTTTATGTGACTACAAATACTGCTATGCTAGGATATGATTAATATGTTTAAACATGATTCGCATCTTTGTCATCGATATTATGTTAGTTTATCGTTATGTGAATTCGTTGATCGTGAGATGAATGTGCTAGTGTGAAAGTGAGTATTACGTAAGTTTAGTATGTATAATTTGTTGATTAATTTTGTGAACTTTGCCTATCGTTAGTGTTTTTATACACTTATGTTTGACTGCCATGTTAAGTTACGCTTATGCTAATATTTGATCGGGAAATGATTCAATTTATGATATCAGTGCATTAACTTGCTAATTGCTATGCTATGTCTTTTGCTTATTTAGTTATAGTTTTCCCTCATGTTTTCTATTTTCATATGTATTGCCATGATTTGTTGCTATTTCATTGCTACAATATTGATTTAAGTGTGTTAAATGTAGATTTGTTAATTTGTATGAATGCCATGATTATTTTCTAGAAAGTGTTTAGTTAGCCTTTAGACATTCCGTTTGGCTTATATGAGCTCTACTATCTGAATGTATTGAATGGTAGTTATTTTGATGTGTTTGAGTACGTGCCATCAATGTGCTATGTGTTGTTCTTGATTTCTTTTTGTTCTTACGGTTTACGTATAATCGTGCTTCCATGAATCCTCGATGATTCGGTATTCTCGATTCGTTGTGACTTCGTTATTTGTATATTTGTTTTGTTTAGTTTTTGTTTTGTTATATCATTCATTGAGCTTTGTAAGCTCGTACCGCATTCTTTTGCGGCGGTATTAAGCATTCAAGATGAGCTTATGGGATGGGCGATGCGGGTTGAGAGTAGAGGCGAGAGCAAGATTTGCTAATAGGGATCTTAGATTTATTTTGAATATTAAGTTATTTATTTTCTCTTGACTTCACATTAAAAAAAAAAAAAAATCTTTATTTTCTTCCCTCAACCATTCTAGCAACATCTCTCTTGATTAATTTTATTTTATTTTTATCGTTTAAAATACTCGAAACACAAATCCCAGCATCATAACCAATAATATATAATCTATTTCACCAAAAGCACATTTCTCTCTTCATAGCTTTGCAACTCAAGTCCCACATAAAAAAAATTTGTTTTGTCATGATGTGAGGAGTAGCATTTAGCACTTTCATGCTGGCTTTTTCTCGCTACACACCCTACACACTAAGCAAAATCAACTTGTATATCTGATTGTAAAAAGCAGGTCATATAAAGAAGAGACACAATGACATTCTCCAAGCAAGCATCCATCTGCAAGATAAAATATAGTGATTCTTGTATATGAGCATCGTAACACATTGAAAAGCTATATTATCATTCAAAAGAACTTCTCACTTCTATTAAGCGTTTCACACTTTTACGTTACAAATGTTTCTAAGATTTGAATTTTTTGTTCATTTAGGCATTTCATTAAACATTTGAAGTTCATGGAACAAACATAACCATCATCGATCAACCAACTTCATATTGAATACCATAATTGTTTGTCCAATGTCAGAAGTGATAGGTGTAAAAGCGACCATAGCATATGTTCAATGGGTTTCAAGCTAAACTTGAAAATGAAAACATGAACACAACAAATGATGAAGATACTGTAGTTACAGCGAAAAAGCATTACATAATTGAAGATGACATCCCCTAAGTAGCGTTGATGAAGGTAAAATGATTTGGCACCACAATTGGCGGGTTGGAAAAAAAGAAAAAATAATAATTTAGAGCGAAAAGATACTTTTGTGATTCGAATTGAGATTCTTTCAAGTTCAATTTGAATATGATTGGTCATGTTCAATTTTTGTGAGGAGGAAAGAAAAGTGGACCTCAATGTGAGACATTTATATTACTTTAATTCAAAATCTCACTTACAAAACATTAACATGTCTATCGTGTTCGAATTGAACTGAAGATTTTATCTATGATTCAAATATCATATACGCACAATAAGTAGATGAACATAAATTCGAGAGGATGAGCGGTAAGTTTTGTTGTGTTCTTGAGTATTAAAAAAAAAACAAAAAAAAAACAAAAAAAATTGTGTTTTTAAGTAGCACTTAAAAAGAAAAATAAAATAAAAATGAGTAAAAAATAATATGATTTAATTGATTGTTAAAGTAAATTGTTTTCTACCAAAAGTGGGCTTAAATATTTACTTTCTATTACTTTATTTTTCTACTAAGAAAACCACACTGGTAATATAAATTTGTGAAAATATATATATATATATATATATATATATATATATATATATATATATATATATATATATATATATTTTCAAAAAAATAAGAAAAATGAAAAAAAAAGCTTTAAAAATGAGATATTTATGTATTGAAATTAACAAATCTATTTCAATTTAACATTATCAATTAATGATTTTTAGCTAATTGGAGTAACAAACCGGTCTAAAAATGATTATTTTTACCATTCGAGCAAAAGTGACATAAGCAAAATCCTTGTTTAATGTAGTATTTAACGGCGGGTTAACAGCAGCGTTCTTCTTAGTCGTTAGCCTCTATTATTTTATGTCGGGAGTCTTTGTCATAATCTTTTGTATTAAGTCTTGGTAATGGGTCAAAATGACTCATCCGGATTACCTTATCGATAGTGCCATTTTTTTGTTTTGGTGTTTATCGTTTGTTGTTCTTGGTAGCTTAAATTTTTGGTATTATTAAGTGAAAAAAGTAAACAAAGGCGAAATATAATATGCAAAATATTTAAGCAGTAGCGTTGTTCTTTGGAGGTTTCGTTTTCATACAAAATATTATGAGATATTGAAAACTGTTTGATTCGGTGTCGTGACACAGTTCTAGCGACTTCAATCACGATGTCGCATGCATTATTCTTTTATCGGCGAGACACAACATAGAAAGTAAAAGCGAATCGAACTTGCCAAATAAATTGACTTTGATAAAGTTATGCGTATTTATATTTTTTATTAGAAAAATTATTTGAGAACAATGGCGCAAATTGCATAATTTTTGAGTCCGTTTAGCATGTCGAATGAGTCCCGAGTGTGTTTACTAAACATTTGCTACTTGTCCCTTCTAGTCCCTCCTCCCTATTTTAATAATAACCTTTGAGTTTTTATTCTACATTTCATCCATAAATTTTATAAAACCAAATTCTTATTTATAATATTTCTCCACTCTCTCGCTAAAACCACACCACACACTCTCTCTCTAACCTTGGCCATATGTCATCTCCGGTCACCACCGTCGACGGAAAATTTTCCGCGAAGTCTTTTCTGTTAACACCATTCGCGCTCCCTTCCCCTTTTTAATTTTAATCGAATTAGTTCTATATTTTTTTTAGTAAACGGTTTTATTTATAAAACTTTTAAAAGTATAAAAACTTGTGTGGATCTAAAAGTTTAGCCACGACTTGGACTATCTTCTTGTTGATCTTCAAGAAGATTTAATGTCATTCGATAAGTGATACACTCATTTTATATATAATCCTTTTTCAAAAAAACTCAAGTTCGAGATCTTCGACCTCTTTACATGATTAAAAGTTGTAAAAAATCACGAAGGAATGATTAATGTTTTATGGGTCAAAATATATTTTTGATTGTGTAGAAGATGCTAATTGAGCTCAAAGTTGCTTGTTGGGATTTGGGTTTTAAAATTTTAAAATTTAAAAGGTTTTGAGTAAAATAACTTATATGTGTGTTTTTTGTGAGTTAACATCAAATGCGATGTTAGCTACATCAGTTGGTGACTATATTGGAAGCGGGAAAAAAAAAAAAAAGTTTTATTACTGTTTTGATCTATTAAAAGCTGTTTGTTCCTTGTGAATCGACAATTGTGTATGAGTTTGGTATGATGGAGATGAAAAGGTTAACTTGTGAAGTTTCTAGTTTATAATGTTAGTATATAATGTATGTATTATCGGTTTCTTCACTTATAAACAATCTTGTATACGTGTTGTCTCATGGTACAATTTGCATTAAATGAAGCTTGTGTATGTGGCACATCAAAGTTGGCTGGGGTAGGAAAATAAGGTGCCTTTGTTCATTCGGTTGCATCATTAATTTTTCATAACCAATGAGAGAGTGCAAAGTGTGACAATACTTGTTAATTACATTACACTCACCGATAGGGACAAAGATTATGGTAATAATTACCACATAACCCATGCTTTGTTCCCTTCACCGATCATTTTAGTATATATCACAGTGTTGAAACATGTTATCGTGGGATTGAAAAAAGGACTTATTTTGTAGCGACACTTAAACCTCGGGGTTGTTTTGCCAAGTTGTGAAACTTTGCATTTAATGTTGGAGTTACTTTGGCACCACTTGAACCTCAAATTTGTTTTGCCAAGTTAGGAAAGTTTGCATTTAAAGAACTTGGTTTGCTTATTCTTGAGCACTCGAAATTTGCTTTCAAAAGTCGAAAGATTCAATTAATCGTGGGGTTCTGTTTTCCTCCCAACATTTAGTATAGTATAATATAATATATAATAGCCGTTCAAAAGAAAAATAGAAAGAAAATTGTAGTACTTGATAGATAGTGCATAAAATTGTTGTGGTGTGGGACTGATAGATTACAGGGTTAAAGACTTTTAATTAGTTAAAGTACTAATAGACCAATGGGTTAATGGCCCAACAAAACTATACTCATCATCATATCCAGATAGTAAAACAATAACGATGGCCTAGCCCAAGTTTATTAGAAAAGCAAGATAAAACTAGTGTTGATTGATCAATTAGCTTTTATTGTCATTGACTTTGTGGAGGCTTCGATCCCTTATGTAGGTTACGCACCACTCGAGAATTTAAGATTTATGTCATATGACAATATGACATGAGATTGGCGCCTTAATTCTTATTCTTCACGTCCAAATGTCCGAACATCAACCAACAAAATCTATATATAAAAAGGAGCTCTCACCGGATACAAGTGCATAGTTCAAAACACACGATGATATAACTTCAAGTTTTCACACATTATAAAAGATGGCCATATTTAAATAATTTGAGATTCTCGTTCTTCCATTACCCATAAGACTAATTGTAATAAGGAAGTCTCATCAGTTCATGACCGCGGTCATGACTTGCACATCAGCGTTAATTTAACTTTCTCTCTTTATAACCAAATTCACAACCAATTTAGTGTAATAAAACAAGTGCGGTTACCCAAAAAAAATATCTCACTTAAACACAAATGTACCCCACAAACACAAACACACATTGCAAGACTCGGTCATTCACAAAATCGAGTCTTGCAAATTTGCTATTAAAGACGCGTTCAAGTGGTCCTTCATAATAAGAATAACGCATTTAAAACACTTTCACATCAGCACAAGACGCGTGCTAATTTCATTATTACGGGTGGTCTAAGATGTCGCACTCTCATCAAAGCTTAGAAGATTAAACTTTTAAAAGAAACAAGCGAATCCCACATCAAACTCTAACCTCCTTTATTTATATATCTTGGATGTCGACATATCTCTCATGTCAAACTCAACAACAACAACAACAACAACAGACCCCGTCCGTAGGCGGGGGTATGGGAGGTAAAATGTAGACAGATTATACCCTACCCTGGTGTAAACGTGGGTAGAGGAGAACTTCAAGCGGTATCTCCGGCGAGTGTATGTGCGGTGATAAAGTAAAGAAAAAGAGCAAAGACATAAAACAATAATGCACAAACGCAGCCAAAGAAAGCACACCAACAAGCAAACAAAGCATAAAGAGGAGAAAGAAAACGCAAGACAAGCACACGGAGAGGCCAACAAACAATGGCGGAAAGCAAATAACAAGACACACCTAAAAGCGGACTAACTAATGGGGGCAGAGCAAAGCAACCAAAGGCGAGGAGCAAGAAAAGGCGAGGCAAACCTAAGGGAAACAAAGCAACGCAAACCACGCGAGGGTTAAAGGCAAGAAAAGAAAGAGAGAGAAGGCAATGCAAAAGGAGCGACAAAAAAAATTTACAAAACACAAAGCAACTAGCAAAACTACCCAAAATCCTAATTCTATCCTCCACCCTTCCTATCCGAGATCGTGTCGCCGGTTGACAATTTCAAGTCGTATAGTTTTAATTTATCCTCCCGAGGTTGGGTCTCCTCCTCCTCTCACCCCATCAACCACTAGCTCAATCTTCTCACCCCATCTCTCATGTCAAACTCCCAAGAGTTAAAAGTTGATTTTCTAAACAGCCAAACATTTTATCAATTGATAATCTACATTCAGTGGTTAGAAAGCAAGTTTGGTATCAATTATAGTTACGATAAAAGAAAAAATAAAACATAGATTAATTGAAAATGGACACATCCATTGCGACGTTTTGTTACTTCATATTACTACGTAAAATTTAGAACTGGAGTCTTCAAATATATTTTAAATCCTAAACTCGGCATTTCAAAGGCAGTTAGATTTATAGATTATATATAATTACCATTTTCAAGTTTATCTTATGAATTAGTAGATGATAACTTAGATATGTAGATTAGGGGTAAGGATCAGGTGAGAAGAAAACTTAAACGGTAAGAATGAGAAATAACTATAATCGCATATTTGAGATCGATCGACTTGAATTAGACGCGTCTTTATTCATTTATATCATCACGATTAGTTTAAAGTGATTTTGAAGTGAAAGCGATGTGAATTAGATCTAAAGAACAAATTTGACCGCGGATTACTTAAAAATACATAGTATTCGTATAACTCGATGAAATCATCTAATATATGATATATCGTCAATGTTTTTTAGAAAATATATTATGACGATCTAAAGATTAGGGATCTAATTAATGATCATCTCTAATGTATAGTTATATTTATTTCGTCATCCTTCTTATTTTAATGATTCTTTCATTTGATCCTTAGTCGTATAGATTAAACAACAGTCTAATTATATTTTCCAATAAAATGTCTATTGCTTATTTTATACAGTATTTATATCTCAATCAATATTATAATTTTATAAAGTTTGATTCGCAAGATACAGTGAACTAATTAAAAATTTTGGTTGTTAATTAAATATAGAAAAAAGAGTTGATATGTGTAATGTGAATGCTTTTCTCGTAGTAAGATAATGTCTCCACCAAATAATGGTATCAAATAGAGTAATAGACCATTTAATTATTGTTGTTTTAAAAATAATAAAAGGGACCAATGAATTGATAGCTCGAAAAGTATACCTTTTTAAAAGATAAAATAGTTGTCATTAATTAATAACTCAAGATGGGCGTTAATGGTACTATTTATATTATTCTAATTAATAATATTCGATAATTAAATAGGAAAATCAAATATATTACTTTGTGTGAGATTCAAGTCGTTGGAAATAGGGTAATGTTAACGATTTTGAAATGCATATTTTCATTTTGATATTCTAAACTCGATTAACCCAACGAACATGGCTTCAAGGAACAAATGAATAACGATTTTTAAAGCTAATGATGTAATGTAGTTAACTTTTTGAATAATACAAAACAAAATACACATATAATTATACAAAAAGGATGTCTTTGCGAACAAATCTTGTACCACCATATGTTCGACCATGCGAAGCTATGTTGTCGTTTATGAGAATTTATATATCGACATTCATTGCACCAACATTGGAAAGTATGTATTTATGTAAAACTTTGTTTATAGTGGGATCATGTGATATAAATTAAAATAACAAGTGTTTTCACATCTTTGACGCGTGATATACATGTATGTTACTTTTATTTATATTTTAGTTTTCTTTAAACTTACATATGTAGATGCAATTACAAACTTATTATCTATAACTTATAACTTATGCTCTGCATATACCTCACTGCTTTTTAATGCTCTAATTTAGTAATTTTATTAGTAAATACAGTTTGTTTAATAATGTGTTTCAATTTCACAAGTATGCGCCCTCGAATGAACCACGGAACTATGGAAGATTCGTTGATAAATGACTCATAAAAATTATCCCTAAAGTCTAGTGAACCAAGTCTTAAGAAAGGAATATTTGGATTTAAAAATGCAAATGAATAAAATAATTAATCTATTATTATATTTCATTTTGTATACTCATACTCGAAATATAATTGACATGTATTTTGGGTAAAAGGTCAAACGACCCAGGTAAATGTATTCTTTCAAAAAAGCGATTAAGTCTGAAGGATATGGGTGAAGTCCCATGCTCTCGGTCGTTACGTAGGCGATAAAGCGTACATACAAGGCGCAGATAACTACCGCTTAAAATAACAAAAACTAGAACTTATGACAAGCCATAAGAACTTAACCAAGAAACAAAGCAACCTAGCTAACAAGAAGCACTCTGGTGAAAGATGAACTTTCACCTTGTTGGAATCACTCTGTGATGATTTCAAGTATTAATATTTCATATGTAATAGGTAGCTTTGTTATGGCCTTTATGTTTGATTAAGGTCAAACATGTAGAAGGTCCATAAAGCTCGATCCAAGCCCAATAAGGAATAGGGAAGGAGAGAGTGTTGCCTAGCTCCTCGCCTATAAATACATTGTAATAACCTTCATTTGAAGGTTGGTTGTTCAAGTTATTCTCTTTCACTACACTCTACGATAACCTGGTCGAGTATACTTGTGTGTGTGTGTTTGGTTTACTTGTTCAATCGCCTTATCTCTTCTCTTATAAGCTTGTGTTGTAAAACTAGTGACCGACAGGTGGTATCAATCGCCTAATAGTTGGGTGAATCGTATTGTTTTTGAAGTGGGTTTTGGTCCCACGCGTAGAAACAAGCGAGTGATACTTTGGTTCGCTTAAAAACTCGCTTTTTACACTTTTAATCCAAGATTCTTGTACTTTCAATGTTTTGAGGTGTTAAAATACATTTTTGGCAAAAGTTTCAAACTTCTGCGTGGATCACGTTTTAAGCTTGTTTTGTAACGAGGGTTTCATCCTACTCAGAATAGCGTTTTAGAAGCTTTGGATCATCAAGTTTCACACTTTTGTGTTATTTTGGTGATATTGAAGCTATCTCATCACAAAAATCTGGTTTAGAAACATCTTTGGGCAAAATCATTTTTACGAGTAGAACTACGGCGTATGAAAACCCTAGTTCTACAGCGTAACTTTATCCTTGGTTTGATCTTCATTTTAGTGGTTTACTCCGTGTTTTCTTGCTTGGATAAGCACGAAAATCGTCGACTTTGGATATCTTTTGCCTTTGTGATAGTGTACAAGATCACTGGATAAAACCTAAACTCACGCATAAGCTTGACACGCGTGAAAATCCCACGCATAAGATTTATCTTACGCATAAGCCTTGTCTTACGATAAGTGGATCCCACGCCTAACTTTTCTCGCATAACTTTTGCCTACGCATAACTTTAGTCTTTTCCACGCCACGCGTAAGCTAATCCCACGCGTAACTATCATTGTTACGCGTAAGTTTGGTGTTTCTACGCATAAGCTTTATTGTGATTTCTCGCCTAAGGACACTTCATCAACATCGTTTCATTCGACTACAAAGATCCATCAAAAAAAAAAAAAAAAAAAATTATTTTTTAGGGAGACTAAGCGTTCAATTTTCTGCGAGATTCAAATTTTGGTTTAACTGTGAAAATTTTGGTCGAAATTCAAATTTTGGGCCTAAATTCAAATTTTTGGGTAAAATTTGGCGTCAAAATTGTCATAACTCAAATTTTCCTTCATCCTTAGAATTGAATTTGATAGTGAATTTCAAATTTTGAGAGTCAAAATTTTCAAAATTATTTTTGGAGGAAATTGCAATTCACTATATCGACCTTACGTGTGCTATATCGACTTTGCACCTTTTCTTCTCTTTGATTCTTCCGCGGGGAGTGAAATGGATTACGATCATAAAGATCCGTTTGTGGCATTGCAAGAAGGATTCATGGCTATAACTCGGCATTCAAGCGTCGGACAACATCTAATTCCCAATATCCATGATCGTACAAGGTGCAAGAGTTCTTTGTACATGAAAGGAATGCTCAAATGGACGTTGAGAATGTTGTGAGTCTTGCATCCATCGGTAATGCGGACAAGGAGGTTGTAGCATTGGAAAGCGACATAATGGCGGATCTGGAGAAGATATCATAATTAACTACGACACCGAGCCTAAGCGTGACGAAGAACAAATGGTTGAGGAAGATATCCTACCCACCTATGACGACGACATAGACGGATGGTCGAGGTACAATCTCGTTGATCATATTCTCGCTGCAAATGCGATACAACATCTTGAGCAACTGAATTGATAATGAAGGAGAGGTTGACCGATGTGTTGCACAATATCGACCAACTATCTCATATACGAGCCCTTTCTTGCTAACAATTCAATGAAACGTCAAATCAAACTCTTGAATCTGAAATCATTCTTCTCAAAAGACCATTGCTCGGTTTCATAAAGATTTTCAAAACTAGAGCACATTGCATCTCTCTTGAACTTAAATTACAAAACAAATCTTTTCCTCGAACACAATGGTCGACTTTCAAATGAACAAAGTAATCGTGTGGATTTATTAGTAAAAGAAAATGAGCATTTAAAGACTCGACTTCAAGCAAAGGGCTTGCACATGTTGCTTTACAAAACAAAGCGAGAAGATTCAACGACAAGAATGTGGATACTAATTTTGCAAAACCAACAATCTTGGGAAATCGTCTCTAAAACCAATCGGAATACAATCGGTAGTTAGACATCCAGCTGCTTTTCAATCGAACGTTAAATCGTCAAAACCACGGTTTCCTCCCAAGTTGTTGAGAATAATCATTTGTCAAAACGGTCACTCCACATTCCGCCCAACAATAATGCTTACCTTCTATTAAACATGTTTACGTTAAACCTATTTACATTATACACGCAGTGGTCGCTTCGGCCAATCTAGGATTAGTTCGAACACCGTGTCTACACCGAGCATTAAGCGTAAACATTCATATGATTCTAATGGCGCATACAAGAACTATGATCTAGAAAAGGCTAGGAAAAGGCATTACTCAAAAGGATGGAATCTTAGGTTCACGACCTAGTGTATCACCTTCGAGTGTATTCTTGAACACTTTGCTTGTAGTAGCAAACCAAAACCTAAGTTAACTCAAGCAGTTAGAAATAAACCCGTTGATCTAAGCGTAAAATTTCGAAACCTAATAGGTGGATCAATATAGGGACGCAAATTCTTCCCAAAGAAGTTTCAACATCCTTAGATCTAACCTTAGATGGATACCAACGGGTAGAGTTTTCAAAGCTACTGGTCTTGGGTGGATTCCTACAGGTAAGATACTAAGTAGTTGCACCAAAACAAGTGTGATACCCTACAACACCATCCGTGAGGCGGAAAGGAAATCATCAAAATAGCATGTTCGGTGTCAAGAAGATAATTGACACTACATCTTTATGCCTCTAACACACGGAACCCGATTACACTGGGGATCCATGTCTTTCTCTTCCTTGCCCCCTTCTATTTCTCTGTCACGGTACTTGACTATGGCCCCTCTCGCAAAAGCAGCAGTAGGACCCGTTTCTCACCGTCAAAAATATCATGATCCATCAATTTGTTCCACCATTGTACTTAATCGTCATGAATTGGAAACATTGCTTGCTCCTACGGTTAAAGATTACGCCAAAGTCGCGCTTGGATGTATCGAATGTTTCATTGCACAGCCGATAATACTCTTATTTCGATACATCGACTCTACAACAACAATCACCATTCATAGAGCGCACCTCAATCGAATCTCGAAAAGAAGAACAAAGTGTTTCCTACAACAATGCCACGGTGATGATCAACTTAATGGCGAGATGTTTTTGTCGTGATTGATTCTCTCGAGATATTTATGGTACTTCACACTTGTTCGGTTGCTTGGATTTACATGGTTTCGATGTCTTCAATTCATCATCAACATCGTGGTGTATGATTCGATTCATTGAAAACATCGAGGGGAAAGAGTGTAGGCATCCCTTTCTTCTTCGTTTTCCACGTGCTTCCTTGCGAAACCCAATGCTCCAAAATTTCTTCCATAAGGGCGAAGAAATGAGACGATTTGTGGTTCAAACGTCTTAATTCAGTGTTATCGTCTCAATTTCACGGGTGATCTTGTGTGAAGTTACCCAAATATAATGTTAAGATGCCTCACACACGGTCTTGGCATCGAGTTGGTGCATATTCACAGTGACTAGTATTCCGAAAGACCACAACATTCAGGGGAAAGTCGTTTCATTTCGTCTTTCGTGGTTTGTTTGATGTGATGCGTCTACATACGCGAGAAGATTTTGTTGATTTACGGCATGTTTCCTCGAGCGAATCTTCCGCAATTAGTCGATTTTCTTTGTATGGTTTCTTGCTCATCTACAAATTCCAGCGCATCTCGAAACCGTCAAAGTTAGAGAAATGTAGACTTCATCTAAAGTTTCAAATCGCTAAAGGCGGTTGTCGGTTCGAGGGGAGCTATTTACGAAACATCATCAATTGGGGAAAGGTTAATTTGTTTCATACTTATTTCATCTTTTCCTAACGGCTGGCTGCACACATAACGATGTACAACCGTAAGTGTCGAAAGGACCACGTAGTGCGCCTCGATTGCCACAATCCTTATAAAAGGAGCGAAAGCTTCTTATTTTGAGTAAAACCTATCAAACCTTTCACTTTTTAAGGTTTTGCTCAAAAGACAAGTACTTCCCATATGATTTCAAAACCTCAACCGTTTATATCACTAGTTGAGGGGAGTATTTGATGAAAACTTTGTTCACAAATTGTTCACGGTGGTCACTCTTCCCATAACACTCAAAATGGTCATATTTATTCTCAAAATGTTTCAAAATAACATCTTATATGCCATTTTGAGGGGAGAAAATTATGTGATAAGAAATATGTTGTACAAAATGCAAATGAATCCGTGTACCTCGGACTTAACCAACAATTGGCGGTACTAAGCTGTTTGTAACTCGAAAAGACTTGTCTGGACGGGTAATAATTTCAAGCTAGTTCGCTAGTGATGTAAGCGTGTCTCGCAAAGGACTCGTCTTAGTAGAAGGTACCATTCGAGAAGCTCTTGATAGACATGAACTCGCGGGTATGACAACCTTTCGAGGTTTGTCTACACCTTCAAGGTAGTTATTAGAGCTAGTTGTCACCTAAAAGCGACAATGTAACTCTTTAACTATTCAACGTAACCGTGTCTCGCGGAGATTGTCTATCTTTAGTGGATCAATTCATAAAGTCGCGCTCTTTCCTCATTGTGCATTTAACCTTTAAAACTATTAAGCACATGTGGAGGAGTATTTATGCAAAACATCACCTCTCGCGATGGTTCAAACATGTTTTCATTAACAAACCCTTTGAGAGATATTTTAACTACGATGGTTTGAATGGCAAACATAGGATAGTCATGGAGTTATAAGGTGACTAAGGTTAGGAATAACAGTCCTATGATCCGCTTGAGCCGGAGGGATCTACCCAAGGACACTACCATTAGTTAGTGTTAGAAGTCCTTAGGAAAGATTGTAAAAGGAGAAAATGAGAATCGGAGAAAGAAGGAGTTGAAGAATCAAAAGAAATGTAAAGAAAGGGTGAAAAGAAATAGCCCTCAGTTATTCAACTTAGGGGCGGACACGGGTTCAATTCATATACTCTTGGTTGTCACTTAGTGACACCGGTATTGAAGATTAAAAGTCGTCATGGACCCGGTGGCGCATGCACTAAACCTTCTCACCACTCGAGTTTCTCTCAGCGAAGCTTGTTTCATTCTCACAGGAACCCTACATAAACTATTGGCTTTCTCTTAGAGATGTTGGTATTGAAGAAGGAGACCCTCTCCTAGTCTCCTCGGGAAAACCAAACGCACTATTGAGTCTAGAGCCGAGATTCATCAAAGATCTCTTGGGAACACTTGACATTTAATCCTTGTTGATCAACAATAAGGTCTTGATGATTCGATGGTTCATATCGAGTCCTTCACGGATCTTAGCAATCTGTCGAGAACATTTATGAGAGGTTCACATCCGTGATCCTCGATGATTGAATGGAAACTCTGCCGGTCAACATCAAGCGACTCGACGGCGGCGGTCGCTTCGGTAACTCCCGTGGATTCACGGGTGTGTCTCAAGCGGTCTCTGATCGTGAGGTGATGCTTGGTGTACCTCGGCGACTCATCGAACTGTAGATGTACTTGATTTACATCGCGTTATCTCACTTGTGGGACTCGGTTCAGAGCGGCCTTTGTAAAATTAGAGTTGTGTTTTCACACTATCTGTTAACACTCTCGAGTTCAAACTTGTAAGTCTTAGGAAACCGCTTATTACTAACCGTTTGAAATGTTTTCTTCTTATGGAAGCTCGGAGGCGGGATGATCGTCTTGACTCTTCTCATGCTCGCCAACATCATCACTAATGAAAGTTCTATTCAAATGCAACACAATGGTCGAATGATTCTTCATCAATCAAAGAATCTGCAAAGTTAAAGACTTCTGAACTTCATAAGTATTGATTTCCAACGTCAAAGGCGTGTGAGCATGTTGAAGAATGGCGTGGAGACATTGGAGCAAGCGGAACCTAAAGGCGCATCGATGCGAGACAACAACATACTATCACTTTCACCACAAAGAACAATGATCAAAGAACAAAGTTAAAGATGACGTCGAAGCTTAACCGTTCAAAGATAACTATCTCTACACTGGGAGATTGTTTGAATCAAGGCAATTCTCTCACAAGAAAGAAGAATGCGGAAGGCGTCACGACTACTATTACATCAACGCCTTCACCGTTTACATTCATATATACTTGGGGAGATTGTTGGAATCACTCCTAAACAATATTTCAAGTATTAATATTTCATATGTAATAGGTAGCTTTGTTATGGCCTTTATGTTTGATTAAGGTCAAGCTTATGTAGAAGGCCCATAAGCAGATCCAAGCCCAATAAGGAATAGGGAAGGAGAGGAGTGTTGCCTAGCTCGCCTATAAATACATTGTAATAACCTTCATTTGAAGGTTGGTTGTTCAAGTTATTCTCTTTCACTACACTCTACGCACAACCGGTCGAGTATACTTGTGTGTGTGTGTTTGGTTTACTTGTTCAATCGCCTTATCTCTTCTCTTATGTTTGTGTTGTAAAACTAGTGACCCGACACACCAGAATTGGGTTAGCCGATTCTTTATTTACATGTGTACCATGTTCTTCATCTTCATCTTCATCGCTCACCAAAGCGACATCTGAATTAGATGTAGTAATATTACCATCTGAGAGGTAGAGCGAGTAGACTTCAACATAGGCGACGATGTGGGTGCATTACCCATAGTATTTGCTCCCTTAGTAGATTCAGCTAGGTGCGCCTTGCCAAGATATCCGACATTCCCGAGTAATGATGGACCAACAAACTGATTACCATTCAGAACTTGGCTTTACCTTCTTCGATCTCTTTTCTTACCCACCTTTTGGAATCCATCATTGTTCGTAACCACGTGGGAGTTACAACATGTGAATTGGATAAAACAGGAGAACTCACCACCTTTTGGGACATTGATCATGAATATGACCAAATATTTTGCATATACCACATCCGGGTGGCCTCCATTCATATTCAACACGGATAGTCTCTTTAGTAAAACCCTCCCCGAAGTGAAGGAAAACCAATAGTAACAACCTCCACGAGATCAACATCGAATTGACCTCAACAAGACATCTAGCAAAACTATTTCTACCCCACGATTCCTTACACATAGAGGTCGTGGTACGAATCAAGCATAACGGGTTTACCAAGAAAAGTAGCAATCAACTAATACCATCCTCATCAAAACTCAAGAGGAACATCATGCGCTTTAACCCATACCGAATGCTAGTCAATTCTTCTTTACGCAAACAAGTATCCATAGACCATTTCTTGAGAATAATTGGAGAGTTATGATCATCCAAGGACCACCTTCCAAAACAACTTCCACACCACCAATGTATCAAATTTGAAGAAAAGAAGCCTTTGAATTCATCATAATCCTTTTAGGCCATGTTTTGCCCAATTATTCCTAGCATAGTATTCAACAACTGAAACGCCATCCTCTTTCCCATAAAATAGCCATATAAAGTATGTTCTAAACGAGAACTAACTTTTTCAACCACTTTATGGGAATAGAGATGTTAACACCTTCAAATATGTGTTCGCAACCAAGGGACGAAAAAATAGTATCACCTCTAGTCGATCATTCCTTAAACCCGTAGCTCCAAAGATAGTATGTAGCATTAGTATTAATGTCCATAGATTGGACAATAGGAGACTCGAGCGGTATAGAGTTATTAGATTTAGCCTTATGTTCATACGAAAGCCTCCCACAAACCCAAGACAAAGATCCTTAGCCATCTTATGAACATCATTATCCAATTCATCCCACAATCGTATTTATACCAAAGATCCAAACCATCAAGATCCCCTAGTGTTTTAAGAGACACGCCAAATAAAGTTGCAACAAGATCATGCTTACTTTCAAGAGAGGACTCCACACCGAGACATGTGAATCCTCAACAACATTCCTACTAGATTTCTTGTGTTTCCTCATAGTCACATACGACAACGAATCCAACGATCGAGTCCGCTCAAAGACACTTGAATCGTTAATATTGTTAATATCAATCGAACGTGAAGGTTCAGCATACGACTCTCCCAAATTATCCAAATCCACGTTAACCATACCACTCTTATCCATAATACAATCAAATAGCAGCAGCAAACTAAGACAGAACCGGAAAAAAAACCAATACGACCAAACAAAACCCTAAAAAAACGTTAAACAAAGAAATCAGGAATTCCACGTCAATCTTCCACAACGAAGGCCTTAGTGAGACTAAGGCATGAATTGATGCGCAAATATACTAACCAAAATCAGCCATGAAGCACATAAATCGAAACCCTAAAAAAGTAAAAACCGACAAGAACAAAACCCTAACTCCAATCGATTACTAAAATCAGGAACAATTACGTAAAACACGAATGTAATCACATAACTGAAACGAATTAGAGTAAGAAACAAGAGATTAGAGATTGCATGATGTCGAATTTTTAAAGTTGTAGGGGATTCGGCTTTTTCTTTTTTTTCTCCAGAGCAAAATTGACTTAGGGTTTTTTTAATATAATTGACATGTAACAATGTGTATTATTCGGAAAACACTTCTGTTGGACTCTAAAAAGAAAGCAAACCGAAAACAAAACAAACCTTGATGATATAAACATTAAGATAGGCACTATATAGTATATACTATTGCTTCAATGTCATTGAAATTATTTTTTCTTAAATCAAAAGCATTGTGATTGCAACTAGCAAATATGTATATATATATATATATATATATATATATATATATATATATATATATATATATATATATATATATATATATATATATATATATATATATATATATATATATATATATATATATATATATATATATATATATATTGGGCAAATAAGAAAAAAATGCATCGAACTGACACTTTATGTGATTGTGTGTAGCTAACTATTTTTTTCTTATTGATGTCTTGAACTTTCAAATTTCGATCATTATGTGTATTTTGTGACTATTCGCCATGTAAATGACCAATTTACCCTTTGAAATTTGAAAAATTAAGGGTAAGATGGTCAAAAAATACACAATAATCGAATTTTAAAAGTTCAAGATTACACGATAAGAAAAAAAAATAGTTGGCTACACACAATCATAAAAAGTGTCAAGTTTCAAGATTTTTGTCATTCGCCTATATATTTTAATAAGTTTCATGATTTTTATTCGTAACAATTTTTTTTATTAGAATGTACTTTTATAACGGATTACAATAAGATGGCGTATAAGCGGGCAACAAGTCGCACAAGAACCCCTTTGAATGACAAACTAATTTTACTAAAATGAAATTTTGTGACTTAGGTCATGAAATTACTTTGACAACCCGTTGAACCCTAGTCAAAACTCCACAACGCAAAGCTAGGAACCCAAATGTATCAAAAGCAAAGGGTAAAACGTGTTGATTCTCTAAACAAGCTTTCTCGTGTTTAGCAACTTTGCTCGATTCCGCTTTCAAAGCCGCTTGTCCCATGAACAAACCCATTGTCCCTTAGCCCAACAAGAGGGACACTCTGTAAGATCCACACAAGCATGTTTCCGCCCATCCAAACACAAGTATATCGGTTGGTAGTAAAGTAGACCTCCTTCGCGGATCCGTCTGAAAGTTCACGGGCCTCTTTTTAAGAAATTTCGCCGTTTAAGAACATCATACGTAACATCCCAACCAAATCATGCCCAGTATTTGAAACCGGTAACTCCTTGCAATGGACCGCATGCTCGCTAAAGGAATCTAAAAACCTTGTGGCAGGGCGGGCAAGGCTCATCACCGGAAGGAAGAGGGATCATTAGCCGGTACTTATGGATAGTCGGTACTCTGTACGATATATGTTGGCCTAGCCCTTCAACGGGATATAACAAGAAATCTTGAGTATGAGGAGCTCTGAGACATTCAAACACCGCTTTGCCGGGGATAAATCAAACTTCTCTCCCAAACCCGGACGATTCCACTAAAAGTGGCACACGCCAAAACATTTTGGCTTTAGGTGGGCGGTATCCTTGTTAGAAACCGCTAAGATCGAAATCAGAAGGGACATCGCAAGCGATCCATTGCATACCCATAATCAAAGTCAACCCCATCAATACCACATCCCCAAGAATGTGATCCTGCAGAACTCCAAGATTGCGCCTCGAGGCCACAAAAGCATAAGAGATACATCCTCACCAACATAAACCCAACCCACCAAACCGAAGTCGGAAGGGATGCGAGCCTCCATTGAAAATCCCCAAAAAGGCCCCACAAACCACAATGGCCTCTATAGCCTTCCAAGGCCATTGTCAAAGCAGTAAACAGTTCCCTATATACATAGGTTGGCGCGCTCGAGACCGAACATCGCCTGCGACGCCCATACATGAGCGAAGCAAAAGGAGCTAGATTGAGGGTCGCAGACTTGGAGACAACTCATTAGTTCCACAAAGACGAGATGCCCTTTTCACAAAGAAACTACTAATAAACCCCGTGATCCCGGCTAAGCAGCCTCCAAGGAGTTTCACACCCAATGTCGGCCTCCCAATCCCGCTGGGAAACAAACCATCATGTACCTTCACCCCATTGTACGAGGGCGAAAAAACTTATGTTTTCTTAATGTCGAGTTCAAGGCCGGTGGGGCCTCACCATGATTATATCTAAGGCTTTAGCTACCTCTTTAGTGTCACCGATAATCGTATCATCATCCAAATACCAAGCATGAAAAAGAAGTTTGCAACAATCCCTAATCCGGTGGGCAAGTGGGCAAAACTAAGGCAAAAAGAAGAGGCCCTAAAAGGTCCCCTGTTGAACTCCAAGGACCAAATATGGTCGCCACCGCATATAACCTCGCCGACCGACCATATAAAAATCTACCCATAGAAAATAGACGGCATCGAGTCCAACCTCATTTAAAAGGGTAGTCCGATCCACCAAGTTGAAGGCATTTGAGAAGTCAACGAGAAGCATAGCCAACGCACCCATCCGAATGAAACTCATTTTGGTTTGATCTAAAAATATGTTCGATCCGCCACGATGACGCTTTTAAAGAACACTCGCACTTTTTGTCTCAACTATGCCCACCACCATCTTTCTTGTCCTATTTTGTCACTTCCGCGATTTAGAAAATCCGCACTGCATTTCCATAGAAAACACAAGTAACAAAAAAGTTAAAATCGAAAAAAAAAGCAAAAAATTTAAACATCTCAATAATCATTGACAACATCTTAAGTAGAACATTAGATATGATCTAGCAAGTTTATAACAAGTAAAATTCTCAATGCCATATTGAGGTGGTTGATTAAATCTTTTATCTATCTTACTCTTTCTTTATTTTTATTTTGAAATAAATGTCTATCGATAAAAAATACACGGTTTAAAAAATATATTATCATTACAATTTTCTTTTCTTTTTTACAAAATGTGAGTTTTAAAATTAACAATTGAATTAATAACTTCTTTAATGTTTTTTAAGAGCATCCGTATAATTGTTCGTAAAAAAAGTCTAAAATCTTTTTAAAAGGTTTATAATTTTGTGAATTATAGTGAGAAACCATTTCATCTTACGTCGAATGAAAATGTCTACAATTTTAAAGAGGTCTAAACTATTTTACAATTACTTTTTTATTTATTTTTTGAAAATGTTTGTTGTATTTTATGATATGAAAAGCTTTATAAATAATTTTATTCACAGTAGAAATAGGTCTGTAATATGAAAAGGTTTATTACTTGACGATATATTAGTTGTATAAATTTTTATAGGTTTAGTATAATGAATGCTCTAATAATACTCAGTAAAGAGTAAATTGCATTTTGGTCCCTAAGGTTTAGCCAAATTATGTGTTCAGCCCTAAGGTTTCGAAACAAGAACGCGGTGGTCACTCGTTTAAACGTTTCACGATGTTTTGGTCCATGATTAAGATCAAATGACAAAAATACCCCTATTTTCTTTTGTTTCTATTTTCTTTTCATATTTCTTACATAAATGGTCCCTGTCTTGTGCTAAGTTTTACAAAATTCGTCCCGATTTTTCTTTTTTCTTTTTTTTTTCTTTTTTTTTTTGTTGTTAAATTAACTTTTAATATTAGTATTATTTTCTTAATTCAAAAAATATTCAAATATACTCCAAAAAATAGTTTTTTATTACATAAGTTTTTTTAATTTTAATATTTTCTATAGAATTATTAATACGCTTTTTACCTTTTCGCTCATTTTTTACGCTCATGTTCGCTTTTAAGTTTTCGTCCGCTTTAACGCTTTACGCCGCTCATTTTTATTTTTTCGACGATTTTACATTTTCGTCCGCTTTTTACGTTTTTGTTGCATTTTTTTTTATGTTTTCGCCCTATTTTTACGCTTTTGACCTTTTTTTTTTTTTTTTTTTTACATTTTTCCGTTTTTTGTTTTTTACGCTTTCATTTGTTTTTATGTTTTAGTCTATTATTACGTTGGCCCATTTTTTTTGCTCGATTTTTAATGTTTTCAATCGCTATTTTTACGCTTCGTTTATCATCGATTTTTACGCCGCGAAAACATAAAACGGACAAAACGTAAAAACGGACAAAAACGTAAAAAATGTACAAAACGTAATAAACATACTAAAACCTAAAAAAGGTTGAAAATGTAAAAACGGATAAAAACATAAAAAGTGATTTAAACGGTTAAAATGGGTGAAAACGAAAAAATGTAAGAAACGTGAAAAAAGGAGAACGTAAAAGAAAGAGACGAAAATAAAAGAAGGCCGAAAATGCAAAACAACTGATGAAAATGTAAAAAAAACTGACGAAAACGTAAAAAAAACAGACGATAACATTAAAAAAAAAAGTTGAAAACGTAAAAAGAACGAACGAAAACGTAAAAAAATGACGAAAACGTAAAAGATTGTTGAAAACGTAAAAAACGAACGAAAACGTACAAACCCGTACAAAAACGTAAAAAAGGACAAAAATATAAAAAACAGAAGAAAATTTAAATAAACGGTTGAAAACAATGGACGAAAAAGTAAAAAACCGAATGAAAACGTAAAAAAATGGACGAAAACATAAAAAACAAATTAAAACGAATAAAACGGTTGAAAATATAAGAAACGAACGAAAACGTAAAAACTGGACGAAACGTTAAAATCCGAACAAAACGTAAAGAAACGAATATATTTTGACTTTTCTCTTGAATTTAAAAATTATGTAAAAAAGTTAATTTTTTGTGGAATATCTTTAACATTTTTGAATATTTTTGAATATTTTGAATTAAAACATAATACTAATTGTAATAGTTAAAATAATAATAATAATTATAATAAATAAATAAAAATAAAAATCGTGACTAAATTTATAAACCCAAGACAACACAGGGACCATTTATGTTAAAAAGCTAAAAGAAAATAGAAAAGAGGAAACAAGAAAGATTTTTACTATTCGACGTTGATCTGCGACCAAACGCAAAAGAAAAGCTTTTAAAACGGCGACCATCATCGATTTTCAAACTTTTGCGACTCAACCTGAATTTACCAAACCATAGGGAACAAAAATGCAATTTACTCCTCTGTAAATGAAGGTAATAATATGATAATTCGATTTAAAAATTGGTTTTGAAATATAAATATTAATTTGAATTAACTTAAAAATTAAATGTGGATGATAAATAAGACGGAAGGAGTAGTGTCTTACACAAGCAGTCGCTGATTGCTTTTGTGGCGCATTTTAGAGACAGCTACAAGTAAGGCCACCTGTCACTCTTACACAAAGCAAAACCCAATGGGCTACACTTCACGTGGCTATTCAATGGTAACCCATCTTACGCATCCAGATGGCACATTAAACAATCCAACACGTGTCATCGTCTTCCATATCCAAAAATGGGACCACAGTAATCATACAAGCAACCAAGTTTAATCCCCTCACGCACTCTCGAGTCACGACAAAAATGACCAATTTTATCTTGGGGTGATCTCAAATCATATTTTTTTATGCATGCATCATAATTTATACATTACAGTATTGTACGATATAAAACGAATGACAAATAACGACGATTCATCAAAAACGAGGCGAAAGATCAATTTCTTTACCCTGGACTAAAATTTGAAAGTGTGACACGTGGCGTGTACAGTAATTTGGATAAGTTAAGGTAACTAAATTAGGTGGGACCAAGTAAGACCAGTTACGTTTCGCCACAAGTATTTTGGTTTGGATAAAACAAAAACAATTAGGTTGGACGGAGTGGATTTAAACTTTCACCATCGGCTCAAGACCCTAACGGCCACACCGCTCCCACCCCTGCAGACTGAAACTCGGGATAAATTGAGTTCGAACCCGAACAAATGCAATTTTGTTTCTTCTTTTTTTGTCTTTTATGAAATTTTCGTTAGCAGTAGGATCGTGCATCTCCGGCCCAGTTAGTGTAGTGTTAGGGTAGTAAGACGTGCAGTTTTGAGGTGGAAGCTTTTTATTGGACAGAGGGCGACGTGTCACCTCGCAGACATTAGGGTAAACTACCACCCTCCCCCTTACCTGACATTATGGAATACTAGGAGAAATTTCATTAAATATATGAGATGATATATATTTATTATCTAAACCAACATTATGATTTCTTTCTATAATTATTGTAGAACGCTGTTTTATGAAAACGTGGAGGATATTCGCAAATATTTTTTTTTTTTTTTTTTTTTTTTTTTAAATTTGACTATTATTTATTTAAAACCAAGACTCCCAAAACAAGGAGGCCCAACCAAACTTCCCGGTTATAATATGTTAAAAAAGAACCAATCTTTACGCACTATCGAACAATTACTCGACCTATTACTATACCATAAAAAGCTAAGAGACTTGATGTCTTGAAGGATTTTCCGACTATCTATCTTGGCATTGTCGAATCTGCTCATGTTCCTCGCGTTCCATATGCACCAGCATGTCGTGAAGATGATGCCCTTAACCACTTCTCTCTTTTTCTTTTCCAGCCTCATCCCTTTGAGAATGTATTCATCAAATATCTAACAGTTTTGGGCAGCAACAACAATAAGAACAACTCCGGCAACAACAGTTCTCCCAATATTTTAAAGAGCTATGTATTAGAGTGTGTTTGTTGAAACTAATTGTAACAGTTAGCGTTATTAATTTAATTTATATAAGTATTTTGTAGAGTTGTTTGTAGTTGTAATCTTAATATGTAAAATGACGTAATGTTAAATGCTAAGCGCTAAATACTTATTTAAAGACCATTGAGAAATTAGTATTTTTATAATTTTATAAATGTTATATACTTTCTTCCAAACGAGCTTTTTAATAATAATGACAAATGCTAATTACTCTAAAACAATCTCATAAAATGTCTCGCAAAACACACTATTTGAGTAAAAGTGTATTAAAGGTTATGGTCAGTGTGTAATTGTTTTAGAAGATTTGATATAGCTTCTTATATTAGAGTATATTTTTACACATCTTCTTACACACAATAATATAATATATTTTTTTCACTAATTATTTATCTGCATTTAAATCGTCTATTCTGATAATATGAGTAAAAATATATAGTAAGAGGATAAATTATTTCTCT
Organism: Chrysanthemum lavandulifolium; assembly: GCA_022545495.1. NCBI lineage: Eukaryota > Viridiplantae > Streptophyta > Magnoliopsida > Asterales > Asteraceae > Chrysanthemum > Chrysanthemum lavandulifolium. Next base: position 100,609,491 of record CM040245.1, read on the forward strand.
TATTCTTATTTTAAAGAAAATTCACAAAAGTTGTACTCATGTGAGCTTTTATTGACAGAGGACATTGATCAATTGCTACATTTATTAGCCTATCCCCCTAGTAATATTCATGGACCATTAATTTGCCCAAATTAGTAATTTGATATTCTTTTTTTCTGTAAATGATACCACCATGGTGCTAGATATGAGATAAATAGAAGTTTGAAGATAATGAAGTTTTTATTTTGAAGAAAAAAGATAAATTCCGGAAGAAATTCAAAGAGAAAGAAGATGATGGTATTTTGATTAGTCCATATTTAATAATCAATATTATGATGTTTTAAAGAAAATAATAATAAGAAAAAATTACACGTTTAGTCCCTGTGATTTACCTTTTAATTACATTACACATACCTATTTTTAAAACCCTGTCATTTATTTAGACCCACTATTATGAGAAATAGGTCTATCCGTCTTGAATAAAAGAAATCAGAATAATTACACAAACGATCCCTATCTTTTAAAATAGTGACTAAATGGGCAATGCTTCAAAAATAGATATGTGCAGAATTAAACGACTTAGCGACTAAACTCGTTATTCGCAGAAACTATGAACTAAATGTGTAATTTTTGTAATAATAATATTCAACATTATTACTTGTAAAGTAATAAAGTATGCTATTCAATCTGATTTTTAAAAAAAAAAAATAAGTTCTACATTTTCAGTCTTCACTTTTAGACATGTTACGTAAATTATTTATTAAATTATAATTACCTTTCAGTTGTTGTCGAACATGATTATTTTTTATTTATTTATTATTATTTTTTTTTTCCAGTTGTACGAATTAAATTCACTTCAAACTTTTAAACTGTTTTTTGGTTATATTCTTAGAAATAATTATACCAAATACTCATTGCAAACAAAATTACAAGAGCACAACTCATTTTCAACTGTGTATAGAACATGATTCTATAATCCTATATCTGTATGTTGCGTCTTAAACTTATCATTTAATAAACTAAAATAAAACAAAATACACACGTAATTACTTTAATTAACACGTAACGAAAATCACGGTTAATTTACCAAAACATACGAAAACAACCTTATCCACTATGAAACCCATTATAAAAGCAAACCAACACAACCATTTGGTTCATCACAACATTTTCCACATACCCTCTTCACAACACAACTTTATTCACAAACCAACCGTAACATAACATCAATGGCAGCATCAAAAACATATTATTCTAGACCAAACCATCGGTTCTTTGAACCAACCGGTCCAGCCATATCGGACTCGTCATTTGAATTAGACGAGTCTGATATCTGGACTGTTTCCGTGTCACCAGAGACACGGAAAACAATACCGACGTCACGTTTCACGAAAAAATCTTCTGTGAAACGTGACGCAGGACAGGCAGCGAGGACAACAGCGTCCTCGCTGCCGGTTAGTGTTCCTGACTGGTCTAAGATACTAAAACAAGATTATACGGAAAATAGATGTAGTAGTGATGAGGATGATTTTGATATTGAAGACGAAGAAGATCGTATTCCGCCTCATGAATTTTTAGCGAGGACGAGAAATGCGTCATTTTCGGTGCATGAAGGAATTGGTAGGACTTTGAAAGGAAGAGATTTGAGTCGAGTTCGTAATGCCATTTGGGCCAAAACCGGATTTGAAGATTAACATATAATAGTGGACATTTATATTGAGACGGATATGATATAACTAATTATTTTTTGTTAATGTTTTTTTTAGTTTAATTTGGTGATATCCAATTTTAAGGATGGTGAATTGGTTTCTGGATTTTGATATGAAATGCCATTTAGTATTTTATTATTAATATTAATTATAATTTTTGCTTTTATGTTTTGTTTTTGTGAAAACACGGTAGAGTGTTCTTGGGAATAATTAATTGCTAATGGTATAAAGTTGAATAGTAGGAACTAGCATCTTGGCAATTATGGGTTAACTTTTGGTTGTTTGGATGTATTTGGTCTCCGTTTTGGAGCATATTCGGATCTGATGGTAATTGTCCAAAATAATGTTTGAATTTACAAAAGGATAATGATATAGGAACCCTTTCTATATTGTCCCATCAAAGGGTTATAGTCAAACTGTATAACCCGTAATGCATACCGTACAACCTGGCGATACGTCCAATCATTACAAACCCTCCTTATAAGAGGGTGAGATTGTGAATAACTCACCCCTTTACGAAAACTTCTATTCTTTTGGAGAACCAGAGATATGATTGACGTTAGTATTAACTATTTTGTTAACACTGTTCCGATTTAATTTATTTGCAAAATATAAACGTCAATATAAGGGTACCCCAGTAATACAAGCTAATCCTCCCATTTTTCTTATCACGTCAGCTTTTTCTCTCGAACTTCAGGCGATTGGGTGCCCCAGTAAAACATTACGATAATAATTAAAACGTTACATAATAATTCAAATAAAATTAAAACATTACAATAATAAAACGACTAAACTAGTTTTGACTACGATGCCACATGTCTTCCACCAAATCGGCTTTGAGGCTAAGATGAGTTGTTTGCATATCTACCTGGTAATATCCAACGATTCCACACGCGTTCTTATGAGATTATAAGAACGGTGTTGCTCCGCTGGAAAGAATACGGGAGATATCGCCCGCTCTTCGTCCTGAATTATCATATTATGTAATACGATGATGCAGACATTATATGCGATAGACGCCTTTCTTTGTCAAACCCTTTAACAGGATGTTTAATCATTAGCCACTTCTCTTTTGTACACCAAACCACGCTCCACATTTTTTCGTTGTTGCCGTGCATCGCCTTATACAATATTCGTTTGTGATCATTCGTCCCGGATTTTTAATGGACTTCATAATAACCAAAGTATTCCTGATATATCCCATCGCAAGATAATATCCCCGCTATAAAGCACGCCGTTAGCAACGAATTCCACATCCGGCTTTCCACGTTTTGAGATAATTGAAAGAGGCGATGCACGAAACATTTATGTCGTTATCATCCCACGACACCAAAGAACGACGCCAAATCCATAAATCTGGGACGCGATCGCTCTAATAAAATGAAAGGAGTTTGCTCGTGATCACCCCTACAAAATTGAGCTTTTAAAGCATGTTGGCAATTCTCCCACGGCCAACTGCATAATTAACGCTTCATATCATCCCAGAAACCCATGACGTTCGTAGTGATGAAAGATAGAGTTTGTCAACGTCAAGAAGTCGACTTTCGCAAATACTGCACCATATAACTCCATTATGGCCTCACAAAATTTTTGGAGACACTTACGAATTGTTGACGCATTCCATTTGCACATATTCGCTCAGAGCATCAAGATTGACTCCGTATGCCAATTGACGAATCGACGGAAGACACTTAATCAATGGAGAAATACCAAGACGCCACACAACTAGGAGTTTGTTGAAATAAGGTGAATGATCGGTTATCTCGAACAATTCGTGTGAATAGTTTTCGCTCATTCAAAACGATCATGGAATGCTGATCGCCAGTATCCGGGGTCTCGCAAGCAGTTGTACCACTAAACGGTTATGAAAGCACTCAAACGATCCCTACTAACTTGGTTTCTTGAGAGTTTAGTTTGTGACGCTTGAAAAGCCTCCCAACACTCTTCCGCAAACATCATAAACTCGCTATTAACTTCATTTTCATCATCCGATGACGAATCGGCAATGAATAGCTCGTAAGAATAAGAATTCATAGTTTGAAAAGAATAAGAGAATGTGTGAAATGAGATTTGTGGATTTAAGTGTGTAAATATGTTGTGTATTTATAGGGTAGTTTAATATATATATATATATATATCAATGTTTTGAAAGGCCAAGGCGCACTAAGCGCCGAAGGGGACCAAAGAGCCTCGAGGCGAGGCGCATACCAAGGCGCGGATTCATTTAATACTGGTGCACTAAATATATTAAGTTTTTTTATAATATATGTGACCATTTATGTAGCTTAAATAACACAAAAAACATTAAATACTTAATACATGACACATATAGCCATTATAAACATTAAAATGGATCATTGTCACTTCTCAAACGGATCAACTCTTTGGCTCGATGAACTACATATAGATTAGAATCTATAGTTACCCACTGATTGTGTGTTTTAGTTATTTTCCAAATTAGGGTTATTAGATATAACTTAAAAGCTCATCCATATAACTTATAAGGCCCATGTATCTTATCTTAATATTTAGAAAAAGCCCGAAACCCGTTACATCTCCGAGTCGCAAAGCCCCTAAGGCGCGCTTTTATTGATTCATTCATGTCGTGAGCCTCGATCCAAAAAATCTCTAGAGCTTCGAGCCTTGAGCGCTTTTTAAATATGATATATATATATATATATATATATATATATATATATATATGTATAAAACTCGTCCGATGGACGGTATGACTTGTGATTTTTATTTTAAGATTTAGTAGAACAAATAAATACTAAAAAGTAATTAAAAAAGATCTATAATTGATGTAATCATAATCCATAAAACGGCTAAAGCAGGTAAGTATTTTGTTGACTAATGAGTTGGTGTCTACGCAAAGTGCTTTCTTATTTCCACGATGATCCTTCAATATGACGCCCTTAGATAAAAGCCACTAAAAAGTCCAGCGCTTGTAAATATCATCAAATGTAAACGGTAAAAAGAGCAGTAAACTTGGTTTAGAGTATGAATCACTCGTGTCGCCTTTTTTGCATGTTTTTTGAAATTATAAATTCTCTAAGCCTTGTTAAAACATATGTTTTGCTATAATGGAAAGGCCACCAACGGAAGTAAATATCATCCCATCCTTTCTTATCAGCATCTAAAATATTCATTAGGATCTTTTAATCATTAGAAACAGATGGGATATAAGCCTTATCAAAATTTCATAGCCCACCCTATTGGGCGGGCATGACTTATAAGCCCTCCCGAGCATATAAGTCCGCTCGATGGGCGCGCATGACTTATTATTATCGTTGACATATTTTTTGTATAGCGTAAAAAGGGCGGTAAAAAATGGTTGAAAAATGGACATGTGGAAAATTGGCCCGCCCAATGGGTGATCTACACTTATGAATATCGTTGAAAAAAATAAGTTATTGAAAAATAAGAAGTTTTTATATTGAACGCATAACAATGAAAATAAATTTATAGAATATTAGAAATTTTGCCAAAGTTCCCTAAATCGATTAATTCGAATCACAAGTAAGGAATGCGCCGTCAAAACATATCCACTAAAATTAATCTAAAGTATGCAAATTAAATTCCTATTATATCCCTAAAGCTTATAAATTTTTGTACAAAGAATGTATGTCAATTTCATTATGAAACACAAGAGAACTTCCTTCGTGAATTTAAAGTAAAATAGAGACGGTACAAATACATATTTACTTCTAACCCACGGTCTTGCCACCTCGGAGCGGCTTTTTGGCGTAATGTTGCATATTCTTCTTGTTACCTTGTTATCGCTCCTTAAACATGTACTCCTAATTCCTATACATACAAGAAATGACACCGATACAAAAGAAAATTCAAATTTCAAAACATAGGAATTAACTCGATACTAAAGCTTAAAAAAATGCAATACATACTAATAAGTTTTAAACATGCACAATCTCCCAAAACATTTTACCATCTTCCTTATGTATAAAAATTCATTCTCATTTCCTTCTTCGCTTAATAAACAAATAAAACCTTATAAGTGGTTGTTATAATAACAAACCCGAAACAACCAATAAGCACTCTAAAACAATTCAATATGTAGTTTAAATAAACACTTCAAACAAGCCCCTAAAATTTGTTTGAATAAGCACCCAAAATAACTTATAACTTAAGCAATTAGCCAATTTCTAAATTAAGATTGGTTGTTACCTCGCCGAACATTCACACCCGCCCCGCTGGTGGTGTTGGAGCAGTGTATTTGCGTGGTGTTATAAGAACAAGATAAGAAAATAGTCAAACATGTATATTAAAACTACGCATGGAACCGTCCATATAAATACCATCCGAAAAGGATAATGCATAACATACCTATCCTTAGACCGGATCTCCCTAATACATGTCCGTAATGACGCTTGATCTCAGACCGACGGCACCACATTTGCCGGTGCGAGAATCTCGCGTGACGATTGATGGTATTGTCATGTGCATACCATTTGTTTTGATAAAGAAATTTCCGGTTCGACATACCTACATTTACAAAAACGTTGAGAAATTAGTGATAATGCGCCTAGGAAGTGGTATGACGAGAATGGTAAGATTAGTTACTCACGTCGGCATGCCCTCGTAGTTGCACATCGTGGCTCGTTATAGTGAAATTGAATGCTTCTAGTGTTCAAATAATCGCTTTGAATAACTAAATTGGGAAAAGATGCAAAAGAACGGATTTTTAATTATCCGATAATTTACGGGTCATTTCACACAACTTTAAATAATAAAAATTCATTAGTCACCAAATAGTTGATCATATGATTATCACAATTTCTAACTCTCACTAACACAACTTCACATAGTCAGTAGCATAAGACCTAAGCAAACTCAAACAAGACTCCGTTACCCCATTTATGTAAACTAATTAATATCTTAAAAAGCAAGCTACTTTACATGTTTAGAAATTAGAGTAACTTAGTATGGTGACTATCATTGATAGAAACATACTCGCATTTTGTTACCGCTATAACTAATTTAGCAAAATACGCTACTATAAACCAATAATTAAATGAAATAAAATATTTTAAAAATCAATGGAAAATCTCACCGTATGTGTTGAAGTCGGTCATGGTTCTTAGGAATAAGTTGCCAATCAAAAGTATATAGGTAAAAGTGTTACACCGCCAACATGCTAGATCTTTAATAGTAACTAAAAATACCGTTGGTCCGGTACCACCACGGGTTGTGGGAAGAGGCACCACCGCACATGGTTAATACCCCTAAATGCGATCACTATAATGATTTATTTGTCCCCGAAATATTGACCATTAAAGTACTCACTTTCGGAAGAAAGAATAAAATTTAGACTGTGTTTAGCCTTTCTTCAAAATAAGTATGGACTTATAAAGTGGTACTAAAACGCAAATTTTACTTTAAATGCATTTGACACAAAGAACTATCTCAATCATATTATTGATCAGACACCTTATAGTTTCTTCAACGTTGTTCATTTGAGCTTTCTTCACACCCAAGCATTTAGCTTTGAAATCACAACACTTTATGTTCCATTGTTGAAGGCAAACAACCGGGCTTCATTTCCAACGGCCAATGTTGGGTAAACCCTCCGTAATGCAAGTTTTACATCCTCCTCCAAAGCTCTCAACAATCGAGTGATCTATCTATAAACATCCCATAACAAACATATGTCAAGTAAGAAGTCAACAAAATCAAGAAAGAAGGACCATACTTGCGGATGGAAGCTTTGAAAGTAGTTGTATAACACCCGCAACATCGTGATAATTATATGACTTCTCCCTAATGTCATCACATATAGCAAGCTTTACTTGATTCGCTTCACAATAAAACCTTTATGCTCTATCATAATGCAAGTAGTATTCGATAATCTTAATAATTCTATACTTTGGAGATACAATTATGACAAACAATGACCTTCTATTTGTATTTTTTATTTTATTGTATCGTAATTCAATAATGAAACAAGTTAATCTGCATGAAGCTAGGCAAATCATGAAGGGGAACCGGTTTATTGAATCACCGAAAGTCAAGGCGTAAGTGATCTAGTGCTATTTCACGAGGGGATGAATACATAGCAGATTCATGAAAAATATGCATAGTTTATGAAGACACACATAAGTTATTAGGTTCAATTTAAGTTAACTTTGTTGCATATTTTGGATCATGGGTATTTACTTATTTTCATAATGCTATTGGTATAGTTGGAAACCTGTTTCATTTGGAATCCAATAAATATTAGTATGTTTTTGAGTTTTTATGCATGACAATGATTAGTTAGTAACACCAATATTATGTCACCGTATTTTTGCATAGGAGAGACATTTTGCATTTAATTTGTTGTAGACACGAAGTCGTGAATGAAGCACACATATGGTGTTATGTGTGATATGCCGTAATCAAAGTGTTACCGATTAAAGTGTCATTGGTTCCTTCAAGAGTAATTACAACTTGAAACAACGATCTCAACTTTCAACACACAAAACATTATGCCGCACACGTAATCCTTCGACTTGAAATATGACTTGTGCTAACTTGAAATTTCAATCATGTTACTTACACTCATCAAAGACCAAAATAAAGTCAGTAACCATGGAACTGAAGTACGACTTGTAGTCGCTTTGGCGCTAACTGCTTATTAATATGGTGCCGGTACCAATCCTAGGTATTTGATATCCGTAATAACCTTCAATGGAGAGGATTTATATATTAGATAAAAAAAGTAGAAAGAGAGTGAGCGGATTAAAAGGTGTCCAAATGAGGATGCCGTCATTTATAAGCAAATGTATATAGAACCTATCATCATATGACAACCCTACCTTGAAAAACACTTTCAAGCTCATCTCATAATTAGAATCGGGTCAAAAGAATATATACGTCATCACAAATCATAGGATCATAAAATCAATATGTAAATGTGACACTATGGTGCTAACTTGAAATTTCAATCATGTTACTTACACTAATCAAAGACCAAAATAAAGTCAGAATCATGGAACTCAAGTACGACTTTTGTAGTCGTTTTGCGCTAACCTCGTATTAATATGGTTGGGTACCAATCCTCGTGTATTTGATAATCGAACATGATTGACACAAACTCGCACACAAAAATGCACATCTAAAACACTAATTAGAATAAAAATATAAACATGAAAACATATACATATACAATCTCATCGCTTCTTACCCGCAACATTAGCGATTTTGTTGACTAAAGTTGTTCCTTCAACAAGAATACGTCGCTTGAACATATTAGCAATGTGATCCATCCTTTGGAATTTGATAGAAGAGCTTATACATCCTCGTAAGATCATCTACCTTATCATCACGAAGCAAGGTACGACATCCGTAATTCTTTTTCCAAGCTACCGATTACTATAGTTGACTAATAATTCAATTTTCACTTTCGCTTTGAGGTTTGGCTCATCGATTGAGTGAAAATAGTTAGCGACTGCTGTTTTCCCGTCGAAACCGTGAAAAAAGCGTTGTCTTGGTCATTTTATAATGTCTCTCATTGACCGCTTGTAATTCAAGATTTGTAAACTTGACAACTAATATCTTGTATATTGTGAAATATACATATCCCTTTCTATAAAATGTCTTGAAACACAATTTGTCACCATACTTGCAAGGCGTCGTTAGAGCAACCTCGACCACCCAAGCAACATTGATGATACTTTAGTCCGCACCAATCGAAGAGTGACTTGATATTTCGCAAACCAAAACTGTGTGACAATGAGAATGCATACACGACAAATACCCATGAATTTATAACTGATGGTGGTCCGCAACATTTAGTGTATATATATAAGATACGGACACAAATAACAGTTCCATCATTGATGATGCATCTAGACACGTGAATTACCGCTTTGTCAAACACCGTCAAACTCCCCGATTGTATCAAGACCGAAAAGTCAATAAAAGGAATATATCAAACGATTCGCCAAATTAAAGTCATGATGATCTGTCACATGGAACAACGAGGTTGTTACCTTTACACGCATGACCACAAAGAATGATTACATCCTATTGCTCACAATTTAAGAATATCTCTATCCCACCGCAAACTCGACCAACTTGAATCTATTCACCCGTGGTCGCATCTCACATTGAGATCGCTAGGCCAACCTAACCCGCTCCGATAATGTTGAGAGCCGGTTAGCCTAACTTTCTAATGAAACTCTTACTCTTAGTTTGACATCTCTTGACATCAATTGGTATTCTAGATTTCTAATTATCCTACATATGCTTGTAACTTTGAAATATCAAATTCCAACCCCTTTTGTGAGGGAAGTAGATGGTTATAAAGAGAACTAAGCAAAAACTTATCTTTGGATTACCATAAGTCCATAACTTTTTCCTCGTTCCATTTTTTGTCACTTTAATCTACAAAAAAAGAAAAGTACCTTTAGCAAAATCAAGAAGCTCTGTTGCAACGCAACGGCTGAACCACTCGAGGATGGCATTCTTGGATTTGTAGGTGTCCCATAATGTGAATTTTCCCCTTATTCTTAAATCATAGTCCAATGCTCACTTCGTAATCCACAACAAAACTATATCATTTAAACTTCACAAACACAAAAAGCAATCACGCATTAAAAAACGAAAGTTGCTGGTTCACTTGCATCTGGTTAATGTGTGTGTCTGATTATTATGATCACACGAACTACCCCCGATATTTTTCAGCCATTTATTTATACCGACAATGCATATATGAACGATACTTGCAACTAAAATAACATTTAAACATTAAGAACTATATAATGTGTGCAATATGACGGATACTAAAGAGTAACAAAAGAGCCTAAAATAGCTAAATGGTAGTTATAGTTCATTGTTCATATCCGAACGCTTTTAATACAATCAATGCACATAACCAAAACCTCACCAAGGTCAATCGGCCTTGTGGATTAGAACTAAAAATACCTCGCTTAAGCGGCCACCATGTCGTTAAACCATATTTTCTTTGCCTCATTTCATCAATTTTGATTGTCAAATAGGTCCACTCTAGGTCATTCCAAGATTTGAAGCCCCGCACCACACACAAACTTTAACAAAACTATAGGTAAAATACAGTACTGTCATAGGAAAGGCGCAAGTGCTCAATTTCAAACCTTTCTTCTGCTACAACTTTATCTTTGGTCATGAATGTAGCTACCCCCATCCGCTACCGATTGGGAATGACGGATCATCACCTTCTCCAAGTACTCTTGTATAGATCCACCCGTGTTCTTCCAATCAATCAACGAACTCAGGGTATTTCTGTTACATCTTATCATATATCACATTGCTTAATGCTATAGGCGTTCTCCCCGAATATTCGGTTCCTCTTCACAAAAGAAGAACACCTTCAATGGAAATGTTGGAACCTGTTGCAATATTGGGATTTCAATTCATTTGTTACATCATTAGTTAACACAAATTATCAAGCAATTGATAATACTACATATATATATATATATACCAAAATATTAAAAAACTGCTCATCAGACTCAAAATACAGAGAGATAAATAGTTCAAATAATCAATCCCAAACACCCCTAATCATATGGTCTATTAAGGGGGTATTTGGATTGATTATTTTAAAGTGCTTATCTGCTTGAGTGGTTATTTAGCATTTACTTATTTCAGTGTTAAAATAAGTAGATAAGCCATTTTTGCCAAACACGAAAAACTGCTATGGAGGTGCTTGCCATTGCTTATATGCTAAAAGTAATTAGTGTAAAAATAAGTAAATAAGCAGTTTCATCCAAACAGTCACAGCCGTTTATCGTTTTAAATAAGTATATAAGCACTTAAGCAGTTTCACACACCCTCTATAATCTATAATACTTTAATTTTTAACTACTATCACAAGGGCTTTATCATCATTATCGTTGGATAGTTAATAAGCACTATGGAACACAACAATAATTAGTTAGCAATAATGTATAAAAGAGATGTGTAAACTATTAAAGAATTAATAAAACAAAAGTTATATTAGCTAAATAACGCAAGTGAATTTATTTGATCTACCTCCATATTCGACATAGTCTATACATCGTTTCCCGTGATTGATTGATCCTCAGCCATTAGTTTGTTGACCAATTTCCTTCATGTGCTTGTTCTCGTTCAATTTTGAAGCATATGGCAATGTTGAGCCAGACACACCGTATTGTTCTCGCTAAAAACCGAGTAAAATGAAAGCTGAATATACATACCTCAAAGGAATTTTTATAGAAGCTGAATGTTTCTATTCCTTTGAGTTAAATTCCCATGAAGCTGAATGTTTCTATTCATCTTTCTATTCCTTTGAGTTGTTTGTCTTACATGTTTTCTATTCCTTTGAGTTGAATTCATATGAAGCTGAATTTTTTTAGAAGCTGAATGTTTAAGAACCAATGGATCACAGATCCCCTGAAAAGGAAAAAGAAATAGATTAGCTAATATCGCGCAACGTGAATAAAGAGTGCCTGGCTATAACGATCCTGCAATGGAACACCATTAAATTCATCTAACCAAACATTAGCTTCTGTGTTGAGCACTTTTAGGTACTTCAGTTGCACCAACAAAGTCCACAATTTATTAAGACAGATCATAGACACACTGGATAGTCATTTTCGTGTTGCTTTAACAAATAATAGATATTTCTTAAACATTTCTCAATCAGATATGATTATTACAACTTCAAGCAATAGAAACACATCTAAACAATATATAGTATCTACTGAATCGCGCTTCACTTCAACCGAGTATCAGATTTTCGTATTCAAATCACATATTCATTTTAACAATGTAAATCCAAACACCCCCTAAAAGTGCATACATATTACACCCAACAAACATTATAATTGTGAATAAAAAAAGATATATAATTAATCAAACTCAATCAAGATTCAAATAAAGTCATTTAACCACTATGCAATGACTTCAACTACACATATGAACATGGTCGGAAAAAGAGTTTTACCTCAATTGCATTGATCGGAGAAACATTATTGACAATGAGAAATTACCCTAAAGTGAGTTACCCAAATTTCAATTTGTTGTACCTACAAAACCTTAATACCACACCGCTGTCGAAACACCAAGATATTATCAAAATAAGTTCTCGGTTACCGATACCAACAACTCAATCCATAAGTTAAAAGCACATATGAATCGACCTCCGCCGAATCGCATGCATGCATTCATGATCCACCATACAAAATAGCTTTGCAAATATCACCGCAAAACCGCATCAAACAATTAGCAGGTTGCAACCAATATCGAACTATAATTAAATTAAGAAGCTACCTTATGCAGAGAAATATTTGCAAAACCTCGTGAAACTGTTTGACTGCCTTTCTCGCATAAACAAATTAGTCAACAAAATGATGGATACATCATGACTTTGGGAATCGGGGATGGAGTACAATAAGCAACATATATGTTGATCGACTAAGTAAAGAGCAGTATCATCAAGAACCTAAATGAAGCTCGACACACTGAAATGGATTGTTTCACATCAACAATAATTCCACCTTATTTTATAACTCAAATTCAACTCTTTTACTTCATGATCAAACTTAATGATCCCGCAAAATAACAATTCAACGCATCAATCACACAAACATACTTAAATTATTTCAAGCCATAACCAAAACTAAATCGGTTCTCGGAAAATTTTTATAAAAGGTGAATCTCATAAAAAAATTGAATAAATCAAAGGTAATAATGGTAACAGTAATAACTTAGTGAGTGTCTCACAATAATTATCCGAAAGGTATAAGTCGAGAACAAAAATGACATATCTAATGGCAAACCCCACTTAAACAAACTAACGAACCTTGGTGAACACGGATGGGATGGTCGGTATTCTCGCTTGTGTTCGAAAACCGCATTAGTCGGATCAGTTCAACTATAGAAATGCTTATGGGCAATAAGTTAGTGTTATGTATCGAATAACTGCTCCAAAGCAATAAGCCAAATATAAAAGGCGACATATCTAATGGAAAACCCCTTCGACAAACAAAACATGACAACAACTTGCTCAGAGAAGGTGTCAGTACGCGATTAGGCCAACATGTAGGCTAGCGAGTCACAAGTTATCACATGGGCTATTGGTGGACGGAGATCACCCCATGATTTTAGAAGCAAAGAAGTGAAAAAAATACATAGAGCAAAATACATCTTAACGATGGAAGAGATGAGTGCTTTTAGTGATGGCCAATTTATGTAAGACTTTACATCCATACTTCATGTAATCGATCCACCAATGATTACATTGAACGCGAGTAGAGGAGGGCTTTTAGTGACAAATGCATTTTAAACACTACACCTTTTTTTCAACTTCAGGTCATGATAATCAGATAATCAATTTAAACAACAATCAGATAATAAATATAAACATACGCCAATAACATGTTTAAGCAACTATACGTAGCGTGCCTGCATAAGTTATGTGAGTATGTGGAGCGAGATGAGGTACCTGGGATAGAGAAATCATTATTATTTGGTGGAAAAGAACCAACGGATGGGCCATTCAAAGATCTCATTCTCAAGTAGACGATAGTATCGGATCATAAACTTCCTCGATGCCCATAATCGAACAATTTTCTCGCAACTGGATTGATTTTCATCCTTGTTTAAAGGGTTATGGTAAATTCTTCCAAGCATGGAACCTAAAACATGCCTAAATGCGAGTGCCTCATTATCGATCTCATAAGGGTTGACACGTCAATGCAAGTCTGCGATTTCAACACAAAATATATGCATAACATAAGCATATCCCGCCTTCCAAAATAAAATTCAAATTACAAATAAAAACACTATATCAATTACAAACAATATCAAGAAAATAGACATCCAAATCGTACCTTTGGGTCATTGAAAGGGCTTTTGCTAATTCATTCATGTTAAATCAAGTTTATATGTCTAGAATATCTGCAGAAAGAAAAGCTTGCCTATTAAATGGATCCACTAATCTTCCGAATTATATAATTTAGTATAAAGGTGAGAAACAGAAACCCTATAAAATTACCTTTGTATTAGGTTGTTTTTTTGTGATTCTCCAGTTTAATATAGGGTACTTGGCTTTAGGGTACCTGTAACAAAAACAAAAGAAGATGTTAGATCGTCCTGATATTATGATTAGCAGGAGAAGAAGTTGTCGATTTAGGGTTTTGGGGTTTTTTTGGAAGGGTAGCGAGATTGAATAGAGGTATAGTCATGTGGCTGTGTTTTTCCTCTTAATGTTAACTTTATAGATCATAAGTTGCAAATTAAATTCAAAATAATGTGTTGGTGCATTGGTAAAATGTATGGAAAACGTATTCACCACCCGGGTTCGAATCCAACTTCATGATTTTTGGAAAAAATAGCTCCGGAATTTATTTATGAATGCAAAAGATTGCTAGGTGGCATGTGTTGCTTAGGTGGAAATATGACGCGTGGCTTTATGGGACGCCAGTGGCATTTTTGTGGCATGCCTCCTCTTATATATAATGTGTATATATATATATATATATATATATATATATATATATATATTACCGCTTCACAACGGTATGTATTTTGGAAAGTGAATTAAATTGTGTTTTGCTTGTTGTTTCACTTGATCGCTTACTCGACCAAGTAGAGGGAAATTGACACTCAATCGAGGCTCACCACAGAAGGACGATCGATAGGTAATCGATCGCCACACTCGATCGTGTTCTTCTACTGGGGGCAACCTAAGTACTATATTATAGACATATATATTACGGAGTAAAATATAAAGAAAAGTTCAATTAAAGATTCTTATTATAGTGCATACACCCATTTAGTTGAGGAGAAAAGTTATTTTTATAACTTGAGTCAAGTTAAAGGGATGTGAGCCATTAGATTTGATTTCATGGCTCAAATCAATCTTTTGATTTGAATCATTGGATATTTTGATTTGAGTCATTGTATCAAATCCAATGCTCACACACATCCAACTTCACTCAAGTTATAAAAGTAAGACTAAAATACACCCTTGGTCCCTAAACTTGTCCAAATACATCCTCGGGGGACAGGCATTTTCATCGTCGGTACTCCAAAGTATGCGTTTTATAGGCTAAACCAGCCCCTTGACCTTTTTTCCGTTATCAACTTATGTTATTTTACCCATGTGCCTTGCACATGAGAGCAAAATGGTCATTTCATTGTTTTGGTTATAGCATCACTACTACCACCCTCCTTTTATCTGTTTTTTCTGCTTTTCTCTCTAAATTTCTGCTTCTCTTTCTAAAACTAACACCATCACCATTCTCAAATCTCATTCATCTATTCCACTAAAAAACATGAACTCGATCAAACAACAATCTTCATTCTTCATCTTCATACCCACACACAAGATTAAAACCCACAAAAATTTTGTGATCGATCCATAGATGGTACAAATACAAAAATACCATAAGAAATTGCAATTTGAAATCCAAAACTGCTAATTACATACCAAAATACGCAACAGTACAATACAAATACCAAAAGATGTAAATGTTCAACTGTGATTCACACAAGACAATAACTTTTTAACATTCTGAAAACACGATGATATACCAAATTACAATTCAACATTCTATCAAAGGTCGTACTCATTTGATATTTTGCTTGCTCAAATCTATCAAACAACAACTTATAATTTACCTTTCCATGACAACAATGGAGGAGTCTCGAATTTTATCCAAGTCGTCCGCATAACTGAATGCCTTTTCCCCTTCACTATATCACTTGAACAAATGATTCAAGTTCTTTTATCTCCTCTCGAGTTAACTTAACAGATAATGCTCTAATGTTTTGGTTTAAGTTCTCAACCTTTGTGGTTCCTGGAATCGGAACCACGTCGGTTCCTTGTTGATGCACCCAAGCCAGTGCTAGTTGGGTCGTGGTGCACCCTTTACTTGTAGTCATCTCATTCACTCGCTCAAATATCATCTTATTGTCATTTTGGAACCTCGGCATTTTCTGCAATAAGTTTCAGTATAACTTAATAAGGTTCCATCGTTTAGTAAGGGATATTTGGGTGTGCATTTGATAGTGATTATGTGGTAAAAAATAAAGATAAGATAAATGATTATGGACATAAAGGTACAAATACCTATCTAATTTTAGTTGTGACAGTCTAAAAGGTTAGTTGACTATGCACTTCACTTAACATAAACAGTATGAAAACATACAACCAAACACTCCCATAATGGTTGAAGGTTTTGAATTCAAATTGCCAATTTTTTTATGTTATTAATTATAAATATTTAGTTTCTAAAACATTTTATGTTAACTTATAATTAAACACGTTTAAAATAAAGATGGCAAAACAAGTAGGTCGATATAGGTTCGGGTTGGTTGAGATGACCCAAAAATGTTTCTTCTTCCATGCATTTGTAAATAGTCAATGGCTTAAACGTGGTTTAAAAGCTACACATTATTAGAGAAACAATCTTAGTCTATGAATAAGTGATTAGAAGGTTAGAAACAGTGGCTTACACTTTAAGGTAACTTTTAAACCATTTGACCTGTTTCTTTTTTTGGCTAAATGCTATTATTCACCAATTTGATAGATCAAGGATAAAACATAACCAAATAGACCAATTCACACGTATATGGGTTGAAATTTCCACCACTTGTTTTAATTATGGAGCCTGACTGAAGCTGATCGATATAGTTAGGTGTCGTTCAAAGGATATCCTAATTCAATGCAGTTCGATTTAAACTCTTGGAGCTGCAAAACTGGAGTTCAGTTCATAGATTTTTTGTCAATTAGACATTCATATATAACATGATCATCCGTTCGTTTGAAGTTTTCTTTTACCTTATATAACGATAAAATTTTGTATGTATGATATTTGACACATATGCATACCTTCCTGAAGTCTCCCTCGATCAAGTTATTAGCCAATGTAGGACCAGCAACCAGGAATCCTATGCCAATAGGACTGTAAGGAACAATCCCGATGCCAAGCTCTCTACAAAATAGACCGTAAAAATAGTCATCAAACAAAGTAAAGTAAATCGTGTTGGATTTAAATTGGGTCATACTTATACACTCCTATAGCTCACCTGCAAGTAGGAACAATTTCATCCTCCAAATCTCGTGACCACAATGACCACTCGTTCTGTACTGCTGTTATCGGATGAACAACATGAGCCCTTCTAATTGTTGATGCACATACTTCTGATAGTCCTATATATTTCACTTTCCCTTCCTCTATTAGTTTCTTGAGTTCTTCCATCTATTTATCATCGGTTTTCACATACAAAAGTGTTACAAACAGTTCAATCTCACCATGGCTACCATACAAGCGATAAATTTCAAAAAAGGAAAAGAAAATAAGGAGCTAAACTCATTATCTAAAACTTCCTATTAGCTAAATAAGCACTTAAAAATAAGTAGGTACCAAATTACCCACTCGATACTCTTTATATCACTATTAGATAAAGAGTGTTTGGGATTATTTTATAAAACATAAACAAGTAAGCGTTCAAAACTAGAAATCCCAAACACCCACTAAGAACATCATTCTCTCCATCCAAACACTCCAAACACCCCCTAAGAACATCATTCTCTCCATCCTACACGAGCAGGTGTATTACTATTTTTCCATCGGTTAGTACTACCCAAAGTGAGCTCCAAATCTGCTTCGGTATCATTCACATTTGTCATTACACAACTGTTACATCCAACTAGAAATCCTGAAATGGAAAGTGAATACAAGTTTAGAAATCCTGAAATGGAAAGTGAATACAAGTTTAGATACATTGTGATGAATCTTGAGTAACCTTTTTGGCCACACATATTAGAGGATTGGATGAAATGGTGAAAAGAGTGTAGGATGAGTTTATATATGGGCAAAATAGTCATTTAACAAGAATAACGGGATTTGACTACATATAACGGGACGTTGACTAACGGAAAATGGGTCAAGGGACTGGTTTAGCCTATAAAACGCATACTTTGGACTACTGGCGATGAAAATGCCATGTTTTGTCCCCTAGTGATGTATTTGGACAAGTTTAGGGACCAACGGTGTATTTTAGTCTAAAAATAACTTGAGAAAATCCCTCTCCTTTAGGATCTAATGAGATGATTAAATCTAAATATAATCTTATAAAACTTTTTTAATCCAAGTATATAAAGTTCAATTTTCTAGTTCTCCTTTGTCTTTATTTATTTCACACAAACATTAAATGTGTTCTCTTTTCATTTTACTTCAAATTCAATTATGGAATTTGATCTTCATTATCATCTCGATGCATAATCATTTTTCAATTCTTCTTCTAATCTTCATTCCGATCATTTTCTTCATCTCATCATCACGTCATGATCATCATTAAGTGTGGTAGATACCGAAATTATAGCTCCGGTTAAACAAGGGGAGTTGGAAATGTTTTTCGGTGACGGTGACGAGAAGATGACATCATTACCAGTAAAAATCTGATGAAGACGAAAAGATGACCCCAATTTTGTTAAATTAGACATCGTTGAGATTCGGTTGTCATTGTTTTTCCAGTACGATGGTGATAACAGTGGTTTGTGGTGGTTACCATGAATGAAGGAGGGGTTATTGGTTCATCGGATAATGTTGAGCGTTGACAGTTTACCACAAACTCCTCATTATGTGACTTGTTTTTAAAGTTAGTGTTTGATTAGATGTTAGATGATGAAAATTATGTTTAATTTGTTGATATATTGTTTTTAATTTACTAATAACCTATTTATAATAGTGTAATTTTGCTTATTATTTAAGTTGTTAATTTATTCTGCTTTTAACTGCATTTGAATGTTGTTTTTGTATGTGATTGCTTCATTTTAAAGCTATTTTGAATCTACTCTATATCATATGTGTAGTATCACCTATGGTATTTTAAGTTAATGATAGTATAATTTTGCTTAAACTGCATTGGATTGCTATTATTATTGATGTGAATGCTTCATATTAAAGTTATTTTGAATTTGATCGCATCATATGTGTAGGATCACTTATGATATTTAAGTTGATTATAGTGTATAATGTTTGTTAGTTAAGCTATTAGTTTATTTTGCTTGAACTGCATTTGGATTGCTGTTTTTATTGATATGGATGCTTCATATTAAAGTTTTTTTTGAATATGTTATACATCATATGTGCAGTATTACTTGTGATAGTTTGTGTTATATCTTTTTTTTTGTATGTGTTTTTGTTTTATTTTGATGAATGTGTTGCATAGTAAATAAGATGGTTCAGTTGGGTGTTGTTGTAAGCTTTTTGTTCGTTGTGGGTATCTATGTCGACACATATTTTGTGTGTTCAAGAATTGTAATGTCGTACGTATTCCAGAACAGTGTATACTGAGGCGTTAGATAAGAGATTTAATTCAACCTGAATTGAGGAAGAAAATGAATCGTTATTGTGATATGAATGAAATTATCGAGAGGATTACATATGAGGCATCTACTTTAGTGGACGCACGTGTACATGTATTCAACAATAATTTTTCTATGTTTGGTGATTTTGAACAAGTTTTTGAGGATTTTTTTTAATGAGTGTTTGAGGATTTCGCATTGATTTTTCAAAGATTTAAATAAATGTTAAAATACTTTCAGTTTTACATGAGTTTCATTTTTATATCTCACGTGTAATACCACACCCTAAAGGTAAAGAAAAGTGTTTAAGTTTCAGGCGATGCCTGGTAAAATATGACATATGATGTCTATTAGTTCTTTCATATACACTTAGTAAAATATGAACTTCATTATCACATGTGGTAAGAATGTGATATTTCACATTCTTAGTTGAGTATCACAATTGATAACACATATATGTAGAGAACAAAAACCATAATTATTAACATTTTATGTGAAGTTGATTATCTCTTATGCTAATTCACATTCTTAGTTGGGCATCCATTTAGAGTACATAAATATTATCATTAGCATTGTATATTATCAATCAAAAGATTATAGTACTAGTTGTTAAAAGTAAATTCAAACATAACACGAAACACATTGTCTATGAAAGAAAATCAAAGGATTAGATGTAACTGTTGTCATCAACTTGTTGTAATTACTTTTATTCTTCAACAATCTTCCTCTACATTGCTTCATTAATCAGCTCCTTCATTTTGCTCTCATATGGGTTTTCTGCTGCAAATTTGCATACTCTATCATCGTCTTTTTTTGGTCATTCATTTCATCAAGAAGGAGAAACATGTGATATGATAGGTGGTATCTGTGATATCACAGGGGTTTTAGCCTTTTCAGTTTTTTTGTAGAAATGTTTTGCTTTTTTCAACCACAGCTGCATTGTTGCTGATATTTTCTTTTGATGGGACCATTTATTTTGCACAAATTTGCATCAAAATTTCATATTTTTTTTGTTAATGTACGAATAGTTCATTTTTTTCAATATCATATGTCAAACAAAAAACTATTCATCATCACATCAAATATACCACCAATCAACAATAATTTAATTGTTATATCGCATGTGATATACAACCAATCAAAATTTTTTTTCAAATACCGCTGTAAAACTTATCGAAACATGCACAATCTATCCATTAAACAGATGAATCCACCACACATCTAACAAAAGCATCACAATATTTCCTTTGTTTTGTTAAATCTAACCTCTAATCTCTCATATTATAACAAAAACCATCACATCATCACAAATATCAAAATTTAATCTTTAAAACACACTAATAATGATTCCATAACAGTAAAAACTAAAGTATAATCACAACAATTCACAAATAGATAACTAAAATGAACAAAAACAAAAACATCTTCATATAGAGCATAAAAAACACACATATAAATTACATAAATGACAACAAAATCACAAGAAACAGTTAAATAACATCAAAATAATGGATCGAAAGAACTGTACCATCATCTAAAGTTTCAATTGGTTCCTTTTGAACCATTTTTTTCTCGGATCCGCTTTACGCATGCCTCAATTCCTCCATTTTTGTGTGCTTTATTTGACTTCTATGGTTAATAACGGTTAGTTTTTAGTTTTATGTTATGTTTATAGTTAGAGAGAGAAACAGTATGTAAGTGTGTCTATATTTATTTGTGGTTGGGATTTGGGGGAAAGAGAAATATAACACCATTTACCCATTACCCCCAAATTAGGGTTCATGAACCCTAATTTCTCCATCAATAATTAAACACTAATTACAAGTTACTTACTTGCTATAATCATGCTAGGAATAATGCTATTAAATAGCCATCTTCAAACCATCATCATAGCACATCCACCTTCATCATTTTCCCTTTTTTTTTCTAATATAGAGAAATCTAAAATCTCCTAGGTTATACTTACTAGTCACAAGTTTGGCCATTTGGCACATTAGGTCCTTCAAGTCCCTTTTATTCTAATTTAGCCACACTACATATTATAACACATTTAGTTCTTAGCAAATTAGGTCCTTGAAGTCTATTTCCTTTCTATATAACCATATAGCACATTCTTTGACTATCACTTGACTATCAGGTTTGACTATAACGTAACATTCTTTTGACTAACCAATCACGTTAAGCCTTAGTCAATTTCATCTAGGGTGGGGCCTATTTGTATCCGGGATACGGGTCTAACAATACTTCAGTTGTTATGCTTTAAGTTTTGGGTAATTCACAAGTTAAACGGGTCAAAAGTGCATTTTAGTACAGCTTGCCACAAGTCGACATGTAGCCAAACGTAACTTTGAAAATTCATATAGAATCAACTATAGCTTCGCTAGAGCGTGCCATACCTTTCGGAAAGCCAAAAGAGTCTACTTTCATGTAAAATTAGCCTCATGAACTGGTTCATTAGTTAAGTCAGTTAAAAATGGGAAATTGCAGGCTGCAACTGAATGACAACAAATGCTTTGTTAAGTGTTTTGATGATTTCGACATGATATGATGTTTTTGCAAGCCCCGGGTGATTATATGCTATGATAGCTTATGTTCTCATCCTATATGGTTATAATTCATGTTACGAAAGTATAGAGCCAAGTGACAATACTTGGTTAGCTTAGCTCGATTTCGTGAGCATATTAGTGCATGTTTGGCGTATTTTATGCCATAGCTAGTTCATGAGTTTATAACCATGTTCATGTTGTTCATGGCTAGTTTTCCATATCATGTTTATGTTAAATGTTAAGTTATGTGTTAATAGCCTACATGTGCATTTATCATGATATAGGCACTAGAGACATAATCATGATCATTTAGCTTGCATTATACGGCCCAGGTGAGTAATGAATTTTCAGTTAACGTGTTTAGTAGATTAAGCGTGTTTAGTATATATTTGCCTTGTTATATCTCAAGTAATATGCAAGTCACGTATTCAGGTGACCTTTGTGGTCAAATATGTAAGTCGAGTATTACGTTGACCCGTATGGTCATATTCAGTGTCATGTTGACCAATGTGGTCATATTCAATATCATCTTGACCCGTTTGGTCATATTCAATATCATGTTAACCCGTGTCGTCATATTCAATATCATGTTGACCAATGTGGTCATATTCAGTATCGTACTTAACCGTGTGGTCGTACTCAGCACTATGTTATAGCTCAACCTCAATATTATTTATCACACAGTTTAAGTATTTAGTTCAGTCTCAGTATATGCACAACTTAACCTCCACACTATGATATAGCTTAGATCTTGTTTATACTATGACATATTTGAGCTTTAGCATTTAGCTTAACTTAAGTATTAGAGTAAAGTTCAAAATACATTCTTATGGTTTGTCCATTATACCTGCTTTACATCCATGTGGTTTTTTTTGGCGCACACTAATCCCTCCGTTAGTAAAGTTAGCAACCCTACATCCCTCCGTTAGTAAAATCTTTTAAAGAGAAAATATTTGCATCGTCAGTCCGTTCATATACGTTTTCGTCTATTTTTTACGTTTTCATCCTTTTTTTACGTTTTCGTCATTTCTTACATTTTCATCCGTTTTTATACGTTTTCGTCTATTTTATACATTTTCGTACGCTTTCATACGTTTTCTTTTTTAACGTTTTTATTCCTTTTTCGTCAGGTTTTTTAAGTTTTCATCTGTTTTATACGTTTTCTTCTGTTTTTTACGTTTGTGTCCGTCTTTATACGTTTTCTTACATTATTGTCCGTTTTAATACATTTCATCCCTTTTTTTACGTTTTCGTCCATTTATACACTTTCGTACGCTTTCATACTTTTTCGTCCGTTTTTATGCGTTTTCGTCCGTTTTCATACGTTTTTATCCGTTTTCGTCCGTTTTTCTACGTTTTCATATGTTTTTATCCGTTTTCGTCCTTTTTTCACGTTTTCGTCTGTTTTTTTATGTTTTCGTCTATTCTTCCATTTTTTCCCGTTTATTACGTTTTCATCCGATTTTTACGCTTTTGTCCCTTCTTTACGTATTTATTTATTTATTTTTTTTTTTTTATGTTTCGTTCGTTTTATACATTTTCGTCCAATTTTTATGTTTCTTTCGTTTTATTCATTTTATACGTTGTTATCCTTTTCATCTTTTTATACGCTTTCATCCGCTTTTATACGCTTTGTCTATTTTTTACGTTTTCATAAGTTTTTATAACAATGATTGAAAACGTATAAAAACGGACGAAAACGGATGAAAACGTAAGAGAACATTTAAAAACGTAAGAAAACGTATAAAAACGGACAAAAACGTAAGAAAATGGACGAAACAAAAAAAACGTACGAAAACGGATTAAAACATATGAAAACATAAAAAAACGGATGAAAACGTATAAAACGGACTAACAATGCTAATATTTTCTCTTGAGGACTAACGATGAAAAATTTTCTCTTGCGTTAGGAGATACTGGAGAAATAATTTGCACCGTTAGTCCTCATTGATAGATTTTACTAACAGAGGGATGTATGGTTAGGGGTGAAAACGAGCCGAGCCCGAGCTCGCTGAGCTCGAGCTTGGCTCGTTTATATAAAAGCTCGAGCTCGAGCTCGAGCTCGTTCGAGCCTCACATTTTGAGCTCGAGCTCGGCTCGTGAAATTTTTCACAAGCCGAGCTCGGCTCGAGCTCGACTAGTTAACACAAAGCTTGGTTCGTTAACACAAGGCTCTAGCTCGTTAACACGCTTATACGATAGAAAATATATTATACGTGATATATTTTTAAGGCTCGTTTAGGCTCATGAGCCTAAACGAGCCTTTGTATAGAGCTCGTGCTCGAGCTCGATTATTAAATGAGCCCAACTTAGGCTCGAGCTCTGCTCGAGCTCGCTTAGGCTCGGCTGCTCGAGCTTTTACCCGATCCGATCCCGAGCTTTTCACGAGCTGCTCGGCTCGCTTCCACCCTATGTATGGTGACTAAATTTGCTAACGAAAGGATGTGTGTGCAAAAAAAAACCACAGGGATGTAAAGCGGGACAACGAACAAACCACAAGGATATATTTTGGAGTTTACTCTAAGTATTATACAGTAATTTAACTTTAGTATTAACTTATAGCTCATTTTTAGTTATATGCCATGGTTCAGCCTCAACATTATGTTATATTATGGTTTTAATAGTTCAAATTCAGATATGTTGTGTCACAGTTCCGTTTTAGTATTATATTATAGTTCTGTTGTAGTATCAAGTTATAACTCGGTCTTGGTTTATGTTATAGTAAAATTTTAGTATTTAACTCAGCTTTACTATCATGTCTTACTTTAACCTCGTAATCATATTATAGCTCAGTTTCAGTTGTAGTCAAAATCAAGCATTTAGCTCATCCTCAATTTATATATGAATATTATGTACGGAGAGTTCCAGACTCAGAACTGTATAGTAATAAACTTAGTTTCAATCCGTCATGTGTGGAATAATAATGTTGAAAGCACATTAGTCAGTCTCGAATGTGGATGAATGCTTATGCGTTCAGTAAGGCGCACAAAGTGTTTTATGCATTTATTTAGGCGTGCAATGTGTTTATACCGAGCCCTTGCAAACTACACATGTTATCGCGTTTTAGGTGTGTTGTGTAGAGAGGCCGATGCGTTCTTGGTTGCCATGTGAGACGAAAACGCGTCCAATTTATCTCATCATGAATAATCTAATGGCTGACATATGAGTGATTGCCCCATTTAAAATTGAAATGACAACCCATTTTCTCATACGTTGTAACATTATCATATGCTATAACAATATACTTCATCCGTTCTAAATTATAAGTCTATTTTCAATTCGCACAAAGTTTAATAAATTTTCACTAACTAATCTATTCACTAATCAAATATCTTCTCTCTCCACTAAAGTGTCTTGTGATTGGTTAAAATTGAACAAGTATTTTGGGACAATCAAAAGTAAGAAATTGAACTTATAATTTAAATCGTATGGAAGAATATAATAACAAGTAATAGTTTCTTCACCCTTTCCTATACATAACGATTTTTCTTTTTATAGTTTCTTTATGTTGCAAGTAGTAATCTTGTGCGAAAAGTTGTAAAGTGCATTTGTCACAAATATACAAATTTCTTTTAACACATTTTTTTCTCCTGAAGGTACTCCATAAGGCTGAACACAGAGGTGACTTCGGTCACCCTGTCACATCAGCTTTCTCTCTCTGATGACATGATAACGACATAGTTGTCACAATGGTGACCAAGTTATTTTTTATTTTAAATCCCGAACACTAGAAACTTTGAAGTTTTGTTGTGTTGAAATCGGTTGCCACAACGAACTAGGTTGTCAATTTTACCATGCTCGACTGAACCCTTCATTTTCTCCACAGTGGAGTCGACATAGGTCGATCAACCCCAACCGATCCATTGTGTGTAGCCTAATAATTGAGCTTCATATATAAGAGCCATATTCAACTATTATAAATTCATTTCTATTTATGGGACTCATTTCGTGTCAAAACTATATCTGCAAATATACGCAATTTAAGAAAAATACATTTATTATTATTTTAAATTTTTAAAAACAATAAAATAACAGTTTTGTCATTTGATAATTAAATAATATTTTCATTTAAACAACTAAAAACAAAAAGATTAACAATAATATTAAGACACGAAGGCTACTAATGCTATCTTAATAATAAAGATGGTGGCCGGTGGAACTATTATATCAAACTAAATTCGTTGTCGGTGGAATATAATACACCGTTCCCTCCACCTCATCCTTGAAGGTGTGTCACCATTGCGAGTCTTGCATGAGCGCCACATGTTCCTTCTGATTTTTATACTCGTCAGATTCTCATTCTTTCTTTCTTTGTAAACGACTTTCCAGGTTGCTTTGAGTTAGGGTTTCGGCTTGGCTCTTTTTTGGCTGCCTGATTTTGGACTTCGCAGGTAGTTTTTTTAGCGGTTACATTTAATCGAAGTAGTTGAGTTAGGGTTTCAGTTTGGGGTTTTTTTTAGCGGTTGATTTTGGGTTTTATGGTTGATTGATGTTCAATTACACCTAACCGGGCGGATCAATAGGGTATGTAAATTTAATGTTGGCTTTCTTGTATTATAGGACGAAGGTCTTGTGCAGTTTGAGTTTTTTAGGCTTGATTGGCCTGTTAGTTTAGTAGGCTGAATAAGTTATTAAGCACTTTGTGGCTGTTAGCTTTTGTAAAGCTTGATAATAAAACTGAAAGGATGAGATGATATAATTTTAAAGTTTTCAATTGCATTCGACCAAAGTTAAGATTGTCCGTCTGTTGGCGGGGAAACTTTTAAAGTTTGCAGCCATCTTCCTCAAGCGAGGCGACTTATAAAGTTTGCAGCCACATCGGACTAATCATTTTTATTCGATTGTTTATGAATCTGAACCTCATGAAATGCGGGGTTTGCTAAATTATATATGACCATATTTTTACCACAGGACATGGGTTTTAGTTTGAGAGTATAATGTCAGCCATATTGTTGGTCTTAAACGAGGAATTCGGTTTTTAGGATGCTTGCAAGTCTTTTCGAAGGGTGGCATTTGTTGTTTTTCCTTTCTTCATCAGCCTTATTGTTCTGAACCACTGTCTAAAGCTGGTTATTATGAGTGATAAAAGTAAAGCCCCCAAGGGGCTAGATGTTGCAAAATGTAGAAGCGAATATGGTACGTGTGTTCAGCCTGCATGTGTTCAGTCGCGAGGGACATTTTCAGGGTCAGGCAAGCGTGTCTGATTGTGGGTTGTCACGTGTTCAAAAGCATGCTGGAGGTGTGTTTGGTATTAAGGGGAAGATTGCTTAAGGTTATCAGTGATTTACCAGGGCAGTCTTGCCTTTTGAAGAATGCTGTTTCAGATGCTGGTGGAGGGTGTGGTACCTCAAAGGCTAAAGTAGACATGGATCATGGATGTTTATTTTGGTGGGCATGCTATCTCTTTTGTTCAGCGTACGTCTGATCGGCGCCATGGTATGTACATTGTTAAAAGCTTTGCACTTTGCTAGGTTGGGGCCTATGTCATTCAGCGTATGTTCTGAGATACTATCTTTTATTTTATCACATGCTATAATCAGCGAATGGTTTATTGCAGGTTACGGTCGTTTTACAGTAAACCTAGATTTCGAGTCAGGAACTGCTTCCTATGTGACGGCTGCCGATGATGTTTTAGGCACGTGTTCCTGCGTGGGTTTCTCCGCTGGTAGTATGACTGTTGGAAGGAGTACTAGGTAACGTTGTGGAAATTATGTGTGCCCTTTGACTGACGCTCTCAAAAAACAGCAGCTAACATTTGATGAGCTAGGTACGACGCTTGGGGACATTGTTTGGCATCCTTTATTTCTAAACTTTTTAAACTCGTTTACTCATTGATTTGTTCTTTCCCTAAATGTGCCCTGAATGTAGACTACATGGTTCTAGTTGTGTTTTTTCTATTTTGCAGGTCGTTTGTTTCTGCGTTACGTTAACTGAAAGGCTGTCATAATAGAATTTGAACGTGTCCAACTGGATTTGACCACAGTTGAGATTCTCCGTACGTTGGCGGGTCAAATTTTAAGGTTTGCATCCATCTTCACCTGGCAGGGCAGCTTATAAATTTTACAGCCACATCGGACGTATCCTCTTTATTCGGTTGTTGAAAAATCTGAGCCTCGTGAAATGCCGCCTTTCAGAAATTATATAATGAGATCTTTAGTTACACATTTTATCGGATTCGCAACGGACGCTGCGAGCGATTCGACCGGTAAAACTAATCTTACCTTTGGTGTCTTTGGGATTGCTTTTTCTTGGTCGAATACTGATCTCCGCTTGTGACTGGTTGCTTGTGGAACTATTATATCAATTTAATGTGAGGGTTGGTGGAATAATATAGGCCTTCGGAATTGCGTGGTCGGTAATCGTATATTAGCCACGTTCAACACGCAAAAAAAAGAAAGCAAATAAAATGGGACGGGTCACCTCCTAGACAATTTAACTGTTGGTTTTTTTTGGGACTGGCCTTCTTTTTCGCGGATGTGGGCTTATATCTACTCGGCTTTCTTAGTGTAAGGTATACGTGGTGGTTTGTCGCTTCATTTTCCATAATGTTCCACAATTTTATATACCTTAATTTATCTAGGAGGGAATTTGTGAGGTCGCTGAGATTTGGCATGCATTAAGGGTGTGGTTACTATGATTTCTTTGGACCTGGTATTGGATTTTTTTGTTGCGCGTTCGTTTTTGCTCAGCTCAACTTATTGTTTATACACCATTTCAGTCCTTTTGGTTACAAGTATTTATTTTCAGCTTGAGTTTCTTTTTAAGATTATCAATAGCTTTGTCGGGATGCTTTTGGGCAGCATCGTGCTAGGCTAGTTATGTTACACGCACATCGCGATTATGTAGGTCGCTTGCCATAGCTACTTTATACACGATTTGAGGTTTTAAAATACATACATACACTCTTTGGTTGGAAATGGTAGCGTGCATCTTAAGTTTTACTCTTCTCCCTTTCGATTGGCGATGATGATAATATGCTCACCATAGCGAGATACATTTTATTTGCGGGCATCGTGCACGGCAATCATATCGAATGTATGGTCGCAGCCATGTTGCTAGCATGTTGTAGCTATCGATACGCATATCTCGAGCCTCATTTGGTGTCAACATCCATGTGTTTCTATGGATTACGCAAGCTGTACCCGCAGATTTTCTGTTTTGCAGACCGTTTGTTTTTTCGTTGGCAGAACCGAAAGGCTGTGATGATAGAATATGACCTCGTTCAACTAGATTCGATTAAATTTGAGATTGTCCATATGTTGGTGGGGCAACTTTTAGGGTTTTCAGCCATCTTCGCATGGCGGGGCAGCTTACAAAGTTTGTAGCCGCATTGGACTTATACTCTTTATTCGGTTGTTCAAAAATCTGAGCCTAATGAAATGTGGGGTTTATGGCATTATGTAATGAGAGTTTTCGTTATACATCTAATCAGTATTTGGTAGACGGGTGTTGCGACCAGTCTTTGGCCTAGAAGAACTTGTCCTATTACTACTATAGTGGGATTGTTTTTTCTTTGTTCGATATTGATTGCCGCTTATGACTGGTTGCTGATGGAACTATTATATCAACTTAATGTAATGACCGTTGGGATGAGCTGGACCTTTGAAATTGCGGGGTCGGTGGTCGTATATTAGTAACGGCCAGTGGGCAAAAAGAGGAAAGTGGAATAAAAAAGGGCTGGGTCACCTCCTGGATAATTTAGCTGCATTTGTTTTGGGCCACGACATTCTTTTTCGTCGATGTTGGCTTATATCTACCTGGCCTTCTTATTGTAACGTACAAATAGCGGATTGTCTCTTCATTTTGCATTCCATTTTAGAATTTTAAATACCTTAATTCATCAGGGTGGAAATTTGTGAGGTCGTTGAGGCGTGGCATGCATTTAGGATGTTCTTGTTGTGATATCTTTGGGCATGGTATTCGATGTTTTGGTCGCGCATTAGTCTCTGTGCAGACTAGCTTATTATTTAGCGAAAGCGTTTGATGAAGCTATTCTCCCTTTATATTGGCGATGATGTTAATATGCTAACCATAGCACATACATTTTCTTTGCGCGCAGCGTGGCATGGCAGCCATATCGTGTGTATGGTTGCAGCCACGTTCGTAGCCTGTTGTAGCTATTGTATACGCATATCCGAGCCTCATTTCGTCAGCATCACTATTTGGAAGGCAAATATTGTCATGTTTTATATACGCTTATATGACTTTTCAGGATCATAGGTTACTGCATTGCCTGAAACAGAGAGTGATTGGGATCGTCGGAACTTTTGCAGTCGTTGGCCGTGTAATCTCATCCACTTAAATTGTCGTGTCACTGATTGGGATCTCTCCACCCGGTGGAAGGTTGCTTGCGGCATTTGCTAATATTGACATGCGATGTTTCGGATATGGGTCTCTTCTATATCACCCCTCGAAACCCTTTTGTTGTTACAACGGTCTAGCAATACGTCTGGTGCAGACCTTTGCACAACGACTGTTGAAATGGCAAGAGGTATTCAACGGGGCTAGTAGACGGGTCTTGCTATCCTGCACATCGCGTCTCAACATTGGTGACTGCCGCTTGAAATGTTCTCCCGAGTGGAAAGACTTCAGTCAATGACACAACTATATTCAGGTGTAACGCTGTATGCACGGGAGTTATGACTGATGGACGGAAGTTATCATCGATGCACAATAGGTTTGTCTTTTTACCACACTCGCTGACAATTTGAACCTTTAAAGAGGTGTGATGTTGCCTGCCCGTTTACTGTAACGCGGGTATGAGTCTTCGCAACACTGTTCGTTCATTGACGAAGCTATTGTATACCTGAACTTTAACGTCCTGCCAGTCTATAGGCAATGACGATAGTATAGTGATTAATGCGTATACATTTCCTTGGCGCGCATCATGGCAGGGCAGTCACATCTGATGTGCGATTGCAGGCATGTCTGTTGGCTGGTATCGCTATTGTATGGATATATCTGAGCGTCATTTATAATCGGCATTCATGTTTTCATGTTACTTTTACCGCGTTAGTGAAGTCAGAGATTAGCTGAGAAATACACGCCTGTCTGCATGGTGTACACTGGGTGTATTCATACCGCAAGCGTTACTGTTGCTGTATGCTGAACCAATATGTATGCAGTCGGTATAGGCTGTGTTAATACAAATAAGCCGTAAAAACGTTTATTTATATTTTACGATCTTCTAATGTTTTGTCGATAACAAACGTAAAATCATTTTAACAAAACAAATAAAATACGTAAATAGTTTGAGCCAATAGTTTTTCTAACACACTTACGTTTTCACATAAAACACTAAAACATGTATAAGTGATTTTATGATTTAGTAATACGTATGTACAACAACTAGTGTTTACATATTGGGCAAATATATACATAACTAGTATGTATTATATAATGGGTAAATAACTACAACCCATGGAGCATATCCATAACCCATGGTATTGACCCATACCCACTTGACTAGATACATTTCACTCATTAGATATATTGTATCTAAACAAATACCCATGGATCAACCCATAACCCATGACCCATGACCCATGACCAAAATACCCATGGGCAAAGAGGAGCTCCACGGATCCCTAGCTTTACGCTAGACGGATCCGCAAGGAGGATCCGTGGGATCCGAGGCGATGAGGCATTTTCTCTCATAAATAGTGAGCAATTTCTTCATTGTTTCTCACCCTTTCTCACATACTTTCTCCTTGAGTTAAAAACTATCTAACCCCAGATCCAAGTGATCTATGTTTGTAGTTTTGTTTTTGTGTGTTTCTCTAGGTTCCTCTTAAAGGCGAGATCACCACCTTTGAATTCAAGCAAACTCAAGTCCATGAGTTGCCATGCTTCCTCATCATATAGACTACTGAAGTCCTCTTGTTGATGGTTCTTTTCTTTCTACTAAGAAGTGTAGTGTTGAAGACATTAGTGAAAGATGTCTCAAGTGTCAAGACGAAGACATTAGTGAAGGGTGTCGATCGTCCGTGTTTGTAGGCATTAGTGAAGGGTGCCTAGAAGTCAAGTCACAAGACATTAGTGAAAGGTCTCTTGAAGATCTAGTCAAAGACATTAGTGAAAGGTGCCTAAGATGTACATTCGATATGGTGCGTTTTGATGTACAAGATAGATTAGTATTGGATCCAAGGATATTGATATCCTTGATGATGTTGTAATAAGGAGTTGGTCTCCTTTGGGGTTAGGCGATTGGTATAGTGTTGGGTAGTAGTTCCTCTATTGTAATAGAGCTCGGTACTTAGCCTAGTACCGGATAAAGGGTAGGCGACGTTGTGGTAGGTGTGGTTCACCTTGGTGTGAAAGAACCCGGTGGTTAGCCTAGTACCACAAAAAGAGTAGGCAACGTTGTGAAGGTTTCTCCACCATAAGGAGTCGGTGTTGTGTAGTGATTACGAACTCTCGAGTAGGTGACTCGGGGAGTGGGGTAGGGCAAAGAAGGTGTCCTTGTAGCCGAACCACTATAAATACTCGCGTTGTGGTTTTGTGCTTCTTACTTTTTATCTTTTCATTACACATCTATATTTCTATATGTTTGTTCATCAACATCCAACACACATCTAAATAGATTGACATAAGTCGATCTAAATAGTTTAAAACGAGTTTTAATTCGCAAAACTATTCAACCCCCTTCTAGTTTTCCACAGGCTGCATCTAACAAAATTAAATAGTCGTGTCAACGATTGGAATCTTTCCACTGGGCAGAATAGTGCAATCTTCATTTGTTAATATTGAGACGAGATGTTTAAGGTATTGGCCGGTTCTCATCTTCTCCTCGAATTCCTTTTGTTGTGACAAAGTTCTAGCAATACGTCTAGTGCAGGCCTTTGCACAGCCGTCTTGGCACAAAGAAAAGGAATTTGAGGGCGATGCGGTCTCACTATCCCGAACATCGCGTGTCAACATTATCGAATGACGATTGAGGTATATATCCGAGTGGGAAGATTTGAATCACCGACGAACGATATTCGTGCACGGAACGAAAGTATCGCTCACATAGTACACCTTACCTCTTGCTATCGTTCTTCGTAACCCGATTAGTTTTTTTATGTTAAACGTGATTTGAACTTACGTTGTTAGTGTTTTTTAATAGGGTTTCGAGACATATGTGCGCCACATGTGGACCCGCGATGTCGAAGCTTTGAACGGGAGGCCACACTTGAGGGAAAAAAGGTTGCATATAGTGTGTTGATAATACGAGCTCCGGTATATTGAGAAGCCTTTAAATATTTACACTCGAGACGTTTTTTCTGTTTAGTGATTCTGGTTCTCAGATTTTGTGTTTAAAAACACGTTGAAATCTGATTTCCTACTATGTGTCTCATGGAAGATCGTGAAGAGTTGGGTTTCCGGTAAGTTTTTGGTTGCCTTTTTCCTCCCTCCAACCTCTTTAGCCATTTGTATGAACCTGCAATGCCTCAAAAGACCATAAGATAACAGTTTTTTTTTGTCTTTTTATCACGCACGTATTACTGGTGCTATATGCTGAACCAATATGTATGCAGTCAGAATGGGTTGCACCTAACGCAACTAAATAGTCGTGTCATCGATTGGAATCTTTCCACTAGGCAGAATAGTGCAATCTTAATTTGCTAATATTGAGACGGGATGTTTAAGATATTGCCCGGTTCTGATCTTTCCTTCGATTTCCTTTTGTTGTGACAACGGTCTAGCAATACGCTTGGTGCAGGCCTTTGCACAAAGCCTCTTGACGCAGCAAAAGGAATTTGAGAGGGCGATCAGACAGGTCTCACTATCCTGAACATCACGTGTCAGCATTATCAAATGACGATTGAAGTATACTTCCGAGTGAAAAGATTCGACTCGATGACCCAACGATCTTCAGGTACGTAATCAAAGTACCATTCACGCAGTACAACTTAACTCTTGCTATACGCACTTCCGTAACTTAAATAATTTTTGATGGTTAACATTATTCGAATTAATACAGGTATATGTGCGTCATACAGGGATTGCCATGATGTCGAGACGGCAGTTGAGGGAAAAAAAGGGACAGCGATGTAATAACATTAATTTCCCGGTATGAAAAGCAAGAGGTAAATGACATGACAATTTATGTTTCACTTTGTATTTGCTTATAATGCGTCAATAATATGCATTTTGGTATAATGAGAAACCTTTAGCTATTTGCTTATAATGTGTGCGGTTCCGTGTTTGAATTTGTGTCTCATGAAAGTTTTAAAGAAATTGGATCTCCGGTAAGCTTTTGGTTTCCTTTTTTTTATCTTCCATCCCTTTAGCGATTTGTTTGAACTTACAGTGCACGAACAAACCATAAGATTTCAGATTGTTTTAGTTTTTTTACCAATTTAATACAGACAAGAGTTATCACGTTTATGATAAAAATTCTTGTCAACTTGCCGTGCCTAAAATGGTGTTGCGGCAGTGTTTTTGTAAGCTTGGAAGCCGACTAACAGAGGTACGTTCGGACGATTAAATATGGGCTGGCATGGGTATATCTGGGTGCCGAAACAGGGAATGAAATATGTATGTTTTGTTGCTCAAATGAGGTACGCAACCGGGTGGGTTTGATTGCTGAAATGGGACATGATAAGGGCGGGTTTGGGTGCTTAAATGACACTGAAATAAAGTGAGTTACGCGATTGATGTTGGTTGTAACCACACGGACAGACAAAGTACTACCCTATTAGGCATAATTTATGTTTTGCAGGATCGCAACAAATAATAAAAACTTTTTGATTTTACATATCGACTGTCTTCGAACACTCATAATTATGATCTGATATGTGTTTTGACATGGTGTTTGAATGAAGCTGTGAGGCTGGCATAACAAAAGTATGGGTTATCTTTATCGTCTGTCTCAGAAGCCGCTTAAATCAGGCGCACATTTGTAAAGTGAATTTGGGGCTGCGATAAGATAAAGTTAATCTTTTACACGTCGACGCAACTGAATCTCTTTACTCGCGTAAGTTCATTGTTTTCATCAAACACTGGCTTTGGTCTGTAGGAGTTCCTCATTACCTTTTTTTTTTTCTACCGGTCACACTTAGTATTCTATTTATTTAGGGATGCTGTTAGCTTTTGGATATTCCAATAATACATCCACAACGCCCATATACTTATCCTAGCGTTATATCTTATGCAAGCCCTCTTTCACTTCTGTTATTGCATGTCTGACAGCTAGAGCTTCTGAAAACATGCACGTTGTTTTATGAAGAGCGGCCAAGTAACCCGAACAATGATGTTAATATAAGTGTAACTAATTCATGTTAAATTGCACACCCGAATTATCCAATGCATATATACTGAATGCAGAACATACGATTTAGATTTTTTTTTTGTCATCCTTGGTCCTTGCTTAATAAGTATGCTCGAAAAAACATGCTAAAGTTATTGGCAGTCTATTAGGCATAATGTCTTTGCTGCCTTAAGAAAATTCTATCTTTAAACTAAAACTGATGGCCGGTAGGATAGTTAATTTTATATTAGGTCATTTGTTTTATATGTATATACTTATCCCCTTCCTCTAAAAATTACGCATTTAAAAAAAAACGTGAGAAACCACCCCCGCAACGCGGAAAGGGGGGGGGGAGGGTTCCTACCTCGTTTTCAATAATACTCAAAGGTCGATATTGTTGATAAAATTATTGTGGGAAACGGTGTACACTTTTATTAAAATAATAAATCGATTATTATTAAATAATGAGAATGTAAAATGTAAAACTAAACACGACGAGAAAAGGGTAGAAGGTAAGATGACTCTATAAAGATAATTAAATGAAAGCGGTAAAAGGTCGTGAAGCGAGGCTCGTGTTTAACACGATTCCTTAAAACAGATTCACGTGCATTTCCTGTGGTACAACGTTCAAAATGTTGCACTAGGGACGACTAACTTGCTCGAAAAATCGAAAACCTCGTGTGTTTCGATCAAGAATTGCTAGAACTAAATGCGGTAAGGAGTGCGTTTCGAATATGTAAAACGAATGAGACATATGGCTTTATTTATATCAAGACTCAACTTGTCCTCCAAGAAAAATATTCCAGCCATATTAACGAAAAATCGTTATATCAAAAGCAGATTCGCAAATCTTTAATACATAAACCGGTTGCATATCTTTTAAAACCATAAACCGATTTCGTAGAACTTACTTGATAAGTTTAAATCTATTCCTAAAATAGATTTACTGTAAAATTACGGAAAAAGATACGCACGTATGCGAGGCTTCTGAGTCAGATTGTGTGCAGTCGCGCATGAGTTCGAGCTTCAACTCATTTTGACCCGGAAATCCCATTTTTCAGACTTCCCAGCAAGACGTAGAGTTGGGAGCATAACCAACCTAAAGGAATTTGATAGCCAATACTATGATTTCTTATAAACAAGCATCCACTTTGTTTTGGGCGGTGTGTGATTCTCCCATTTTTTCAAGCTTTTATGTTTAGTCATTTCACTTTGAGACACGATATCTTATTCATTTCAACTCCATTTTGGACATACTTTACCGCTCGTTCTCTCGTCAAGAAAACGCAAGCTACTAAGTAATATAAATATATATAATATATAACATATATTAAATAGTGTCCAAAATTGCAAAACCAATTTTCCAACAATTATAAATAAGATATTAATAAATCATCATTGTGATTGTGACCTATAAGGGTGGTAGAATGGAATGGGTGTGGAGGCAGACGCTCCATACCGAGTCGGTATGAAGTTTTTCCCTAATCGGTTTGAATAGGCATGAAGATAACACCAAAACCCAAACATCCCCGATTTGGTATGGATTTTATTTGGAGCAGCTGGGAACAAAATGTAGCCGTTGGACACATTAAATGATTAGGCATGAAAATGTATGAGTTAGGCGTAGTTCGCCACAAAAATCTATTGTTAGATATGAGATTGGTATGAGGTGCGTTGGCGGAATATTATTGGTAGATGAATAGGCATGAAAAAAAGTGGTAGGCATGACTGCCACCACCCTAAGAAATTAATGACGCTCCCATCGAACTTAATTGATAAAGAACAAACGAGCCCCACACTCAAATTCCAACCTCCTTTTACCATCTTTATCCTGAATGTCGACATATTTCACAATCTCAAAAAAAAAAATTAAAGTGACATTCGAATAAAACAAATATTGGTCCATTATCTATTGGTAAGCAAGAAAGGATTATAGTGACTAGTGAGTATAAAATAATTAGTAAGATTATCAACTCATAAATATTTGACTCTAACTTGTGGTCTTATTAATAAATGCTTGTTGTTCACAAAAAAAAAAAAAATATATATATATTTAACTCTAACTAAAGGACATGTAGCTTAATGAAACTCATATTACATGACAATAGAAGACTCTTAATCATCGGTATCTATTTCACGTTTTCAAAATTTTCTAAGCTTGCTTGCATGAAAACATGTATGTGTCAATTTACAACACTGGTAAATCAGAAAACATAAATGAATTAAAAGTACACATATTAAATGCAATATTTGGTTATTCATTCCATAATTTGGCAAACTCAAAATCAGCATACTAAAATAAAAAATTGAATAGTTTAAATAAGTATATTAAGTACGTCCTTTTCTAACAATGTTAAAATAATAATAAGATTAATTTCTAAGGTACAGTGAGATAATTTGGCTTGTTGTTAGTTAAATATAAAGATGGAGTAATTATGTGTAATGTGAGTGCTTTTTTATTGTAAAGATAAATGTCTTTTACCAACTAACGGGATCATCAGACCATTTAATTATTATTATTTTATTAAATAATCAAAAGAGACCCAATGAATTGATAGCTTAAAAGTATTCTTTGTCACGAATAAAATAGTTGTCAATAATTCAAGATGGGTGTTAAATGGTACTCATATTCAATTAATAATTTTCACGCTTTGATATCTTTAGAATTATATCGTTATCACTCTAAAATTTTATATCTGGCCCCTTGAAATCAAATCCCAAGCCCGCCTGCAAGATCCCATATGTGCAAGGCAATGTCCGTCTGACAAGAAGACCTTTGTATTTTTATTTATTTATTTATTATTATTTTTTTAATTGTGTAGTGTTTAATTTGTGTAGTGTTTTTATATGTATAGTGTATTTATTTGTGTAGTGTTTTTATATGTATAGTGTATTTATTTGTGTAATGTTTTTATATGTAGAGTATTTATTTTACATTATGTTTTTTTTATGTATTTGTTCCATTTAATTAAACAATAACAATAAAACAATAAACATTAAAACATTAAACAATACAACAACAAATGCTACTACTACTACAACGAAATCTACTCCACATGAAGATTTTAATGTCATCTATAAGGTCATAGAGTATTCCACTCACCGCCATGCGTGATCAATTCTTGCAATTTCGTGATGCCTCAAACGCCTTTATTCTCGCCTTCAACAAATTGTTTTGAGCCAATAGATGTTGATCGTGTTATCTTTAGTTTCAAGTTTGAGCACTGCGTTAAAGAAGAGCATTGACTAAAGTACTTTTGTTGAAATACATCCTTCCACATAAAGTATCGACACCCATAGTCTTCATCCCCAGGTGTTACATGGTGAAACAATTATAAGAAATGTATTCTTAACAAACAAGTTATTGATATATTTACGTAAATAAGCAAATGTATACTTATTTACCTTCGATAAACGATACGCATAATACTTCCGACCACAACTTTTGGGCTTTGGGATGTTTTTCAATTATAAGTCCTGTCGACAACGACACAAGAAAAGATTTTCTTGTTGCATCCTGGCCAAAAAAATTTGTATAATTATTTACAACATAAATCAAGAAGATCATGGTTCACAAAATTGAAGCTTCAAATACATAAATAACCAATCTTGTTATAGATTAATAGTTGATACATGGTTCACAAAATCACAATATAACTAGAAACTAAGATCAATCACGCCGAGGCGTAGTCGCCCAATGATTTCGTAATCATCCCATACGAAACTCTAACTCGAAATCGTCTCCTCAATCCAAAGAATCTCTTACTCGTACTCATCAACGCGAGACAGGTACCGTAATAAAAAGATGAGGAAGAACCGAGGGCGGTGTATAAAATTCTCCTCATCTGGTGGAGATATAGGCGAGAGGAGGCACATAATCTGGACTCTCAACACAAGCGGGTGTGTTCTCGACACATCGAATGTCCCTCCATGAATGTCATCGATTCACGTAACAAAAGATGAGGAAGAACCGGAGCGGGGCGTAAATCAGTAACAAAAGATGAGAGTCGTTTAGTATAAATCAAGAACGTTTACTATAAATCGAATCCGTAATCGTCTATACATGTTCGTCATTTACAATATAAATCGAGAATCGATCTATACATGTTTTGTCGCTTACAATACAAATCGAGAATCGTTTTCTATAAATCGTAAATCGTTTGCAACATATGTCTATACTACGCCCTTCTAAACATGCTTTGTCGATTCAAAGAACAAAGTTTCCCATACCGCGCCACGTTATGTCCGAACGCCTCCATTGTGGGTGAGTATACGGAGTGGCGAGTTTTCATCCGTAACCGCATGAACGATTGAAAAGATGGTCTTCCCGCACACGAAGAATCACAACGGAGACAATAGTTGTCGCTTGTCTGGACGACCTAAGCGAAAGACACGTAGTAGATGCTCTATTGGATATGCATACAATTGGACGGTTAAGAGTTGTAGCAATAGCCGCTCCCGTGTCTGGCATAATCATCCAGTAATCGTGGGGTGCATATCCTGATTCAAACCAATTCAGCGAGTTCAAAGTCTGTGTAAACCAAGTCCCCCATATTTCCACGTAAAGTTCCCGGTGATTGTCTACCTCTTCCCTGACAAGAGTTCGAAGTGTGGGCCATATCCGTTCGGAATGACCAAGAGCTCTGTGGAAAACTAGAAGGGGGGTTGAATAGTTTTACCAATTTAAAACTTCCTTTTAAATATTTAGATCGACTTATGTCAATCTATTTGGTTGTTT
Source organism: Chrysanthemum lavandulifolium (assembly GCA_022545495.1). Classification (NCBI taxonomy): domain Eukaryota; kingdom Viridiplantae; phylum Streptophyta; class Magnoliopsida; order Asterales; family Asteraceae; genus Chrysanthemum; species Chrysanthemum lavandulifolium. The sequence goes on from CM040245.1 coordinate 100,650,022, forward strand.
ATGTTGGACGTTGATAGATAAATATATAAACGTGTAATGAAAGATAAAAGAAGCACATCACCACGACACAAGTTATTTATAGTGGTTGGGCTACAAGGACACCTTCCTTGCCCTACTCCACCCCCTAGTCACCTACTCGAGAGTTCAGAACACTACACAAATCTCCTATGGCGGAGAAGCCTTCACAACGCCGCTAACCTTTTTCCCGTACAAAGCTAAATACCGAGTTCCTTCACACCAAGACGAACCACACCTATCACAACGTCGCCTACCCTTTATACGGTGCTAGGCTAACCACCGAGTTCTTTCACACCAAGGAGAACTAATCCTATCACAACGTCGACCCTTTATTGGGTACTAGGCTAAGCACCTGGTTCCATTACTACGGAGGAACTACTACCATTCACGACACAACACCTAATCTCAAGGAGATCCATCCTTGTTACAACATTATCAAGGATATCACCATCCTTGAAATAAACAATACTTATATGTATAACGATGCCTCATCGATTATAAGACCTAGGCATTCTTTCCAAATGCAACTTGATTTGATTCTTCGGCATCCTTCACTAATGCCTTTAACACAACGCTTGGCACCCTTCACTAATGCCTTCGTCTTGACACCTTTAGCATTCTTCACTAATGCTTTGACACGGATGATGAGCACCATTCACTAATGCTTTCATCTTGACACTTATCGGCATTATTCACTAATGCCTTCAACCTAACATCTATGGAGAAAGGAATAACTATCAACAAGAGAACCTTAGTTATCTTGATGATGACGAAGCATGGCAACTCATGGACTTGAGCTTGCTCATCTTCAAGAAGTGGTGATCTTGCCTTTAAGAGGAACCTAGAAGATCACAAAAAAACAAAAGACAAACTACATAGATCACTTGGATCTGAGGTTAGAGGGTTATAATACTTGGGGGAAGTATGTGTGTAAAGTGATGAGTAGACTTGTTGATTTGATCCAACTTTGCAAGAAGATGATTAAACATGAAATGTATCTCATTTCGTACTTCTTGAACAAGTCCTTGAGTGTTTAGACAATTTGGACAATTATTGTCTTGGTTTGAACCCGGAGGGAAATGGATATTTTGAGGAGGCTCAATGTGTGTTTCGGTCTTCATTTTGAGAGGTAGGAAGTGGTTCTAAAATGAGGTGGTAATGGAACTTCTTCCATATGATCAAGGTTGTTCCTTGTCTCCCCGATGGGCTAGTTGGTGTTGTAGGTGGTTTCTCTATTTAACGAAAAGGTTGGTGAATGGGAGTTTATTTGTGGTGAATGAAATAATGAATAGATGTTTGGGTGAGGAGAGGCTCATTCGAGGAATGTAGACCATGCTCAATGAATGATGGTTTTGATGGCTCGCTAGAACTAGTCAAGTTTGGTTTTGAGCTAGAGGATCCTTTCTCTAGTCCGAAAGGTTTGATACTAATCCTTGCGGTTCTCTTGGCCTTTGTTGGATGAGTTTGATGGGATGGGGTTCTAGTATCATTATCTCTAGTGGGGATGTTTCGTGGAAGATATTTCATGGATCATTGACCCTTTCTTTTGGTTGATCCTAAGGTTGTGGAGTTGTTGCTAAGAGTCTTAGTCATGGTGATGATGATGCTAATGTGATCTTCTAATTGCTTGAGTTTTGGAAGGTGAGTGAGGATGGTGCCTTAAACCCAAGGTTGTTTGGTTTATAAAGGATAATTTGACTTAGGAAATTAAATTCTTGGCCACTTAGAGGACTAAGCATGCTCTTGAGGTTTGATCACTCAGAGGATAATTAATGAATGCTAAAAGTGGTTAGAGAACCAAAAGGTGACTTGAATTTGAATATGGAAACCGATTATGCTTTATGCATATACGGATCCCACGGATCCTCTCGTGAGGATCCGCTGGTTAAAGACCGGGATCCCGCCATCGATGTGGTTTAGGTGAAATCATTATGCTTTTGTAAGGTTTATTATTAATGGATTTCGAGGTTTTGACTTAATTTTGAAGTTTTTAGCTGTTGGACATCTCAAATCCTCAACCATAACAAGTAATGGTGCTTAATGATGGTTTTGGCCAAGAAAATTGACTTTTGATAGTCTAACTATATGTTTGACAAGGATTTCATTTAATTTGATGTGGAGAAATGGCGAAAACAAGTCCTAGAAGTCGATGATGTCCTAAGAGGAATTTACTAAAATCTTTAAAAATAAAGAGAAATGAAAACTAATTTTGAGCCTAATTTTGAGTCAAAGATGATTGAGATCAATTTGCTAAAATTAAAAGATATACCTAACTAAGTGCTATCAAGCGTGATAGATAATGTGTGAGTGTTGGAGCGGAATTATGGTGAGTTTTGACTAGTTGATAAATCAAAATTATTTCAAAAATATATCCTAGATAAGCCATGGATGAGGTGAGGTTTTCAATTATTTGAGGAAGACTTAGTTGGCTCTAGTATCTTATGTTTGACTTGTTTGAGGTGATCTAGCGAGACTATTTTGATGTAGCCAAATCATGTTGCATATCGGATGCCACGGATCCCGCGGTTCCCTTATGGGAGGGATTCGCTAGTTCAAAAGTCGGATCCGCCAACCGCAGATCGAGAGCTTTCTGTGAAATGTGCAACTTTGCACTTAATAGTAAATGCTTTTCCTAGTTGTTTCTTTGGGGACTAAATGCAAGTTCACAACTAATATAATGTACATCAAAGTAGGAAGAGCCAAAATTCCTAGAATGAGTGGCAGACGACCACTAAAAGGGTCGTAAATCTCATTTTCCAAATACCTAAGTTAGGATTGTTTAGTGCCAAGATATGGCAATACCTACATACTACTGAGCATAGTTTAAAGTGTTTACAAACCATTGTTTGAAATTGTTCATCATACATTTGAGTTCTAAGACCTTACCTTTCTTCTCCTCCTTCACTTCTTCACCCGTCCTCCACTTTATCAAACTATCTTCACTTCTTCTTCCTCAAGAAATTGGCGAAGCATTTGAAGATTCCCTTGGTTTGTTGCCATTCGGGTGATTCATTAGGGATGTTTGGCAATTGGTTAATGTAGTCCAAGGGGTCAAGATCGATATTTTCAAGTGGGTTTCTACTACTCCCTTCACCTTCTTCTTGCCTCTCCCTTTCGTCCGAGGATTCCGTGGGTGGGTATGGCCTCTTGCCTTCCACCGTAAACCTTGTTGTTCAACCCTCGGTTAATGGTACCATGACCTTATTGCAAAAGCTATGATCTAAGGATTGTGGGGAAGGGTCTAATGCAAAGATGAATTTGGCAAGACGGGTTAGAAGCATTGCATACGGAAGCACCATCTTGTCCATGCTTCTTACACTTGCCATTCTCTTGACCATGTAGTAGGCAATGTTGAAGCGAGTCTCGGTCACAAGACAATAGATCATGAAGCTTAGACATGCGTTGGGGTGATCCTTGTTTCCTACTAGACACACCACATTCTCACTTATCACATCTTCCCATTTTCTATACAATGCGTACATCTCGAGAGCTCCATTTGGAAAGGATCGCTATAGATCACTTTCGACTTTCTAGTAACCCTTGATGGGGATGCTTTGGCATAAACACGGTGTCCCTTACCGTGGTTGCTTCCTAATTGTTGCATGATAAATGTCGCGATGATCACCCATAGATATCTCCTTCAACGACCACTCATTAGAATACATGCAAACACCATCATATGTAACCCCTAGAATTCTTCCAAACTCCTCAAGTGAAAGAGTGTACTCATGTCCATTTATGGTGAATTCAATTGAGATGGACCCATCATCATTTCTAATTATACCCATAGTCTTGTAGAACTCAAGCACAAAGACCGGGCAAATTTGCTCGTTTATATCCAATAAACAATCAAACCCAATATTTCCAAATACTTCCTCGTGTCGGTATTTGCAAGAAATGATGGATCAACGACTCTACCTTCATGAAAGAGTATCCTTTCAAGCAACTTAAAGGCTTTCCTATCGTCCGGACTTAATCCATTTTCCTATGGTACATGGGTATGTAGTGGGCGGTGTCTTGGTAATCTTGTTGCTTGTTGCTTGGCATGATGTTCCTAAACAATACAACCACAATGTGGTGTTAATGGTGAACGATAACCTAGAGGGTTTGATCGAATTTTGCTCTCATCATCTTTGTTGAGTTCAAGAAATGTTTTAATTTGTATTAACAATGTTAATTCTTTGATTTAGATTATCTTAGAAAACAATGTGGTGACAAATTATGATAAACCCATTTGAACCCAACTCTTAAAGATGAAGAAATTGTAATCTTAGAAATCAAGGAATTAACTTAACAATGTAGTGAAGATTGTACTTACACAAGTGATTGTTAAACTTGAGAGGAATGATCAAATTGCTCCTATGAACAAGACAGGTTTTTGTTCGTGAGTCTTTGAGAAAGTATTATTGTGGAACATCCACAAGTGATCATTCTTGAGCATATCATCTTCGTTGCACGGATCCCGGATCCTCTCATATGGGATCCCGCTAGTATAAACTTAGGGATCCGCATGACAAGACAAAAGTCACCAAACATTCCTTGATAACTTTGGTTTGGGAGTTCTAAAACGCCTAGTGTTTTGATGTTAAGGTTCTAAAACTTGTGGTTCGAGGTTTTGACGATCTAATACTATTCCTATTGGACGAGGTTCCCTTTTAAGAATCGCTTTTAATTCTTGAGAGAAGCTTTTCAAACATTATAATAAAATATCATTTTATCATAATATAAGAAGTTTCATATGGATATTTATTGACATAGATGAAGTGTCAATAAACTTTGTGATGAATAATGATTGAGGTTATCGAATAACCAAGATATTATTATTACGAGTTGGTAATGTAGTCTATACAAATAAGTCAAGAATATTATTTAGATGATGACTATAATATGAATAACTACTAGAATGATTACTAATAAATTATGCAACTAAGATTTTAATAATAACAATAAAGGTAAGTAATTAAAGATCATACATTTGCTAAATATTCTTTTAAGAAAAGAAGTATTTAGATGTTTTGTGATCTTCTTGGAGTCTCCAGTTTATGTTGTAAGAATACTAAACATTCTTTTGCGAAAAGAAATATTTAGATAAATTCTTTATGATCTTCTTGGTAACTCCAAATCCAAGTATGGATAATGCTTAAGAAAAAAAAATGTTAGAGCATTCTATCATTGTCCAACAATAAACAATATAACGATTTTAAAATATAACAAAATAATCCTTCTTTGTAGTTTTCAAACATACATGGATCGTATCAAGTTTTGAAGTACAACATACTCTAAGAAACTTGGTAATCTAAGCTCCGATACCAATTGTGGAAAACTAGAAGGGGGTTGAATAGTTTTACCAATTTTAAACTTCCTTTAAATATTTAGATCGACTTATGTCAATCTATTTGGTTGTTTATGTTGGACGTTGATAGATAGATATATAAACGTGTAATGAAAGATAAAGAGGAAGCACATCACCACGACACAAGTTATTTATAGTGGTTCTGCCACAAGGACACCTTCCTTGCCTACTCCACCCCCGAGTCACCTACTCGAGAGTTCAGAACACTACACCAATCTCCTTATGGCGGAGAAGCCTTCACAACGCCGCTTAACCTTTTTCCCAGTACAAAGCTAAATACCGAGTTCCTTCACACCAAGGCTAACCACACCTATCATAACGTCGCCTACCCTTTATACGATTGCTAGGCTAACCAATCCAGTTCTTTCACACCAAGGAGAACTAATCCTATCACAACGTCGCCTACCCTTTATTAGGTACTAGGCTAAGCACCTAGTTCCATTACTATGGAGTAACTACTACCCTTCACGACACAACACCTAATCTCGAGGAGATCCACCTTGTTACAACATCATCAAGGATATCACCATCATTGAAATAAACAAATACTTATATGTATAACGATGCACCTCATCGATTATACGACCTAGGCATTCTTTCCAAATGCAACTTGATTTGATTCTTTGGCATCCTTCACTAATGCCTTTGACACAACAACGGCACCTTTCACTAATGCCTTCGTCTTGACACCTTTAGCATTCTTCACTAATGCTTTGACACGGATGATAAGCACCTTTCACTAATGCTTTCATCTTGACACTTTCGGCATTCTTCACTAATGCCTTCAACCCAACATCTATGGAGAAAGGAAGAATTATCAACAAGAGAACCTTAGTTATCTTGATGATGACGCAGCATGACAACTCATGGACTTGAGCTTGCTCGTCTTCAAGAAGTGGTGATCTTGCCTTTAAGAGGAACCTAGAAGATCACACAAAAACAAAAGACAAACTACATAGATCACTGGATATGAGGTTAGAGGGTTATAATACTGGGGGAAGTATGTGTGTAAAGTGATGAGTAGAAAGGAAGAAATGGCTCTCATTTATAGAGAAAATTCTCATCGTTATTCGGATCCCACGGATCCTTCCACTGGGATCCGCTAGCACAATGCCGTGGATCCGTGGAACGCTCCTCTTTGCCCATGGGTATTTTTGGTTATGGGTTGTTCCATGGTTTTCTAGATACAATGAACTTGGTTAAGTGGTATATATAAAACCATGGGTTATGGGTCAATACCATTTGCTAGTTTTACCCATTTTAGTATATACATGTTTTTACCCATTTTAGTATACTTAGTTTAAGTATATACTAACCAATATGTAAACACTAGTTGTTGTACATATGTATTTAAATCATAAAATCACTTATACTTGTTTTAGTGTTTTATGTGAAAACGTAAGTGTGTTAGGAAACTATTAACTCAACTATTTACGTATTCTATTTGTTTCGTTAAAATGATTTTACGTTTGTTATCGACAAAACATTAGAAGATCGTAAAATATAAATAAACGTTTTTACGGCTTATTTGTATTAACAAGCTCGATAGCCACAATTTCCATCACCTTCCACGTTAACAATCCCTAGGATCCACCGTCGGAAAAGAGGTGGAATTCGAGCCATAAAATATTCGCTATCGTCATATGGAATGTACAACTCGTGTCTTAAATCGCCTCGCTAGGTTCTTCGCTCAAGTGCTGGACGTTGTAAGGCTCTCCAACGTATGAACTATGTCTCGCAGTTTCTTCATTTAAGTCTCGTACTTTTTAGGTTTGTATAGCTTCTACTATGCCCCGTGGTTGGTTCTTTGTTCAAACGGGATTTTTTAGCCATGTACTTTTTGTCCTTTGCGCTCGGACGTCCACGAGTACTTTCTTTAACAATGTGTTCACGGGTTGACACATATTCGGGAGCGTATATACCTCTGATCATGTTTAACATATTTTTCTTGAAAAACGACGATGCTTTGGTAAAAACATTTTGGAACTTTTCTACGCCATCTTGACAAGAAAGATCTTGAGGCTCTTCGTGCTCTTGACGCCTCCAGCGTATTTAGTATGTCGGGCTCTAGGCAGGAACACTTAGTGTTCTCCAAAAATTATCAACAACATTAAGCGGAATAGGCCATCCCGTATTCGAAAAAGTGACTAGTATTAATTATCGGTATTGACGGGAGAATAACTGATAGGCATAAATTTAATATACATACCATGAATCGATAGTAATACTGATTCATGATAGCATGGTAAACCACAAACTAACAAGAATCGATGACCACATTCATGTGGGTCCACATCCCGCTTACTTTCTGCATGAAAGTATGGTAGTAAAGCATCTTTTGAAACATTATACCGCAATTTTTAAATAGTGTGCCTTACACGCATGCGTTTCTTGATTATGCTTGTATTAAAAGAGTCTCTTATCGCAATTTCTTGCGCAACTATAATCTTGTCGATCGAACACAACAACGTGTCTAAGCCGGACGTGTGAGCCCAAGTATAACTTCAACAACGCGTGTTGACCTCAACTCTACATGTTGTTGTTCCGTCAAGTCGCGATATTGATCGGTAATGTACGACACAAACATCCGAGAAAACGCCCGAGAAAACAATGAATTAATAAAGTGAGAAAACAATTCGAGTAGTTATTTATTAAATAATAATAAAATGTATTAATAGGTAAGCACCTCGCTTTTGGACCAATAAACCCGTAGGTGCCGATAATAGTGCGCGAACACATCTTTGGCCTGAGCTTTAACCATCAAATCCCATGTCCATCTAACGGACGATACCTCTTCCGTATCGAATTTGTGTCGCAATGCTTGAGCACATTTTGATTGATATGCCATCGACGAGTAATTTGTTAGCGTTCGGGGAATTCTCGCTCGCATGCCCCAAGCAACGCTAAATCTCTGTCGATGACGATAACTCATGTAGTAATATTGTTCTTCTATCACCAACTTAACACATTCCAACACCCATTTGAAATTTGGCTCTTTTTCACAATTCAAAAAGCTAAACGCCATTGAGAATGTTCTGTTTGTTGAAGTAACTCCAACAATTGTAAAGAATGACAGTTTAAACAACGTGGCATTATAAGCCTGAAATGCCTGCAGATTTGAGAATCTTGTTTACTTTCTTATGAACTTTTGCAGTTTGGGAATCCTACTTACCACTTGCACAATGAAAACGTGTTTGTGCTTGGCTAGTAGAAAATGGGGTGCTTGGTTAGACTGACCCTTTGAGACCTATTGTGACTTGTGCAGTTTTGAGACCTGTTGTACTTGGCTAGTAGAAATGGGTGCTTGGTTAGACCGACCCTTTAGACTGTTGTGACTTGTGCGACTGAGACCATGTGTGGTTAGTAGAAAATGGGGTGCTTGGTTAGACATGACCCTTTGATAACTGCAGACTTGTGAGGCGATGATGATAACCGAAACCGATGGACGGAAAGTGAGATTTTATCTCACTTTGCAACCTTCAATTGAGCCTTAAAATTTTCCGAGGCGATGATGATTTTTTAGCCTTAAAATTTTCCGAGGCGATGATGATAACCGAAACCGAATGGACGGTAAAGTGAGATAAAATCTCACTTTGCAACCTTCGAATCTGAGCCTCAAAAATTTTCCGACTACGTTTTTTTAAAAAAAGTTTTAAAACTGTAAAAAAAACTTGTATAAAAGTTGTAAAACTAAAAAAAAAAACTTGTAAAAAACCATTTTATAAAACTAAAAGTTACCAAAACATAAACCTTATAACACTAAAAGTTATAAAAGTTACAAAACATAAAAGTTGTAAAAAATCAACTGCCATAGCAGCCCAACACCTCCAAAAAAAAAACAACTCTTTTAAGACTTTGGCACGAAAATCGAAAAAAAACATTCTCCCCATCACCTCATCCAATGATTGAGAAAGTACAACACTCCCTATATGGGGTGCCTCATTAGCATGACCCTTAGAAAATATATATATTCTACCATCAACATTATTGAGAATTACGACATGCTCCTTCTATAGAAAAGATAATATACATTTGTTTAAATTAAAATAAAAAATAAGTAATGTTGTTAAACTAAAATATTTTTATTTATGGAGGACAATGCAATTTTTAAATATTTAAAAACTTAATTACAATTTAAATCACTGTCTTTTCACCTCTCACTTACTCCTCACGTCCACGATCGCCGTTATTCACGGGTAATCATCTAGTTTTAAGAAATGCAATTTCTTGATTCAGATCTTGAAATTTCCAAGTCTCATGTTAAAATTTTCGTATAGAACATGTGATCTGATTGGAAGCCCGTTAAAAATTAATGAATCACTTAAATTGGATAATATCATTAGACATGTGTCATGTATCACAATATGAACTACATGTGTTGAGCTTACTTAATTTAATCGAATCTACGGATAGTGAGATCCGACTATGTTTGAATCCGAAACATGTTGAAACTTGGTGTAGGCTAGACGGCAAGGAGTGTCACTCACTTACATTTTGCTTCGGGGATTTCTTCCTCGTTAAGTACGGAATGAAGTTCACCTCAAACATTATTGGGAGGTGTTAAGAAAATGTTAGAAATGGAATGAGACTGAAGTTCCAATTTTTTTAGTAAAGGAAGCAAAAGAAAGGTCCAAAAGATACAAGTTATCTGGGTCTAGTTCGTTCAACCCAGAAACTGAGGATGCTAGTATTAACCTGAATGATGATGCTCGAGAAAACGAGGAAGATGATGTGCAGGAAGTTCGACGACCACCGGGCAGGGACAAAGCCAAAGCTGCGAAGAAGAAAGATTTGCGGTCGACGGGATCGCCAGCAATTATGAATGACGAGTCATTGGCTAAGATGATGATATCAGAGTTAGCACAGCAGAATGAACGTGCCATGGATTTGAAGATGAAAGAACGGGTTGAATTTATGTCGATAAAAAAGAAGGATGTGGAAGTGCATGAATATAAAGCAAGGCAAAAAGACTTAATGTTTTGTTTGCAGCCATATGAACACATGACTGGGGAAGCATAGCCATGGATGAGGCTAGAGTGGGGTTTCAACTTTTAGTTTTAATTTCGAAGTTTATGTAATATTTTACTTTCGTATGTTTGTGTTTTTAATATTTGTAGTTTACGTATTGTTTTAATTTTGAAGTTTATGTATTATTTTAATTTCGTACGTTCGTATTTTTATTTTCGTTTATTTACGTTTTTACATTTTGTAAGTAAAAAAAAAAAAGTGACCAAAGGTGAGTTATCTTATCCACAAAAAAGTGACTGAAAGTGAGAGTAAAAAGAAAACTGATGTAATACTAAGGGGTAAGTTGAGTGAGAGGTGACCTTGCCATCTAGCCTTATGTGATACAAATTTCAGGCTCATATGGTTAAAGATACTCTGAGTAGTGACGTAATGACTGTTTACTTTGAAAGCCCGTATCATTTTGTTCTAAGTCCATCTAAATTACTCGGTGATTACTTGTTTAATTTTGAAACGGAGCGAGTATATAGTAAGCATTCATATCACTACAAGAATCATGGAATACCCATGACAATTACCCACACTCATCCTTTCGAGGGCATTTACCCACTTAATACCCACCATTACCCACGATCGACTTTCGTGAGTCGATTTTATTTCTAACTTCCCATGGATTTACCCCACAAATAGCCACATAAATATATGTGGTGTGCAATATATGGTAGATAATCATGCCAAAACATTCCCCACGATTACCCACATCGCGAGTTATAGCGCTATATTTTGTTGGTAATTTAAGCGGTAAATGTATTTACCAATAAATACATATATCGTTATTATTGGTGGGTGAGTTAATGCGGTGTCGTGAGGGTGAATATATACCCATGACTTTATCCATCTTGTTGTTCAATTATTTTTTTGTGTATTTTCCAATGAGTAATTGCGTATGGACAAGTTGTGGTTACAAATTTGAGTGTCCTAAAACTCAACCCGACTCGATCTCGACCGGACCTAACCCGATCCAAAATAAGACTATTCGGTCGGGTTACTAGTTAGTCAACTCAACCGAATACTAAATAAGGTCTGTATCATGTTGAAAATATTTTGCTTATTCGGTTCGAGTCAACCCAAGTGACCCTAATTAGATTTGTTTTTCGCTTTTATCATATAAACTTTGCCCTTGTTAAAAGCTCATGCCTAGTTACCATCGCAATTTTAGAGTTGACATGTTATCACATATTTGACTAGCATAATTTATATCTTGTAAAAGGAAGTGAACCCCGTCCCAATTGAGAATGTTATTCTTTTTATTTGGTTAATTCGCTTTGATTTAAACGGTGTTATGTTTGTTATTGATTAGAGTCATATTATTATCTTGAGTGTTTATCATATGAATTACTTTTCGCTTACAAATAACGATGACTGGTCACATGTCTCGCTTAAAATCAACATGTGAAAGAAAATGTTGAGTTATGGTACATTTGATTAAGTGGCGTGCTCTAAAGACAAACATCATCATACTCACAAAATCATCCTCTCATAAACCAGATGTGCTACGCTTTTGACATTAAATATGAAATTAACAAGTGAGCCCCAACTTTGATCACTAGGCGTATATGTCCAAGGACACGCATCAAAGACAGATGCCACACGTGTCCGAAAAACACGGTATGAAACCGCATAATCAAGAAGGTAAGCACTCAAAAACTTTTATCTAACAGCTTGTACAAAGGACCATACTTAAGCCGCTAACCCGTATTTTGCAAGACAATATTTAAAACTGGTTTATAATCGACCGGCCGAGTCACTGTGTCGACCGGCTCGATCACGGATCAACCCGCCATTTAAAAATAAAAATAAAAATAGCCGGTCAACGGTTCAACCACCGGCCGAGTCAACCCGTTTTATTAAAAAATGAAATTAAAAAAAAAAAAACGATGGTTTTGAGAACCGGTTGACCGGGTCACTCAAAACCCATGGTCTAACCGGTCAACCCGGTTTTAGAAACCCGGTTTTTAACCCATATTTTGCCTGAACCGGTCCGACCGGCTAACCCTACCGTCGACCCTGTTTCAAAACAATGTTGCTAGATATTATCCCCACATGGACCGACGCCTATAACCTTGGCTAAGAAGAGTTCGCTCGCCCATCCTATATTGTTAGGTACAATAGTTAGGGTAGTATAAATACCCCAACATCATTCAATGTTCAAATAAGCGATTTCCACGTATTTACTCACATCGATTATGATAACCCAGTCAGCCGCTCACAACGCCAATGACTTTTACAACCTGGTATTTACAATGTACGAAGAGAGCTATTTTACATACCAAACTTTTCTAACATACCAACCTGACTCATCTCCACCATCCATCTAAAAGAAATCACCGGATGAGATTAAAACATTTTATTATTTCACCTATTTTTATAATTTAAATATCTCTTAAACCGTTAATCGTTAATGGAAAATATTTACATCGTCATGAAGAGATTTAATTATCTTTCTATAGACGGGCACTTTGATATACTTTTGAAAAAGAAAAATTTGATTTTTTCACGTTTTTGTCTTTTTTACGTTACTTGAAATTTGCGTGAAAAATCATATACGATATGTGATATTACACTAATATCACATGCGATATTACATATCATATATGATATAACACTAATATCATATATGATATAACACTAATATCACATGTGATATTCAAATTAGTGTTTTATTATATACGATTTTTAACGAAATTTCAAGAACGTAAAACAAAATACCTTAAAAACGTGAAAAATACGAAATTTTCTTTTTTGTCGAAAGTATATCAAAGTGCCTATCTATATAAAGATAATTAAATGCTCGTCAGAATGATATTTTTTTCCGCTTAACGATTAACGGTTTGAAAGTTATTAATATTTAAAAAGAGGATGAAAGTGCTTTTTAAAACGTCGTGATTAATCTCATCCATTAAATCAAGAAAATGGATGCGAGATTGATCCTCGATACGTAAATAATCATTCTCTCTAAACGATCTTAAATCATTTAATAAACTTTACAACCTTGGTATTTACAATGTATATCTTAATTATTATTCGAGTCTAAACATGTCGAAACAACTAAACCGCTTAATAAACTTCTATGGGTTATGATTGAACTTCTCCACACGATTAAATAAACACATCGAGATGGGGTTCAGATATCTCTCAAGTGGTTAACCAGACACAACACGAAGCACATTGTCATCACTAATTTTTTTATAAGTTTATGACCATAGCCTTCAATATACTGATCCCATTTTTATAATTAAATGAATTTTAACATCTTATACGAATTTGTTTCTCTCAGATATCTTTTCCCAAATAAAATGTTGAGTTCAAACGCCTCCAAAATGAAACGTGTTTGAACCTCCCCCCAAAACCGAAAGTTTCAACCTCCTCCAAAACAAAAACAAAATTTAAACTACAATCATACGCCCACCTCTCGGCCACTCCTCATCATTTCTCAAGATCCGAACCGCTTTGTCGCTTTTCCGCATCATCGATTGGTTTCTATATCTATATGTTTTCGATAATTCCTATTTAGAACTCGATTTCATGAAGATGTCTGTTTGTATATACTCTCTTCTAATTCGCTCGATTAATTTACGTTATGGTGTGTAAGTTTCACATTCAACCTTACAATAAAGAGGATTTTCTAATTTATGTAAAACTACATGGATATTTACAATTAAACCAATACATATATGGTTTTATGTAAGTTAAGGTCAAGGTCAAAGGTAAAGTCATACCCTTATTTTTGTGATAGAAATCGTGGGTTCAATGGCTAATATGAACTCTGATTATCAAATGTGTAGTTTAACTAAGCTAATACTTTGCATAAGTTAGATAGACATATTATGTTACTCCTGGTTTTGAAAAATTTCATAAATTTGTAGGATATTGTGGTTTGGTTGAATTTAAAGATATGTAAGTTTGAGTTGTTACATCTTTAAAATGCTATGTACCCATGTTTTTGCTTATTTATCTTAAAGGTTTTATGTACATCTATATGTTAGTAGCATTTCTAAATTTGTGTCTTGATTTATTCATTGATTTCTTTCTTTGATTATGATGACGTATAGTCTATATCCGGTCGGACCGACTAAAGTCCAATACTAGCTTGGCCCGCACTGTTGGGCTAAGCAGATTAAACGCTGGGCTCATGAAGGCCCAAGCCGGATCTATTGATAGAATAGATATCCGATATCTTTCAAATAGATAGATAATCATTCCCAACCGATTAAGGCGGATACTGAAGGTCGAGGAACACTAACCAACAAGGATTCCTTTGTATATAAAGGAATCACATCCCCTGCTTAAGGTATGATCTCGTAACCCTAATTCTCCTAAAACCCTAAACCGACATTTACTCACGCCGGAGGATAATCGGGAAACAATCCCACGATAAGCCTAACGGTGTCTTTTTGTCTCTTAGTGCGCAGTGTCTCAAGCAACGATTCTCAATTGGTGCGGAACCTGAGCTCCAAACAAGGAACGCCCAACTTTTGCATCAACAAGGGCGCCATCCGTGGGACCATTCACTAAGAACCAAGAACTAGGATGACAAAGCGACCGCAATCGACTTTATCGAAAGAAGGCGCAATGGGCAACTCCCAAGCGCATCTCTCGACAACCAAGGTCTTTGCTAAAATCGTGATCGTGCCAGATTCGCCCTCCTCCGTGGAACCACTCTGGGACAACCCCAGCAACAACTACCACCACCAGTGCGGAGATCGCGCAGCACTCCTTTTACTCCACTCCAATCGGTGCTAGAAGCTAACTTCACAAAAGCACCCGACGACCCGACAAAAAACAAGTGGCGTGTTGATAGAAACGGATACCCCGCCCAAGAGGGGTCGTCCCTAATTAGAGCCAAGTAGTTTTGTCTCTCAAACTACGAAGCCCTAGCTATCCTCATGCAAGAGGAAGCAAAGAAAAGACCGTGCCTGAGTCTGCATGCTCGGCCGACTTTGGCCCGAGTTCGAGACATCTCCACCGTCGCCGTAAGGATAAACCCACCCCAGGTGTTCAATAGGATCGGAAGGAGAGTCGAGGAAGATGATACATCCGACTCACAAACCTATTGACGAAAGTGAGGAAGATGAGGCGCACGCAATGTCCACACTAGACTTGGTAGCCGCAGAATACAAGATAGACCTGGGAGCGATATTCCCAGTGAAAGTCCCCAAGCACAAATTTGAGGACAACCCGCGAACGCCAAGGAGAGAGGAACTATCTTCTAGGAATTCCTGACAACGAGATGATGAGATTGGACATTGGAAATCCAAGAAAAAGCAGTGACCAAGAAGAGGAGGATTTGTCTCTCCCATGGCGCCGCTGTAAGGTAGACGCTGTTCACTAGACGACCGCTGATTTCTGAGAACAAAAAGAGGCGCATGCCTACTAATGTTAAAACCTATGATGGAGCAAAGTGACCGACGATCACCTAAAATTTTCGAATCACCGCAACTATTGAAAACGGCCACAACTCAGATGGTGCCACATGTTCAATTCCACATCGGTGGAAAATGTGCGAATCGGTTCAACAAGCTTCCACGCAGTACATCAATGGCTTTGAAGAGTCGAGAAGGCATTCCGCCTAAACTTTACTCAACGAAAAGCGCGCTTAAAACCCCATTGAACTCGCTAGAGTCAAACAGTAGCCAGTGGAATCCACAAGCGCTTTTATGGAGCGCTTCAAGGATGAGTGCATGCAAGTCAAAGCATGTCCCGGTACTCAAAATTTCGTGGTTCATGAATGGGATCAGCAACCCGGAACTTATTAAAAGATTGAATGACAGGATTCCCCAATCCTTCGATGAGGTTATGAAGCGTACACGGTCCTTTGTACAAGGAGAAGCCGTTGCGGCGGATATCAAGAGAAGCTATTCAAACTACCGGTCACAGGAACAACCTGGGAGACAATCCACATACCGGAATAGTAACCGTAACAGGAACTATCGCAACCAAGGGAATGGACGCGACAATGACAAATATACCCCGCTTACCAAATCGCCAAAGGAAATACTGCAATCAGTAGGGTGCTAACTTCCGAGACCACCACAAACGCGACCCGTAGGATCGGCGGTAGGAGTGGATATCGGATTACCACGCCGAAGCGGCCACACCACTAACGAATGTGTCCAATTGCGCCAACTCATCGACAAAATGGTCAAAGAGGGTAGATTGGACCATCCGTCAAGAATATCAAGGAAGGAAGGACAAATGTAAGAGTGGCAATAAGAAAGAAACATCTAAAGACAAGCCCGACACCATTTACATGATACAATCATGGCGCTGGTCACAAAGCGTAAGGTAAGCCGTGATTTTTCACGTGAAAGGAAATCTCGCCCCACCTTAATCGCGAACAACGCAGTGGTGGAACCACTTACTATCGAGATAAGCGCTGGGGTCACGACATCCACCGCATGTATGTTGATGGTGGAGCTTTCACGACATCATGTATGAGCACTGCTTCAAGCGATCGCGTCTCGAATACGCAACCGCTAACCCCTGGTCGAAGCAAATATTGATCGGTTTTACAGTGAGAAGATATGGCCTATGGGCAAATGAGATTACCGTCAAAGATTGGAAACGAAGAACACTCAGAACGGCCTGGATGGAATTTATGGTGATTAAATCTCCTCGCCATACAATGGCATTATTGGAGACCGGAATATCACTATACGAAAGTGCCATCAACAGAAGCACGGATGCTTAAATTCCATGGAAGGTGGTATTGTTACTCTTTACAACGCCATTGTACCATAGAGAATGCAACACGATTGATGCGAGACGGCACCAACCCCAAAGACAATGGGACGCACCGTAATTCCAAATGAAAGTAGCGATTCACCCAGCATCACCCGTAATGTGAAATAGCCATCTGAGGGTCACCATCGGACAATCCAAGAATCAGTCAGTAAGCGCTCGCAAAAGAACTTAGACATTTTCGCATGGGAGCCGAAACACATGACCGGGTACCGCTACCAATCACGTAACACAAACCGCGACCGACAAGTGGTACTCGCCATCCGCCTGTAAGCGTGCCAAGCCCGTAGCTGCAAGCGCGATCCCGCAAATACAAGTCGGTCGATGCAGAATTATGCGTAAGTCTATTACCATGATCGGCTTTCTTACCCAAGAATCGCAAAAAGAGCGATGGCACCGCGAATGTGTGTTGACTTTATCGATCTTAACAAAGTGATGAGTGTGTAAATACTCATCATTTTTGGTCAATCTGAATCTGCAAAACATTTAAAATGCTCAGAATGCATCAAAATATCGAAAATATCTCAAAATTGCATTTTATATGTTTCGGATGCAAAATGTTTAAAATCGATGAAAACGAACAAAGTTTGCATAATTGGCGCTTCAGCCCCCAACTTTCAAAAATGGCAACTTTAGCCCTGTAATTTCAAAGATTGACAGACCACCCTGGACATTTTAAATTGAAAATGAACATTTTAGTCCTTTGAAATTTAACTTGTCATTTTGGTCCTTATGAATTTTTGCAAAATTACAGCTTTAGTCCTTCAAGTTTCGTAAAATGGCAAAATTGGTCCTTCAACTATTTGAGATTTACAAGTATAGCCCTTGGATCACTTTTCGTAAATTACATGCGCGGCCCCGGTTTTTCGTTTGGCAAGATTGGTCCCTTAACTACACCATGGATTTAAAACTAATCCTAAGTCCAAATCCTATAACTAAACCCAAGCCCAACAAACCCACAACCCGGTCCAATTTAAACCCAAACCTTTACCCACGGTTTAATAAACCAAACCCACCCACGGTTTGAATATAAAACCGCCCTCACGGGTCTCCCTTCCCCTCATCATCACCTGCCTGCAAACACCTCCCACACTTCATCATCATCACATTCCTACCCTCCAAACACCCCAAGCCAAGATGCATTAAATACTCCTCCCCTGTCACAAGTTATCAGTCCCAACTGGCAAAACCATTTTTCCCGCCAAAATCCACAAACGGCCAATATCTATCCCAAGTGATCCAATAGCTGTATAAGCAAGTGGGAAATGCTCAGGAGAGAGAGAGAAGACCTTTTGCATATAAATAGAGGAAGAAGAAGGAGAGAAGAAAGTAGTTTTTGGTTTTAGTTTTCTTGTATGTCGTTTTTCATTTTATTGTCTTAATTAGTTTTCTCAATTGTAATCCTAAGCTTAGACCCGCTTTTAATTCTTGTGATTTTATTGTTTTATTAGTGTAACTTTAATTTCAATATTGTATTTTTCGGATAATCAATGCAGCTCAATTTTACTTTAAAGTCCATTGTAATTTGAGATTTGTTAACCTAGCTCTAAATCATATTTGCTACTAAAGTTGTTGTTTAAAACTCACAAAAGCTTGCTTAAGCTTCGTGAGTTTATTAGTTCTCTGATAAATCTTAAACTTGAGTTTTACAAAAGTCAACATAAGTCACCAAAAGTCAAATTCAAGTCAAAGTGGTTTTGGTTACATCCTCGATTTTGTGTTTACAAGTTCATTGATGTTAAAATTTTTACATCAATTCGCTTTAGGCCTAAACTCATCTCGTTTCATGAAAAATTGTTTGTAGTCACTAAGGAGTGTTTGTTATGCACTTAGTTTTGGGTCATAAACCATTTCTACCCACCTTGACTGTAAGTGGTCAAAGTACTCTCAAAATTGTACTTAGTTTGTGATGGATAGAAATTGCCTCAACTGCCTTCGCAAAAGTTTGGATAAAATTTTTCTTGGTCTTCGTCTTCTACATTCACAAAGCTCAAGAAATTCAAAGCATACTTTCCTAGCTTATTTATAAGTCGTTGAAGGGTATAAGTTAATCTCCATTTGGTCTTTTTAGGAAGCCTATCATGCTAACTTTATGGTTTCAGTTTGTTAATTGCTTGGGAAGCTCTTCTTTTGGCTTAAAAATAAGCTACAACAGACACCAACACAGCAGTCTGCACTGTTGTTCATAAGCTGCCCACAAGCTTATTGCAGAATTTCATACACTAGATAGTGGGGCAAAAGTGAGACAGCTGGGTTGACTTCATGTTCCAAGAAGCTCAGAGGGTGTTTCATTCTCTAGCTTAGTCAGAAGGAGCTCCAAACAGGTCCCTTAGCTCGCTTTTACAAAGAACTTCCACAAAGTAGCTAAGTTCTTTTCTTAAGTGCTTATACAAGTCTCATTTAGCTTATTTAGTTTTTTTTAGTGCTAAACAAGATCAATAGAGTATATTAGATCATTGTTATTGCTTAATCAGCTTATTGTAGGATGTAGTGCTTAATTGGTCATTTGTGGGATTATGATCTCACACTAGCTTAGATTCCCAAAGACCGATTAGTGTTCCTTTTGAGCTTATCCCGGTGCTCTAGCTTATTTTTATCCTCCATGAAGTGTTTTAGCTTATTGTTCCATACCTAAACTTTTCATCCCAAAGGCTTATTACATGCCTATAATACATCATTAGGAAGTTTGGTGAGCCGCTTTATTATGATCTCAAGTTTAAAAGGGTATTTGATCTTTCATTCAATTCAGTGGTCAATAAGTCGCTCAAACAATTTTATTGAAAGGTTTTGAAAGTTGAGTTTTACAAAGTTCTTTATTTTGATCTTAACTTCAAGCACAAAAGAAAATTTCAAAAAATAAATAAATAAAGATCAAAAAGGGTGGGAGGTGCTCGAACCCGAGACCTCCCAACCTTCGAGAGTAATATAGGTGTACCGTATGCCATTGCGCCTCGGTCTTTCTTGGTTTTAGTTTGCATGATTAAATATATAAGGTAGTTTGCTAGTTATAGCTTATTAGCTTATTCGACTTTTTAGCAACTTATTTGTAGAAGCTTTTACATGTTTTGTATTTTTCCTAGCCTTGTATTGATATAAAGTATTTTATAAAAAGTTTGAAATTTTACTAATAGTTGTAGTATTTTTAATCATTTAATTAGTCTAAAATAGTATTTAATTCATAATAAAAATATAAAAGTCAAAAAATATAAATCTTTTTCTAAAATTTTCTTTGTCATATAGTAAGTAAGAAAATTGTTTTTACACTCGTAGGACTTTTATTTCACAAATTTTACGCTTTTACTTGCGCACTCGCTGTAATTTTACATATAACGCGTTTTCTAGGTCAGTCGCTTTTAGGTAATTTAGTTTACGTTTTAATTAAAATAGTTTATTTAAGTTATTTTGTTTTATAAATCAAGAAAATCGATTTTAAAAATAGTGATAGCGCTATTTAATATAATTTAGCTTTTAATTTTCTTTAATTTGCATTTAAGCCTCGTAATTTATAAACTTTTTCTTTAGGTATAATCAATCATAACCCTTTTCCCGCTCAAATTCTCCCGATCACTATACGCTTGATTATTCAAGGCACATTTCGTTGGGACTTAACGACTGGGAAACACTAAACTCCTCTCGATCTTCATTGCATTTGGTTCCGCATGTTTGAAGTTTATTACGGTTGACCATTCACGAGTGGTCGACTGTGTGATAAAACTTGACGGTTTGGCATCGAATCAAATTTTACGCCACGCCGGAGGGGGTATGCTAATTATCTTACGCTTAGGAGATTAGTGATTTGAATATTCACTCCTTGTTCATACCATCTCAGATCTATATATATATTTTCTTATAAAAATCCAAAACCCAAAAACATCTTAAAACATATAAAACACAAAAATATTTTTCTTTGTTTCTACATATATATAAATCAAAACCCAAAAAGATTTTCTTTCTTATTTTTACAAATGTTTATCCAAAATCAAAAATATCCATCTTTACCTCTCACATCTTTGATTCTTCATCCCTACCCTCCGAAAACATTTGATTCTTTCTATGTCTCATCCTCACCCTCTTTGTTGTCAATGGTGTGGTGGTCCTTATAATGGTGGCATTGCCCCGGTTGTAGCATGGTGGAATCGTGAAACGGGTCCGTCTATAACAAGGATCCCTATTCCTACCATAACACAACCGATTTATTCCATCGGCCACTACCATTGTGAGACTCAGAAGCTTTCTTGTTGTGAGTCTTGTGGTGGTTCACCTCCGCTCGATTGTCAATCGGGAAACACGCTTGTCTATGAAAGGTGTTCACGATAACAATTATGACTACCACACATATAACTCACGTACCACATCAGTTTCTTGTTGTGAGTATTGTGGAGGTCCACATCAGAGCTCGATTGTCAAACAAGGAATCCATTTCTTGTAACAATTACGACTCTTCGATCATAACCAACCTCTACAAGATCAAATGAATCGTGCACCACCTCACCGAGCCACTTCCTCAAAATCTTCTCCTTAATCTTTGATTTAGTGAAGATTCAAGGAATGTAAACATCCCCAAGATAATCCAAATCAAAATCCATGGAAGAATTGTTAGGTGAAGAAGCGGTCGCTAAACTAAATCCCCAAATCATGCGTTTGAAAAATCTATTAGGAATCAATTGCAAAAGAAAAAGTAGCGAGATCTAGCTCTCAATTTCGCTTTTATTCTCGATGATGTTGATGATGAGGATACACTTGATATCCTTCAATTCTATAAAGATTCATCAAGTTCATCGATGATATCCCAAAGCAGCTTGAGATTCATTCTCAAACAATCGCTATCACACCCGAGGTTCACACTGGCTCTACGAGCATGGGGACGAGCATCTTGACACTTGCTTCACGAAAAGGAATCGGACTAATTCATAAAGTCTAGTGTTGAGAACCTTGTCTCAATCCCAAGAGAGTCGCTGTGGAATTCTCGAGCATCCGTGCGATATCCTTACCCCTTGTCTTCCCAAAAGATCATGTTGAGATGTTCTCCGATTCGATGATGATGATTCGTTGTCTTGTGGAGACATCGCTTATGTGGAAGATTTACCTTCCGAGTTTGTTAGCTTAGAAGAGAATGATGAAGTTACTAACACCGAAATCAAAGATGAAGCACTTCGTGCAACATTATTGAATGTTAATCTTCTCATTTCTAGAATCGAGGCTTTTAATGAAAATCCTATTTCATCTCCTATCCCCATTAAGGATAGTGACATTCTTTCCGATGATTCTAATCCGAAATGAAAGCCTTCTTTTGATAATATGGGAGAGAAGATTAGTGGCATCACTTTTCATTCTCATAATTCTCTCCCAATTATGAATCATTTACATCGAGGAGTTCACGGTGAACCCACTCATATCAGTCTCGAACATGATTCATTCACCTTCAAGGAGTTCTCGATGAACTCACTCATATCATATCTCCGCCGAGTATGATAACTTCTACTTTGATCTAGACACACCCGAGATATGTCTAGACCAATTGAGCTTAAATGATGAGATTCATGCTATTATGAATTCTCCTTACGATGATGATGAGTTAGTCATGATGTTTATCATGATTTTCATCTCTTCTTCACCTATCCGTGGCTTCTCCCTGCTCTTCACTCCTTCGAATGAAGACATTATCTTTGACCCCGCATTTCCATGTACCATTTGTGAGCCGGGTCTCGCTCTATGTATATCTCGCCGGTGTGGAACTTTCGCGTGCTTCAAATGTTTATACAAACATCTTGAATGAAAGTCCGATGGAGATTGTTTCTTCCACTTTGCTTCCCCATGAACAAATTAATTCGGGGTCGAGTCAAGATAGCGACTCGGTAATCAAAAACAATAGTTAAACATGGGTTTTCACCCGTGTGTACCACCCTAGTGTGGGAAGTTGCCCCATTGTTGTATATAAGTTTCAAAAAAAAAAAAAAAAAAAAAAAAAAATTCAAATAATGGCCGTAGTATTTCCTTTTACGTTCTATGTTTGGCATAACCACGGTACTTTGAATATTGAGGGCAATATTCATTTCTAGTGTGAGGGAATTCTCACGAATTTTATCATGTAATTATACCGCCCAATTCCCCATTTTGGCCAAAATTTTTTTTGGGAGTAAGTGTTTTGCACTTACTCATTTTATAGTTATTAGTCCGCCATGTCTAAAAACAAAAGGATTGGCTAATCCAGAGCAAAGCGGCTCTTGGTAAAGATATCTCAAATCCGTTGGATTCGCTTGCAATTTGCCCAAAATTGTATGGTATTCATTCACCATATCCTTAAAAGTGAAGAGTGGCTAGCCCGCAAGTTTATGGCTTGTGGTAAAGGCGATGGAAAACCATAATTGTAATCAGCTCACCAAAGATTGTATATTTTATCTAAGATTTGGCTAGTCCGGAAGCAAACGGCTTCGGTAAAGACAATCAAACCGTTGGAAGTCGGTGGTTTGCTCAAAATCATTTCGTTATCGTTGTACCAAGGTTCTTACTGAACTGAAACAATTGGCTACCCGAGTAATGGCTTTTGGTAAAGAGATTCAAATCCATTAAGTTTTTCTCAAAAGATTGCTAGGGACTAGCAATAGTTTAGTGTGGGGGATTGATGAGTGTGTAAATCACTCATCATTTTGAGTCAATCTGAATCGCAAAACATTTAAAATGCTCGAATGCATCAAAATCTTGAAATATCTCAAAATTGCATTTTATATGTTTCAGATGCAAAATGTTTAAAATCGATGAAAAACGAACAAAGTTTGCATAATTGGCGCTTTAGTCCCCGACTTTCAAAATGGCAACTTTAGTCCTGTAATTTCAAAGATTGTGAATTCACACTGGACATTTTAAATTGGAAAATGAACATTTTAGTCCTTTGGAAATTTAACTTGTCATTTTTGGTCCTTATGAGAATTTTTGGAAAATTACAGTTTTAGTCCTTCAAGTTTCAGAAAATGGCAAAATTGGTCCTTCAACTATTTGAGATTTACAAGTATAGCCCTTGGATCACTTTTCGAAATTACATGCGTGGCCCTGTTTTTGGGCTGGCAAGATTGGTCCTTAACTACACCATCGATTTAAAACTAATCCTAAGTCCAAATCCTATAACTAAACCCAAGCCCAACAAACCCACAACCCGGTCCAATTTAAACCCAACCTTTACCCACGGTTTAATAAACCAAACCCACCCACGGTTTGAATATAAAACCGCCCTCACGGGTCTCCCTTCCCCCTCATCATCACCTGCCTGCAAACACCTCCCACACTCCATCATCATCACATTCCTACCCTCCAAACACCCCAAGCCAAGATGCATTAAATACTCCTCCCCTGTCACAAGTTATCAGTCCCAACCTGGCAAAACCATTTTCCCGCCAAAATCCACAAACGACCAATATCTATCCCAGTGATCCAATAGTCAGATATAGTGGGAAATGCTCAGGAGAGAGAGAGAAGACCTTTTGCATATAAATAGAGGAAGAAGAAGGAGAGAAGAAAGTAGTTTTTGGTTTTAGTTTTCTTGTATGTCGTTTTTCATTTTATTGTCTTAATTAGTTTTCTCAATTGTAATCCTAAGCTTAGACCCGTTTTAATTCTTGTGATTTTATTGTTTTATTAGTGTAACTTTAATTTCAATATTGTATTTTTCAGATAATCAATGCAGTTCAATTTTACTTTAAAGTCCATTGTAATTTGAGATTTGGTTAACCTAGCTATAAATCTGTCATTTGCTACTAAAGTTGTTGTTTAAAACTCACAAAAGCTTGCTTAAGCTTCTGTGAGTTTATTAGTTCTCGGATAAATCTTAAACTTGAGTTTCTACAAAAAGTCAACATAAGTCACCAAAAGTCAAATTCAGAAGTCAAAGTGGTTTTTGGTTACATCCTGGATTTACTGTGTTTACAAGTTCAGTTTGATGTTAAAATTTTTACATCAATTCAGTTTAGGCCTAAACTCATCTCAGTTTCATGAAAAATTGTTTGTAGTCACTTTGAAGGAGTGTTTGGTATGCACTTAGTTTTGGGTCATAAACCATTTCTACCCACCTTGACCTGTAAGGGTCAAAGTACTCTCAAAATTGTACTTAGTTTGTGATGGATAGAAATTGCCTCAACTGCCTTTCGCAAAAGTTTGGATAAAAAATTTTCTTGGTCTTTCTGTCTTCTACATTCACAAAGCTCAAACTTAAAGCATACTTTCCTAGCTTATTTATAAGTTGAAGGTATAAGTTAATCTCCATTTGGTCTTTTAGGAAGCCTATCATGCTAACTTTATGGTTTCAGCTTGTTAATTGCTTGGAAGCTCTTCTTTTGGCTTAAAATAAGCTACCAGACACCAACACGATGCCTTTGTTGTTCATAAGTCGCCCACAAGCTTATTGCGAATTTCATACACTAGATAGTGGGGCAAAAGTGGAGAATTTGGGTTGACTTCATGTTCCAAGAAGCTCGGAGGTGTTTCATCTCTAGCTTAGTCGAAAGAGCTCCAAACGGGTCCCTTCAGTGCTCGCTTTTCTGACAACTTCCACAGTAGCTAAGTTCTTTTTCTTAAGTGCTTATACAAGTCTCATTTAGCTTATTTAGTTTTTTTTTTAGTGCTAAACAGTATCAATAGAGTATATTAGATCATTGTTATTGCTTAATCAGTGCTTATTGTAGGATGTAGTGCTTAATTGGTCATTTGTAGGATTATGATCTCACACTAGCTTAGGATTCCCAAAGACTGATTAGTGTTCCTTTTTGAGCTTATCCCTGGTGCTCTAGCTTATTTTTATCCTCCATGAAGTGTTTTATCTTATTGTTCCATACCTAAACTTTTCATCCCAGTGCTTATTACATGCCTATAATCATCATTAGGAAGTTTGGTGAAATTGCTTATTGTGATCTCAAGTTTAAAAGGGTATTTGATCTTTGGTCAATTAATTGGTCAATAAGGCATTCAAACAGCTTATTGAAAGGTTTTGGAAAGTTGAGTTTTACAAAGTTCTTTATTTTGATCTTAACTTCGGTTGCCAAAAGAAAATTTCAAAAAAAAAATAAATAAATAAAGAGCAAAAAGGGTGGGAGGCAGGGCTCAACCTCGAGACCTCCCAACCTTTGAGAGTGATATAGGTGTACTGTATGCCATTGCCTGGGTCTTTCTTGGTTTTAGTTTGCATGATTAAATATATAAGGTAGTTTGCTAGGTTATAGCTTATTAGCTTATTCGACTTTTAGCGACTTATTTGTAGAAGCTTTTACATGTTTTGTATTTTCCTAGCCTTGTATTGATATAAAGTATTTTATAAAAAGTTTGAATTTTCTCAATAGTTTTAGTATTTTTAATCATTTAATTAGTCTAAAATAGTATTTAATTCATAATAAAAATATAAAAGTCAAAAAATATAAATCTTTTTCTAAAATTTTCTTTGTCATATAGTAAGTAAGAAAATTATTTTTACACTCAGGGACTTTTATTTCACAAATTTTATGTTTTTACTTGTATTTCTGTAATTTTTACATATAACGCAAGCGTTTTCTTTCTAGGTCACGTTTTTAGGTAATTTAGGTTTACGTTTTAATTAAAATAGTTTATTTAAGTTATTTTGTTTTATAAATCAAGAAAAATCGATTTTAAAAATAGTGATAGCGTTTATTTAATATAATTTAGCTTTTTAATTTTCTTTAATTTGCATTTAAGCCCCTGTAATTTATAAACTTTTTCTTTAGGTATAATCAATCATAACCCTTTTCCCGCTCAAATTCTCCCGATCACTATATCGCTTGATTATTCGATTACACATTTCGTTGGGACTTAACGACTGGGAACACTAAACTCCTCGGATCTTCATTGCATTTGGTTCGCATCGTTTGAAGTTTATTACGGTTGACCATTCACAAGTGGTCACCTTGTGTGATAAAACTTGACGGTTTGGCATCGAATCACAAAGCGTGCCCACAAGATCGTTATCCATTACCGAGATGACCGGAAAATAGAGTCTCCGCGGGTACCCATTGAAGTGTTTCTAGACGCGTACAAAGGTACCATCAAATTCGGATGGCTAAAGAGGACGAGGAAAAGACGCCTTCCACACGTGCCAGGCGCATTGTTACACAAAATGCCCTTTGGCTTCAAGAACGCGGTGCCACCTATCGGTTGGTAGATAACGCCGAAAAAAGCAGGCGGGCAACCTAGAAGTTTATGTCGGCGATCTAGTCATCAAGAGCCATACCAAGATGAGCTAATACGCGACATTGAGAGACGATCAAACTCTACGAGATCAACATGAAGTCAATCCCAAAAGTGCACATTCTACGCCATCAAGGCATGTTCCTTGGATACCGATTGAACCCGACCAGATAAAACCGTGTCGAGAAAGACAAAGCGGTCATCGAACTTCCTTCACCGCGCGCGTTGAAGGAAGTCCAATCTCTCAACGAAAGTTGGCGGCTAAGCAGGTTCCTATCCAAATCGGCAGAAAAATCATTACCACTTTTCAAAACACTCAAGAAGTGTATAAAGAAGGTTGATTTCAAGTGGACTACGGAGGCGTAAGGTTTCGTCAGCCTTAAACAAAGATCTCGCAATGCTCCCAACGCTCGTTGCACCCGACCGAGGGGAAGAAGCGATCATGTACTTATCTCGCAATCGATGGAGCAATCGTATGATGCTACTAACAGATAGGGATTCAAGCAAACTTCTATCTACTTTGTAAGCAAAGCTGCTAAAGAAGATGGAGATGAACTATACCGCCATGTAAAAATTAGTTCTTGCATTGGTGTTTGTTGCTAAAGCGACACGTAGGTATTTCCAGCGCGCTCAATAGCAGTAATCACCGATCAACCAATCACAGATTATCTATAAACCGACGATCGTGCCGACTCGAAGTGGAGTGTATTGCTGGGCGAACACAACATCTCTTACAGACCACGCACGGCAATTAAAGGACAAATTCTGGAAGATTTCATCATTGAAAAGCCAGACACCGATGAGGTACCCACACCAAATAAGACGGAACGACATGATCCATGGATCTTATTTACAGATGGATCATCATGCATTGATGGTTCAGGAGCAGGCCTTATCCTTACAAATCCGTAGGAATGGAATTCACTTATGCGCCGCGCTTTGAATTTACAACGACAAACAACGAGGCGTAGTACGAAGCTCTACTGCTTGGACTACGATTGCGGCTCGAATGGGTGTACATAACCTAGAAGCAAACGTGGATTCGGCTAGTAGCCAACCACGTGTTGGCGAACGTGGCTAAGGAGGATAATATGATCCAAGATCTTGACAAGACCAAGACATCGATCAAAGGTTTTGACAGTTCACCATCAAACAGTTCCTAGAGGGAAAACCGCATGGGATGAATCGAGCAAGATTGCCTCGACAAGCTTTGCACACCTATCAAAGCAAGTTCCGTAGAAACACCGAAAAGCAAGTCAATCTCGCAGATGGAAGTCTCCACGATCATGTAGAGGGCGGTCCTACATGGATGACACCAATAACGAACTTCCTAAACAAAGGAATGTTACCCAGTGCGGAAGGAAGCTCGCAGGATCGGCGCCAGCCGCAGTAGATTTGAAACCGAGACAACATCCTGCATCGACGCTCCTTCCTCGCAACCATGGCTCCATTGTGTAGGCCCATTCTGGCGAATGATGTCTGCGAGATCCATGAAGGTTCATGCGGTATGCACTGGGACCATGATCCGTTGTGGCGCGCCATGAGATCGAGGATACTACCGCCTACCATGCACCGAGACGCGGGACTTAATAAGGAAGTGTAACGATTGCCAAGTGCATAGGCCCATCCCGCTACCAACCACGGCATGAGCTAACGCCAATAACATCACCATGGCCATTCTACAAGTGGGGTATTGACATCGCAGTCTTTTTCCGTCGCGGTGGGGATTAAAATTCCTCATAGTCGCCATAGACTACTTCACCAAG
>CM040245.1:100679206-100724103 GCA_022545495.1 Chrysanthemum lavandulifolium
ATTTATGGATTGAAGCAAGCATCAAGGCAATGGAATAAAAGATTTGATGAAGAAATCAAAAGGTATGGATTTATTCAAAATCTTGATGAGCCATGTGTATATCACAAAGCTAGTGGGTGTGATGTAATTTCCTAATTCTTTATGTCGATGACATATTAATTATGGGAAAAGACATTCCGAGTTTGCAAAATGTTAAGGCATATCTTGGGAAGTGTTTTACATGAAGGATTTAGGAGAAGTTGCATACATTCGGGAATCAAGATCTCCGAGATAGGTCAAAGCGGTTAATTGGTTTAAGTCAAAGCGCTTACATTGATAAAATATTGAAGAGATTCAATATGCAAAATTCCAAGAAAGGATATTTCCGATGGAAGTAAAGCATGGCTTATGTAGCGATATGTGTGCTTCAACACTGCTGAGGTGGCACGCATCAGAAAGTTCCTTATGCTTGGTACTGTAGGATCTATTATGTATCTTTGTGAGATGCACAAGGCCGGATGTGGCGTTCGCTCAAAACATGACTAGTCGATATCAACATAATCCGGGTGAACTTCATTGATTGTCGTTAAACATATTCTAAAGTATCTTAGGAATACGAAGATATGTTTTTAGTGTATGGAGGAAATCCGGACACGGAACTTGGTGTTCTGATTCTTGTGATGCGTCATGGCGGTGTGATAAAGATGATACGAAGTCTCGAGACGAGTTATGTCTTTGTCATCAATGGAGGAGTAGTTGATTGGAAGAGCAAGAAGCGAGTACGATTGCGATGTCTGCGGCAGAATCCGAATACATAGGCGCTTCGAAAGTCGCAATGGAGGTTGTTTGGATTAGGAAATTCATTTCGTGGCTTGGTGTTATGCCTTGATTGAATCACCTATTGATATGTATTGTGACAATTTTGTTTGCAATCATATTTGCCAATGAACACAGGTCATGAAGGGCACCGGACATTTTCTACTAAGTAACTATGTTCGGGAACAAGTCCGGAAGGTGAAATAAATCTACTAAAAGTTCACATAGATGATAACTTAGTGATCCGTTCACTAAGGCTTTAGCTAAAGACAAGCTTGTAGGACTTGCCAATGGGCCGGACTTCGTTTAGCTAAAAGTTTCATGCATAATTGTGATTAGTATTTGGATAAAGGATATAGTAAAACATTTATTATTTTCAATGAAATAAAGTTTGGATTATGTTTATTTTCATTTATAATATTGTTGTCCTATATTTGCATGTTTAATCCGTGAATAACTAAGTTATTCTAAATGTCCGTTGTCGATTAATGATATGGGAGTATCATTAAATTAAGAAAAATCTGAGAGATGTGGTAGAATATACTTGAAAGTATATTGATGATAATGCATACCAATTTCGGATGATATTCAATGAATTGAATATAGGACTTATCTCAACTACATAATTTACTTTGTGGATATTGTTATAAGTAAATTATGAATAGTTATCCTCGGACTTGAGATACCGGATAAGTGTCATGAATGTAGTGCATTTACGTGAAGCAACTTAACGCTATCACGTAATCGTTAGTCATAAGGGTTGTTTTCGAAAATGTTACAAAGTTTATGGGTTATTCTTGTAGTCAAGATAGAATTTGTTCCTTCAAATTTATTTGAAGTTTAATCTTCTTGGGCCCTCGTAGGGTTGACAAGATGTTTGTCTTGCCGCACCCAAATCTCCCAAATATGTTTAGATGATTCGGTAATCTTGGTCAATCACTTACAACGAGAAACATAATAGTTATATAAAGAATGACTTAATTCCATATCTTTATTTAACGTGGTATTAGAAACAAAAGGATAATAATAATGAGAAATCATTAAAAGGTTTTCCAGGAGCCTTGCTCGAGTTGTACTAGAGGCATCGAAGTGTTGCTAGACGCTAACCGATGTGATCACTCTATTAAGATATATCCAAGTGGGAGCTGTTGGTTTTATGGATATAAATTAGTAGTCGTGAGTTAGGATCGAACTCGAGACTATGGGATTGCACACTTTACGTATGAGAATTTAAAGTTAATAATTAAATATAAACGTTATATTTATTTATTTATTAAATGAAATAACTAACAAACGTTAAGTAATTAATGTAATGGACTAACGGGCGTTAAAGGTATTTGGAAAAGGACTAGATTGCAAAGTTTGGAAGATTCCGGAACCCCTTGTGGAGGTTGAGAACCGATCGGCCAAGGGGGAAAAGGAAACAAACCCAACTTGTTCACCAAGTTTGCTTGGGTATATATACAAGGCTAGGGGTCTTGTTTTTGTATCTCTTGTATTCATTAGCTAAACCCTAAAATTGTTTTTGTGTGTGTTTTCAAGCTACAAACCGATCGTACAACCTCAAGGGTGTCGATCCAAACCTTTTTCCAAAACAAAGTTATTTGTTTGATAAAAACTAGCATTACTTTAATTCGGTTTAGTACGTGTGTACAAGAACATAGTAATAACATACTATTGTTATTATCTTGGATTGAATTACAAAGCAGTGAGGGTAATTCATATAATCCTAACTAAATCAAATTAGGGTTCATCCGTTGCTAGTTTGTGGATTCGATTCTTGTTCGGCTAGAATTGATGAGTGTGTAAATACTCATCATTTTGGTCAATCTGAGCTAAAAACGTTTAAAACGCTTTAATGCATCAAAATCTGAAAATATCTCAAAATTGCATTTTATATGTTTCGGATGCAAAATGTTTAAAATCGGATGAAAAGCGAGCTAAGTTTGCATAATTGGCGCTTCGGTCCCCAAGTTTCAAAGTTGTCGAAATAGTCCACGAGCACCTATTTCAAAGAAAAGTCATCAAAGGTCCTTTTAAAATCATAACTTGTCATAATTAGTCCTTTGGTGAAAAATGTCAAAAGTTTTGAGAAATTACAAGTTTAGTCCTTTGAGTTTCAAAATGATGATTTGGTCCACGGAATATTAGAGATTTGCAGTTTGATCCTTGGAATTTTCAGAGATTGTCAAAACCTACCCTTGGATTACATTTGTAGAATTTACATTCGTGGTCCCCGAATTTTTAGTTTGGCGCTTTAGTCCTATAGTCTCGTATGGATTCAAAATAAATCCTAGTCCAACCCTTTAACCCGATCCAATCCAAACCCACCCACGGTTTAAAATAAAACCGCCTACATCTCCTTCTACACCACCACCTCCTCTGCAACTCCCTGCCACACCTCCACCTCTAGCTCACCCTACTCCACACTTTGTCCCCTCCAACCACAACCCTCCAAAGCCACATTAAATACCCCTTTCCCTATCCAAGCTATGGGAACCACTGGCAAAAAACCTTTTCCCGCCAAAAACTGATCAAACGGCCAAGAGTGTCTCAACTGATCCAATGGCTCAGATAATTGGTGGGATATGCTCAGAAGTCAAAAGGAAGATATTTTGCATATAAAGGAAGGAAGAGATAGAGAAGAAGTACTTAGTTTTTAATTTTATGTATGTCGTTTTCCATGTCATTATCTTAATTAGTTTTCTCAAGTGTAATTTTAAGCTTTTACATACTAAACCAAGATTATTAAGTCTATTGCAAGCTACTTTCAAGTGTTAATGCAAAGTTCATTATAATTTCAAGTTTAAGGCTCACTGTTAAAAATTTCAGTTTCAAAGCTCTTGTACTTAAACTACAAATAGCTTTATTTAAGCTCAAATAAGTTTACTTAAGCTCTTTATAGCTTTTGGTAAGCTTACATTTCAGTTTCAAGCAAGTTTGGTTTTTGGTCAACAAAAGTCAACTGAGAAGAGAATTTGGTTAAGCAGGTATGGAAATGGATATGGGATGATGCAGAGTTGGATTTGGGGATGATTCTGAGTTAGAATTGAGATTGATATGATTTAGGATAGTGGTACTTTAATATCAGTTGCAAGCCATAGTGGCTGTGGACACAAGTGAGTTTGCACATTTATATCTATCTTGATTTGTTGTTAAGTTATAGTTTATACTTACTTATTTAACTGTCATTAGGTCATAGTTATTCAAGTTTCAGCAGTAGCATAAGCAGTTAATCATTTAAGTAGAATCATTAGCTAATCAGTTGTAAAAAGTGGTGTTTGGATTTTATGGCCAATATGTGTTAGAGGGCTGTGCAGTAGTTAAGATCAGTTGTTTTTCATTTCTTTAGTCATTTGAAAACCAGTCTAGTCATAACATTGTGTCTGCAAACTCCTTTGGTCAAAATCACCTAGGATCTGTCTTAATTGCTTAACTGTTAGGATTTTGTAAAAGCAAAAGCTTGTTTTGTGTTTGCATTACATAGAGATAGCTTGCAGTAGTCTCATTTCATCACAAAACATCAAATTCAGTTCATAAGATTGAATCAAAGTTCATTAAAGTCAAACTTCTTAAAACTGCTCAAAAGTCAAAAGTGAAAAGTCCAGTTTTCACCCAACTGGGAGGATTTTTAATTGATTCATTTCTGGTTCAATTTAAGTGAAAATCTTGGTTTTATAACTTCAACTGGTCTAGTTTCTTATTATGATTTTTGTAGATTTTTAGTAATTTTTATAAGCCCCAAAATGACTTGTCAAAAGGGCTTATTTGCCACAATCTGCGACTCGATTAATCTTGAGTGCCGCGAACTTCTTGTAGAGCTTGTCACAAGCTTATAAGAGCTTGTCCAGGTCTGGTTTTTGGTTTATAGGTAGCTAGCCAGGTCTAGTTTAGGTTCCAATATCTGGTTTCAACTTCCAGCTTATTGGGTAGCTTATTCTTAAGCTACAAAGTAGTAGTCAAAATATGTTTTTAGCACTTAAATCAATCAAGTCAAATCTGAGTAGCTTGTGTTTCAGAGGTTTAGGACAGTTGTAACTAGTTGCATTTGGGTACTTTTAGCATTTTATAGCTTCTGTATCAGTTTGGTGTTCATTGGTAGCTTTTGGCTTATTCAAAGTGCTTATTTATAAGCACTTTGCATTGCAGTTTCATTTTCTTACACACAAGCCACTTCTTTCATATTTTTCTTAGATTCAGTATATTATTTTAGACTTTTCCTGAATTTTTCAGATTTTTCTAGGCCAGTTTGCTATTTTTCTTCATTTAAATCAGTTTTTAGTACATTTTAATTAGCTTTTAATACAATTAAATCAGAAAAGTTTCAAAAAAATAAGTTTTCATTTTTCCTAGGTTAAGATAAATATAAAAAGTCAAAAAATATTTTTCCAGATTTTTCTTAGTTTAAATTGTAATTTTTAGCAATTTAATTAGCTTTAAGTAGTTTTAATTCATAGAAAATAGAAAATAATCGAGAAAAATACAAAATTAGTTTTGAAAATTCTCTTTAGTTATTTTAGATTTTTCTAAGTCATAATTTCATTTTTCTAGCTTTATTTCATATTTTCTTGTATTTTAGGCTATTATTAAATAAGTAAAAATAGTTTTTAATTAATAACAATTAGATAAATAGTTTTAAAAAATAATATTCTTTTTCTTAAAATATTCTCCTATCATTAGGGTTGTAAAAATGTCATTTTATATTTTTAGGATTAATCTTGTTTCATTTCACATTTTCTTTTGTACGTCGCGTAGTTTTTAAGTTAAATTTGTAAAAGAAAAATCAAAAAATCATTTTAAAAATAGTGATAGCATTTATTTAATATATTTTATCTTTTTAATTTTCTTTAATTTGCATTTAAGCCCTGTAATTTATAAACTTTTCCTTTATGTATAATTGTTCATAATCAATCATAACCTTTCCCATTCAAATTCTCTCGATCACTATTCGTTTGATTATTCTCGCACGACTCGTTGGGACAAAACGACACAGGAAACACTATACTCTCCTGGACTTCATTGCATTAATGTCCGAACTGTTTTAAGTTTCTTACGGTTAGCTATTCACAGTGGCTAACTTGTGTGAGATAACTCACGGTTTAGCACGAATCAAATTTTGGCGCGCCTTGGAGTCGTGCTAATAATCTTACGTTTAGCAGATTAGTGATTTGAATATTCACTCCTTGTTCATACCATCTATATGTATTTATATTTTCTTATAAAAATCCAAAATCCAAAACATCTTAAAAATCAAAACCCAAAAGATTTTCATTCTTTGTTTTACAACATGTTTTCAAAATACCAAAATATTCCTCTTTACCCTCTTACCCTTTTGATTCTTTATCCCTTTACCCTCTATCCATTTGATTCTAACTTCTTCTCATGGAATCTCTCGACTCTGACGAATTCGGGACGAATTTGAAAACGTCATACTTTATCACAAATGTCAAGAATTCGTGTTGTTCGTGATGATCCATTAATTCGTAGGGAAATGGAGCGAGAAACCGGGTGACAAAGGACCGGTACTTCCATCGATAATGGAGGTGCTAAATCGTCCAACCTAAGGTTATCCAAAGATCTAATCCTCAATTGCTCTAAGCCGTCTAAAATTGATCCTAAACTTTCACGATTTACGGTTAAAAGCAAGCATGCGAATTTAGACCGTGACTAGCAAGAATGACTTGCCTAATCTTCACGTTTCTCAAGAACCGAGCAGGAGACCATAACGGAGTGGTGGAAATTGCTAGCTCTCGAGCACACCACTTGTCCCACCTCGGATTTTTCAAAATGTTCTTGAGACTTGATAGTCATTCGGATCACCATGTTGGTTTTGTTGATTCTTTGAATAAACCGATTCCTTCTCATAACTCTCAAATGAAATCGTTTATTCCTTGTGTCGGTTGTGGTGAGCCTCTTTTGGTTCACCTTGTCGTTGGTGTCGTGTGTACAATGTGGTAATGATATTCATAACGGGAGTTGTTTGT
Source organism: Chrysanthemum lavandulifolium (assembly GCA_022545495.1). NCBI lineage: Eukaryota > Viridiplantae > Streptophyta > Magnoliopsida > Asterales > Asteraceae > Chrysanthemum > Chrysanthemum lavandulifolium. Next base: position 100,685,986 of record CM040245.1, read on the forward strand.
TTTGTGGTTCGAGGAATTCAATTGATTATGATCCTAATCGAACTCATTTAAGGACCCTCAAACTTTTCCAATTACCCACCACACCCGACTTATCTTCATATAATCAACATAACTGCTTTGTGAATTTTGTGGAGGTCCTCACCAAGGATTTGAGTGTCAATCCGGAAACACATTTGTCTATGAGCAGTTTCCGGTGATGCTCGAACTTTGGTTATGACCAATATCCATATAATTCACGGTCCGGACTCAGCAGTTTTCTTGTTGTGAGAACTGTGGAGGTCCCCACTTCACTCGATTGTCAAATAGGAATCCATTTCCTTGTAACAATCATGACTCTCACAGTTTGACAATTTCCAACCTCCACAAGACCATACGGTTCAAACTCCACCGAGCCGTTGTCTCAAGAAATCTCCCAAAATTTTGAAACCGCAATGAAAACACTTGATGATATGATTCAAAACTTTAAGAATCAAGTGAGTGGTGAGAAAACCATGGGAGAATTGCTAGTCAAGAACGAGGGCTCGCAAATCTAGGGAAGAATTATTAGTCCTAGAGCAAGCGGCTACTAGGCATTCCCAATTTCTTAAGGCAACTCTATATGATGATGACGAGGAGAGTTTTATCCTTTTAAAGATAATATTTCTCAACTCCTCGGTCATTTGATATCCCAGCATTGAGATTCCATCTCAAACAAGCGCTATCACACAAAGCTCCACTCACTCTAAACATGGGGACGAGCATCTTGACACCGTTCACGAAAAGGAATCGGACGAATTCATAAAGTCTAGTGTTGAGAACCTTGTCCCAATCCGAGAGAGTCACGGGAAATTCGATCATATGTGTGATATCCCTTCCCTCTTGAGTGTTCTAAAGATCATTTGAAACTTTCTCCAATTGTAGCGAAGATTGTGCATCATATGGAGACATCGAGTATGTTGAGGCATCTCTCCCGGTCGATCCTCTTCTTGAGGAGTTCACCGATGAACTCACTCACATCAATCCACTTTCATCGGGAAGTGATGATGGTCTCTTTGATTTCGAAGCCGATCCGGGAGAGCGAAGTCTCCTTGATAATGATCGTTCACTCACTTCTTATCCCAACAAATCCAATAGAGAATATTAATCACTTTGTTCTGAAGCATTCAAAACAACTCTCACTAATCCTCTATTTGAATTCGACTACGAATTCACTTTAATTTCGAGAATCCACTCTTTGATACTCGGACCGAGGATAGTGATGAGCCCATAATGGAACAAGAGTTCACAATTTCACTTCATGTGAATGATTCTCTTCATGAAGAGTTCTCCGGTGAACTCTCTCATGACATATCTCCTCCGGAACATGATCATTTCTATTTTGATCTTGAGGATGGTATTGGCTCGGAGGAAGGTGTACTCTATCATACGAGTTTGCTTATTGATGATACTACCTCACCCTTCCTCCCGATATGTCTACATTTGAGGATGAAGAATGGATCTTGATTGTTATCAAAATCTTTCTTCCTTTCCTCAAATATCTTGTGATTCTCTTCATCTTCACTCCTTGAGAATGAAGACACTATCTTTGACCCGGCATTTTCATTTATCATTTTGAGCGGTTCTATGTATATCTCATCGGTGTGGATCTTTCACGTGCTTCAAATGTTTGTCGAACATCTTGAATGAAAGTCCGATGGAGATTGTTTCTTCCACTTTGCTTCCCATGAACCAATGAATGCGGGGATCGAGTCAAGCTAGCGACTCGGGAATCAAAAACAAGAGCACACCATATGGGTTTTCACCCATATTTCTTACTTCTTTCTACTTTCTACCACCCTAGTGTGGGGAGTTGCCCACGTGTTGTGTATATATATAAGCTTCTTCAAAAAAAAAAAATAAAATAAAAAAATTCAAATAATGGTAGTAGTATTTCCCTTTTCGTTCTTTGTTTCGGCATAACCGCGGTACTTTGAATATTGAGGGCAATATTCATTTCTAGTGTGGGGGAATTCTCACGAATTTTATCATGTAATTATACCGCCTTATTCCCCATTTTGGCCAAATTTTTTTTGGAGTAAGTGTTTACACTTACTCACTTATGGTTATCGATCCGCCATGTCTAATAAACAAAAGGATTGGCTAATCCGAGAGCAACGGCTCTTGGTAAAGATATCTCAAATCCGTTGACGACTTGCAATTTGCCCAAAATTGTATGGTGTTCATTCACCATATCTTTAATTAGTGAAGAGTTGGCTAGCCCGCAAGTTTATGGCTTGTGGTAAAGGCGTGGAAAAACCATAATTGGTAATCACTCACCAAAGATATTTTATCTAAGAGTTGGCTAGTCCGTAAAAGCGGCTTCGGTAAAGACAAATCAAATCCGTTGGAAGTCGGTGGTTTGCTCAAAATCATATGGTTATCAGTGTACCATGGTTCTTACTTGAACTGAAACATTTGGCTACTCCAGAAGTAATGGCTTTTGGTAAAGAGATTCAAAACCATTAAGTTTTTCTCAAAAGATTGCTAGGGACTAGCAATAGTTTAGTGTGGGGGATTGATGAGTGTGTAAATACTCATCATTAATGTACGCATATTCTTTTATGTTAATAAATTGTTCATTAATAAATCCTATACGCTTCCGCATGATTACTTTGATGTTTTGTGATTATTTATTTGAATGTCATGTTATATAATTTCAACATAATGTATGTGTTGTTGTGTGATTCAGATGAATTTAAGAGTTCATTCAAAAACAAGGATAGGAAAAGATGAGATGAAGCAAAGTCCACCATATTGAGGTAACATATATTGCATTAAAGGCAGTGAGATTAAAGTTTAAGCTCTTGACGATAGATAAAAGATTGTACCCAGATTTTGTGCTGAGGAACACATTGGCAGATTTGTGCATTGATTGCCAAGTCTTGACTTGTGATAGGAATGAGGTAGGGTAGAATTTAAGAAGAGTGAATAAACAAGTTAAAGAAAAGCTTGTAACATAATCAGGAGTGGCAATCTTATCAGTCTAAAACTTTGTTCTCAAGTTAATTCAGACCAATCTCATATTTAATGAAAGTAGATACAGCTTGTGTGTGATTTTGATTCATCATTCATGTCTGGTCTTTTCTCTGAGGTGGGTTTCGTTGATGTATTTGTGGTGCTTTGAGTATTATATTTTGTTTACTGGAGTTTTTTCTTCGATTGTGTAATGCATTTGTTATTTTGTATACTTTGGAGGTCTGCAATTATGATCAACAACATTGTACCCACACCGTGGTTACTAATTGCATGTCTAAAGACTTAAACCTACGTACCCCTAAGCACCCCAACCGTAATGGTTGAAATAAAAGCTGTCTAAAGTTAGCGATAGAAATTAATGAAACGACTAGTTTAGTGTTTTAACCGAGGTCATCTAAAGTTTAAAAAAAATAGTCATGCAAACTTATCATCGAAAAGAAGTTTAGAAATTAAAGCATAAGTTAACTAAAAGTTTAAATTTAAAGAGTAAACTATCATTTGCCGTTCTCTCCATCGATGTAAACTTTTGGAAAACTATCATTTGTTTCATTTACAAAGTCAAAAGGTTTATGTTTTTCCATGATATTTGAATTCCACGTAAAAATTTTAATAAGTAAAATGTTTAATAGTGGTTTTAATCAATCGAAAAATATTTCTAATCTACTTTCATAAATCAAATTCATTTGTATTTTGGGGTATGTAAGCATTAAGAACACACTTTGAAATTGTGCAAAAAATATGCATAAAATTATCACCCGTTCAATTGCTAACAAGTAACAAACTATGTAATGCATTGTTACTTTTGCTTAAACTTTGAAAATATGATGTAATTAGAATATTACTACTTAACTCGTTATGCGACTTGAGCGCTTTCGAAATCTTTATTTATTTAAACACAATAAAACCTACCATAACCCACATAATCAAAGCTTTAGACTATGGGATTACAATAACACAAGTTGTTTGATAATATGTCTTGACACTAAAGTTCATGTATTATTTAATAGTTTGAATGTTAGAATATTAAGGAAGTAGATGTAAAGTTTCTAATCATCAACTTTTGAGTTTGCTATTTGGATTGGATCACTTCACAATTCTCAATGGACAAACAGGTTGGAAAGAAGGAAAAGTTGCAATCGACAAGGTGATCTCGTCTCGTTAGGCGACTAAAATGTGGTCATGTTTAGGTTAAGCTTACTCAATGGGGCACTTTTTTTTGTCTATTTTTTTCTTCTAAATTCATTTTTTTAATTCACGTTATTCACGGTTTTTTTAATTCGAGTTTTTTTCATTCGCTTTCATACGTTTTCATCCATTTTCATCTGTTTTCGTCCGTTTTCATATGTTTTCGCCCGTTTTCATACGTTTTCGTCCGTTTTCATACGTTTTCGTTCGTTTACATCCATTATTCATACGTTTTCGTTCATTTTCGTCTGTTTTCATACGTTTTCGTTCGTTTTCATATGTGTTTTTACGCTTACATACGTTTTTGTCCGTTTTTAAATGTTTTCAGGCTTCATCTCAGCTTTTATTTCAACCATACGTTGACGGCTTGCAATTTGCCCAAAATTGTATGGTGTTCAGCTCACCATATCTTTAATTAGTGAAGAGTTGGCTAGCCCGCAAGTTTATGGCTTGTGGTAAAGGCGATGGAAAAACCATAATTGGTAATCGGCCACCAAAGATATTTTATCTAAGAGTTGGCTAGTCCGAAGCAAGCGGCTTCGGTAAAGACAAATCAAATCCGTTGGAAGTCGGTGGTTTGCTCAAAATCATATGGTTATCGATGTACCATGGTTCTTACTTGAACTGAAACATTTGGCTACTCGAAGTAATGGCTTTTGGTAAAGAGATTCAAAACCATTAAGTTTTTCTCAAAAGATTGCTAGGGACTAGCAATAGTTTAGTGTGGGGATTGATGAGTGTGTAAATACTCATCATTAATGTCTGTATTCTTTTATGTTAATAAATTGTTCATTAATAAATCCTATACGCTTCCGCATGATTACTTTGATGTTTTGTGATTATTTATTTGAATGTCATGTTATATAATTTCAACATAATGTATGTGTTGTTGTGTGATTCGGATGAATTTAAGAGTTCATTCAAAAACAAGGATAGGAAAAGATGAGATGAAGCAAAGTCCACCATATTGAGGTAACATATATTGCATTAAAGACAGTGAGATTAAAGTTTAAGCTCTTGACGAGAGATAAAAGATTGTACCAGTTTTGTCTTTGAGGAACACATTGGCGGTTGTGCATTGATTGCCAAGTCTTGACTTGTGATAGGAATGAGGTAGGGTAGAATTTAAGAAGAGTGAATAAACAAGTTAAAGAAAAGCTTGTAACATAATCGAGGTGGCAATCTTATCGGTCTAAAACTCGTTCTCAAGTTAATTCAGACCAATCTCATATTTAATGAAAGTAGATACAGCTTGTGTGTGATTTTGATTCATCATTCATGTCTGGTCTTTTCTCTGAGGTGGGTTTCGTTGATGTATTTGTGGTGCTTTGAGTATTATATTTTGTTTACTGGAGTTTTTTCTTCGATTGTGTAATGCATTTGTTATTTTGTATACTTTGGAGGTCTGCAATTATGATCAACAACATTGTACCCACACCGTGGTTACTAATTGCATGTCTAAAGACTTAAACCTCGTGCCCTAAGCACCCCAACCGTAATGGTTGAAATAAAAGTGTCTAAAGTTAGCGATAGAAATTAATGAAACGACTAGTTTAGTGTTTTAAGCGAGGTCATCTAAAGTTTAAAAAAAATAGTCATGCAAACTTATCATCGAAAAGAAGTTTAGAAATTAAAGCATAAGTTAACTAAAAGTTTAAATTTAAAGAGTAAACTATCATTTGCCGTTCTCTCCATCGATGTAAACTTTTGGAAAACTATCTTTTGTTTCATTTACAAAGTCAAAAGGTTTATGTTTTTCCATGATATTTGAATTCCACGTAAAAATTTTAATAAGTAAAATGTTTAATAGTGGTTTTAATCAATCGAAAAATATTTCTAATCTACTTTCATAAATCAAATTCATTTGTATTTTGGGGTATGTAAGCATTAAGAACACACTTTGAAATTGTGCAAAAATATGCATAAAATTATCACCCGTTCAATTGCTAACAAGTAACAAACTATGTAATGCATTGTTACTTTTGCTTAAACTTTGAAAATATGATGTAATTAGAATATTACTACTTAACTCGTTATGCGACTTGAGCGCTTTCGAAATCTTTATTTATTTAAACACAATAAAACCTACCATAACCCACATAATCAAAGCTTTAGACTATGGGATTACAATAACACAAGTTGTTTGATAATATGTCTTGACACTAAAGTTCATGTATTATTTAATAGTTTGAATGTTAGAATATTAAGGAAGTAGATGTAAAGTTTCTAATCATCAACTTTTGAGTTTGCTATTTGGATTGGATCACTTCACACTGTTCACTGGACAAACAGTTGGAAAGAAGGAAAAAGTTGCAATCAGCAAGGTGATACTGTCTACGTTAGCTGACTAAAATGTGGTCATGTTTAGGTTAAGCTTACTCAATGGGGCACTTTTTTTTGTCTATTTTTTTCTTCTAAATTCATTTTTTTAATTCACGTTATTCACGGTTTTTTTAATTCGAGTTTTTTTCATTCGCTTTCATACGTTTTCATCCGTTTTCATCTGTTTTCGTCCGTTTTCATATGTTTTCGCCCGTTTTCATACGTTTTCGTCCGTTTTCATACGTTTTCGTTCGTTTACATCCATTATTCATACGTTTTCGTTCATTTTCGTCTGTTTTCATACGTTTTCGTTCGTTTTCATATGTGTTTTTACGCTTACATACGTTTTTGTCCGTTTTTAAATGTTTTCAGGCGTTTTTCTTACGTTTCTGAATATCACAAGTGATATTCTGAATATAACAAGTGATTTTCAACCAATTTTTTGTAACATGAAAATCACAAGTGATATTCAGAATATCACATAGTGATATTCAGAATATCACAAAGTGATAATAAGAAAATCACAAGTGATATTATGTGATATTCAGAATATCACTTGTAATAGTCAGAAACGTATGAAAACGGACGAAAATGTAAGAAAACGGACGAATACGTATGAAAACGGGCGAACGCATGAAAGCATAAATCACGTCTGAAAACGGACGAAAAAGTATGAAAATGAACGAAATTGAAAGCAAACTGATGAAAACGGACGTAAACGTATGAAAACAAATGAAAATAGATGAAATCGTATAAAAACAAACGAAAACATATGAAAGCGAAGGAAAAAACGCGAATTAAAAAGCGTAAATTAAAAAACACGAATTTAAAAAGCGCGATTTAAAAAAAACGTGAATAAAATAAAATACGTGAATTTAAGAAAAATAAAAATAATATGTGGAAAAGAAAGACAAAAGACGAGGAAAAAAATGAATTTAGGTTTCTTTTTGAATTTTAGGTTAATTTTCGCCATTAAATCAAACCAAATAAATGATGAAAATTTGTCTTCTGGTAGCGTGAATTTATGGGTAAGAAAATAAAGTGTATAGAAAACATACACTATGAAGAAATACTTTATTTAGGGAACCACAACTTGCTCTTAGCACCAAAGTTATTTATTACGGAGTATAAGAATTTGAGGAATTGCTCTGAAAATTAATAGAGTTTCCGTTGTATACTTGTGGTTGGTTGAGTATGCAATATGTTGAGTGAATAAATGTTTTACTAGGATGGCGCTGTGATAGGCATGTTTTAGGCTTAAAATAATACTGATACTGTGATTGTATTGATATGCTATAATTTAAGGAAATTTACATCTCTAATTTTTAACTTGACTCATCTATATTACATATTCATTATGTATATATTTTTATAATGCCATAACTGCTTTTATTTTAGAGCGTCGCGTTCTTGAAAGTCTTTCGATGACTTGCATTTATCTTGATAAATCTAACTTATTTTGTCTTGAAACGTTTATAAAGAATCTAGCAGTAGGAAGCTTTTGCTTCAAACACTTGGTTAGTCTGCCAAGTCTTTCTTTCAAACCAGAGAAAGTCTTTCACTTCTGATGGTAAAAGTTTTGAAAATAGTGAAAACTTTTGAAACTCCTCATTCGGATCTTTCTTAGATAATATTATTAATACTAGCCTTTTTTATTTTTATTTTTAAAAACTAAAACTCGATAATATCGTTAATTTTTTTATTACAAAAATAATTTTTGGGAAAAAGATTAATAGATGGAAAGAATAAGTAGGTGAAAATGATAATTGTTTTTGCAAGTGTATAAAATGAGTTATAGTTGTAGAAGATTGTAGGCAGGGGTGTCAAAAATTCTGACCCGACTCGGACCCGGACCCGAACCCGAATAAGGATACTCGGGTTGGGTTCTCTGATCCAACATCTAACTCGGCTCAATCGGGTCAACCCGCTTAACCCGTCTACGAACTAGGGTCGGTATCGGGTTCAATTTACCTTGCTTATTCGGGTTCGGTCCACTGCACTAACCCGAGTTAGATTTTTTTTTTTTTTCAATCTAATTTGAAGGCCCAAGTTAGTCCATCGTTCATGTAGTAATCTTGGCCATTTTATAACTTTTCTCAATCTAGTGTGAATCATCAAAATGGAAGTAAATTAGTTTACAGAAATCAAAATGAAAATAAATTAGTTTACACAATTCGAAACAGATACAATATCATATAGAACAAAATCTCTGACGTATATTGTAACAAACAATGCTTACACATATATCTCACTGATCTTAAAAATACTAGTTTTGGCTTTTTTACAATTATCACTTACAAACCACATTAAGAATACCACTCTGTAATAATTAATATAAATAAATGTAAACTCCTTAAATGAAAAAAATAACGCATTCTTAGCACTCATGGTATCAAATTTCTAGTTATGGTTATAATTAGGCTAGTTGGCGTATCTCATACATATTTTAACTACTAAATTAAAAAAAAATCAAATTATGTGATTTTGTAAATGGTACCGACCCGAACCTGACTTGACCCGACCCGATTTGACCCGAACCCGACTAACCCGACCTCAAATAGGGTCGGGTTGAATATATTATTTTAGTGTCGACCGAACTTGGGCCCGTACGTTTGGCCCGAACCCGACCAACTCGACCGAATAACACCCCTAGTTGTAGGGATGAAGGAAGGGGATGAGAGAAAGAAAAAAATATTCGTAAAATTTGTAATATTTCGTAATATATTGTAATTCTTTATAAGATGTTCACAATAAAAATAATAGTAATAATAATAATAAGATGTGGGAGGATGCAGGGTTCATGGGATGAAGGAGAATGTTTTATTTAAAGGTAGTGATTTGGCGTTTTCATAATTGATTATAAATTTAAATTATCGGTGTTTGATATGTATATCATATCATTTTACTTATTTTCACCATATAAGGATATAAATGTCAAAATCTCCAATTTGAGTGTGATAATCAATCAATTGTGGGGTGTCTGAATCACTTCCTTATTTAAAGTAATGGTGAGTTTGAGGTGGTTTTTACTAAAACCAAACCGAAAACTTCGATTTTAAGAAATGCAAACCGTTTGGTTTCGGTTTTTTTTTTTTTTTTTTATTTCGACTTTTCAATTTTTTTATTAAAACGTTCGATCTCATTTTTTTTTGGTTTTCTTGTTTCGCTTTTGAATGTACCAATATCATGTGCGACTTTAAGGCTTTCTTTTCGGTTCTTTGTTTTGCTTTTGAACTTACTAATTTCATGTGCAACTTTCAAGTTTTCTTCTCGATTTTTTGTTTCGCTTTTGAATCACATGTTCATCCTTTTTGTTGCTAAGCTTATCCTCGCTACTACTTTTAGGTTCCAAGATCCGGGTAACTTATGTTTTGCAATGAAAATAGTGCAAATGGTGGTGTATAGATCAAGGTTTTGTAGCTGATTAAGTTTACCAAATTTTTCAAAAATTATACCCTTAAATGAGTTATTACTCAAAAGTCAAAAGAGGTAGTTTAGGGTAAGTTTAATGTCAGTGAATCCCTTAATGAGGTAGTTCATTTTCTTTATGTCTATGTTTGGTCCATAGTTGTTGTAAGTTTAATGTCTTGGTGTCGTAAGTGCAGGGTTATAACTGTAGAGCCACTTGCCAATAGTGTAGTGGTATCGTTGTGTTAGTTTAGAGTCGATGTAATTCAAGCTGCTTGCTAGTTTTATTATCTATCTTCTTTATAATCGTTTAGGCGCTACAAAATTAGAAGCGCTTAAAAATTCACTTTTTTCTTACTTATTATGGAAGATATATTATAATCATGTAAAATTAAGATAAGGAGCTCCAATCGTGAGATAGCGTATATCGACCTTATATTTCCAAGTTCTACTCCTAACAACCAAAAATTAAGATAAAGAACTCCAATTATAAAATGACACGTATCGACTTTCAACTAAAATTAATCTTTATTTTCAAATTAAAATATCTTTTATCTACTTATTTATATTATAATCTAATTTTACAATATTTTCTAAAATTTTATTCTCTTTAATTCAACATCCATTTTAATATATTTTTATGAGTTTTAGTTTTATATTTTTAGTGGGTTTATTTTATTTTAATTCAATTTTCTGTTTTTAACCTTTATTTCATTTATTCCAATCAATATAATCTTGATTAAATCAAAATCATATCTTTTGGGGGAGTGTTTGACGCGTAATAGATTCGGGTATTTTATATGCGGGAATAATGATGTCGGCGTGAAAGTTACTGGCAACACAAACAAACACTTACAACTAACACATATCATTCGAAGTGTTGTAAACGAATTCACTAAACAGATAAAGAAACACATATAACTATCTTATCATGCTTATTGTCACCATCTCATCACATCACCACCTCAAAACGTTTGTTCATTCTGAAAATAGTCGTGGTCTGCATGCCGCATTCTTGTGCAGATGCTTCTAGTTATTTTTATATATATTTGTCTTTCAAAAAAAAGAAAAAAAATGAAGCAACCGAACCAAGTTTCCCTCAAATCCAATAAAACAAAACCATATAAGGTATTTAAATCGGGTAATTCACAGTTGAGGTTATTGTAAGATAAAGAAATTAACATCTAAAGTGGATAACCAAACACCCTAGATCAACCATGTTACAAGTGATTCATTGGATACAAGAAGCTGCAAGGCAACTTCAAACAAGACATGTTTATTACTTTACAAGTGCTTAGTTCGTTAAATGTAAAATAGCTTAGTTCAAGTTAATTTTTGAGATAATCCGTAAACATATCCAAACTAAGAATGGTGAGGCTTGATGACGTATTAAATCATATTCATTGAGAAACTACCATCAACTGATAAAGCATTAGGCTTTTAGTTACAAGTCTTGAATTCTGATAATTTGAACTTGAAGTAGGTCAGTAATTCCTGAAGAGACTAAACAAAGAAACCTTAAAAGTAGTAAATCTTGGTTACTCTAGTCTGATCTTTTTATTGCATAGCAGAAACCATGAAATCTTTGTTACAAATAGAACATAAGAATTTTCATTCAAAAGACAGAGGTTACATATGACAACCCAAAAGCTAAACAAATACTACTACTAACTAATCTTGCTCTACATGTGAGCACCCAAAAGCTAAACAAATACTACTACCAACTAATCTTACTCTTGTTAGTCTTTCTTTCTGGTCTTGCTCTTGAAGGCGAGTATTGTCAACATTAACTGATCATTACCTCGAAGCCTTGGGTGTCAATCAGAGATTTCATGAACAAATTTGGCATGACAAGTCTTGCCACGCCAAATTTGTTCAGGGAGGGTTGGAAGTGGACATCCAAGGCTTCGAGGACAGTGATCGAGTTGGGGATGACAACACTCTCCTCCAAAAGCAAGCGGTGACAGAGAAGAGAAGCGGAGAAACGGTTTAAGAAAACCGGTAACTACAAGCATCTTGTTGTGGTTGTGGATTTGAGGTCTTGAGAAGAACTCGAACATGAAGGCAGACGATGTCGTACCATTTTCTAGATCGATGCTTGGAAACAAGATTTATCGAGGCCTTATAAAGCCTATCCGTCATATTGAAATTACAGGATCATCCGTCATATCATTGCGCTGGGGCACGGGCAGTTACATTTAACTCAACACTTGTATATCATGAGCTGAAAAGGCCATGCAACTTTTTATTAAGAACCAGTGAAATAGTAGGGATCCTCTGAGATTGTATGGTTAGTTGAACAGCAAAGAAATTTGTGCAAAACATATGAAAATACATAAAAATTTGGGGGCCAGACATGAAGAAAGTTGGTTGATGGATACCAACGATTCTTCTTTCACCCTTCCAGCTATTCGCAACCAAATTGTTCTTGACCTTGGTATTCTTTTCACCCTTCCATGTATTTTTCATATGTTTTGCACAAATTTCTTTGCTTTGTTCCCCAGCCGACACAGTCTCAAGAGGATCCTGACTACCCATTTCCTTTGGTTCTGAGATAAAGTTGCATGTGGCCTTTTCCGGCTCATGATATACCAAATTGCTGAAGTTAAATGTAACTGCCTGTAAAAAGATTCTTTGAGAACGATATGACGGATAGTCCTCATACGGTTTCAAGATTTTTGAGTAAACATTCAGCACCACCACCAAGTGTGGTCTTGAGCAAAGTGGCGAGTAGTACCACCGAATAAAAGTGTTGGACAAAATCAAAGGCCATGCTTATTGTGATATAAAGAGAAGCAGGTGGAGAAGGTATGATTTGAGAAGGTGTGTGTTAAAGGAGAGGGTTTTGGGTAGATAGATATGAAATAAGTATACCGGCAATCATGACCCTTAAAATTGGGTCATCTCTTTTAACCAAGTGTAAGGTCCAACGTTGTGGTTATTATATAGGGAATGTCTCTCTTTAGTATGTATAAACTCGCACAAAACAAAGCTACATGGTCCGACAAGAAACAATGAACCCAAACCACAATGTGACACAACCTGTGAATAGTTTAACGTTGACGAATGTCATAGAATGGTTTAACTAAAGGAGTGTTTGCCAACCATTTCAAACGTGATTATTTGATTATCACGTTTTCAAAACGTGAATAATCGTTTTGGTGTTTGGTTGCAAACGCATTATCATCGACCTTTCAAAACGCCTTTAAATCGGAGGTAGGACTTACTTTTTGAAACGTGATTTTGCAAACGTCATTTGTACAAACGTGATTTTTCCCAAACACCTCTAAATCTCACTTCCAAGAACTTATACAACACAAAGTGTTACATGTGCAAACATTGTTACTAATATAATAGACTTTATTTTTATAGCATAAGGTTCAAAGCACAGAATTATTTACATGATATCTGAACCAAAGACAATAAAAAGCCAAAACAGAATGAAGAAGACGTACAAAGATTATATCACAATAAACATCAAGATAGACATACTATAATTAAATGAACCCTGATGTTCTCTCAGAACCTACATAAACATATATAGTCATATGAATCAATGTAGCATGCATGCATATGATTTTTATACTTCATCTTCGTTCCTCAAAACCTTCGCCTGTTCTTCTTTATAGTGGCCAACCTAGGTGCACAAGACGGTTTCATTGCAGGGACAATTTGCAACGGTATAGTTTCTACTAACAAAGATTTTGTCACTTGCGCCATCCTCATAGATCTTGCCATGTCATTCAACGTCATGATGTTGGTACGTACTTGATTTCTTAAGTATTTATAATCTCTTTCTCTCGATCTACTGATCGATCGATGAAACCAAAAGCAGAAAGAGAAGAGAGATTCGATACCTTATTTCGACGTTAAAAGAAATGATGAGAACCGGTTTGAAGAGAAATGAATCAAACTATCTCAGTATTTATAAGCAGAAAAGTTGGTGGGTCGTAACTATCAACCATTAGAAAAATATCTATGTATTAGGAGAATGAATGGTTTAGAGAAAACCAGGTGTGCCAATGTGGGGTTCGTTTTTTTTGTTCCTATATACTCATGTCTAAGGAAACGATATTGACGGTTTTAAAGAAAGCCATGTGTCGAAAATTAACACGAATTCCTTACATAATGCATGGAAGTATTTAAGACGCTCAATTTATCTTTGTCATTGTCTTCTAGTGATACAAAATATCAACCGAACACATCATATATGGCAAACGTAAAGAATGTAGTACAAATAATTGAGCTTCAAATGTAGTACAAATAATTGAGTTTCTTGTTTAGTTGTGATGTACACATCACCCGCCACAATTAACTAAGTCTTTGTTGACGTTTTTTGATACGTATAGTACATTGGGTCTTTCTAGAACTATGGTAGAACAAGACACTCATGTGTTACTCATCTTTTTAATTACCTCGCGATATTCCTATCAGGCAATATTATGTTCGGCTTGAACGAGTTTGTAGGCCAAGTCATTAAGTTCTTTTTGTATTATAAATATCGATTAATAACATATAATATCTTATTAAGAATTCATTGTTCATGAGTGGATCATATCCTAAACCTACTAAGAATCTGAATAGCCAACTTTGCCCACCTCACAAACCCTAAATGTCCGCTGCTTATTCATTTTCAAAATTAAAACGCTGTTTCGATCAAAACTACTAAACCGCTAAGAGTTAACTCATTGTCAATATTTATTTGTAATTAAATTCAAGAAAAGATATCCTAATTATTGCCATAGCTCGAATAGTTACCACACGCCAAAACAAGCTTCGGGTTTTAAAACAACATTAGCTCATTATTTTGCTTGTCAGAATCTCAAAAGACTAGAGTTAGCCGACGCTCAACGATAGTGGATTCATGATTAATTCAATAAAAGGAACCGAATCACGACTCCATGGTCAAACGCTTCCACACGCAATAAGTTATAAGTCTTGACATTCACTTAAAAATCACTCTTTTCCCGACCACGCTTATCCACTACGATTGGGTGTTAACGAATCTTGCTATTTTATCAATAAAGCTATCTTTATTTTTATTTTTGGTTTGGTTTTATTTTTAAATAATTTTAGCTTTTATCCAATTCAGTTTTCGCGATTTCTACGTCAATTATTTATGCTGAGATTGGCAATATTATGTTTGGCCCAGCCCGCTGCATGGTCTCGGTCATTAGGTTCTATGTATTATTAATATCGATCAATAAAATATAACACCTTATGAAATTCATTGTTCGACATATTTATCTTTGAAATAGAACGATTTTCATACCCTAAGTCTATAGGACGCATTTCCAGGCAACACGATTTAGTTCTAGGCTCATAACATCTTGAGATCAAGGAATTACACATCATAAACATTAGTTTACTTCAATTTGATCATTATGTCTTTGCTTAATTTATCAAAATTGATTGTTATTTGCTTATTTTCTGTAATGGATGGCTTAGCATCTTAGTACTTGCCTTGTTATGTTTTTATTTAATCAGTGACATATTTGTTACATTCATTATAGCTTTGTTGTGGATAATTCATATCGCATGTATAGACTTCACGCCTTACATTTACCATGAATATGTGTTGATAGTAATGTATTAGTAGAGTGACCATATGAAAATATAATTACTTGAATCATCAAAATACCGCAAGTAACCTATAGTGGTTAGACCATGGCCATTGGCTCGACGCATGCTTAAAAGTGGTAGATATAGGGTTTAAGATTTTTGAACGGTAATTAGGAAATTACTTAGTAATTAAGTGCTCACAAACACATATAAAACATTGTCATATAGATTAGTTGATAAGTTTAATGATTGGTAGATAATCGATGCGGCGATGTAGTTATAAAAGATGCATGTATGGAGTCCCAACCGATCACACCTACACTACTTAAGACTTACTAGAACATTTCTAAATGAACATTGCACACATTCATGTCATTGATAGGATAGATGATTAGCAAGGGAGCACGCCCTGTATCTTATTGAGTTTCTCATCATTTTCTATTTCGCTTTATTTACTTTTTATTATTTTAGTAATTTAATCAATTAAATAATCATGGATTTAAAACATGGTTTTCATATTAGTTTAATTTACTTGATTACACTTGAATTACCTCGCTTCAATGAACCACTCGGTCTTACCGAGTCTATATAATACGAGCGTATATCGCCCGAGAGTGTTGGTGACGCTCACTTAGATTCGTATATAAATTATTAAAGTAGATTTCACACATCGTTTTTGACGTCACGCCGGGAATGCCGTGTTATTTCGGTTTGAAAGTAAATTAGTTATGTGTTTGTTTTGATTTTTATTTATTTTATGTTTTGTCGATTTCACTTTAGAAGTCTCATACTACAGATAATCGAATTCATAGTATACGGCGATAGAAGTTATGTTTGTTTAAATTGTTTTGATCAGATGCCAAGCAGATAACCTTAGTCGACACGACGATAACGCCTTTATATGGTGTATAGACAATTATGTACATACCTCGTGATCCAAGTTCTGCTTAAGTTTTAAATTTTTATATTTTGTTTCATGTTTTCTTGTTTTACTCTTTTGTACTAATACTGTCATTCGTGTTTTAGTTAATATACATCAATGGGTAACAAACTAACAACCGATGAGTGTGATTTCACACGCTTTTTAGATGTCATTTAGCCTCTAAACTCAGATACTTTTGATCATGTATTGCCCTAGATTGCTTCTATTCGAGTTTTAGGTATTCGAGAGAAGAAAACGCAAAGTGTACAAGTTTTGACCTCGATTGAACAAGAACCAAGAAAGAACAACAAATTTAGCAAGATGACCCAGATAATCGACGCGGGTCACCAATTTAGCCTAGAAAGTGCAATTTCAAGACTTTGGTGATTGAAGAAAGCCTAAGCTAACATCGCCAGTGTTAGATGACTGCCACAACCAAAGAGTGACGTTGTTACCATGTATGGTGGAAGAAATGATACCTTAATCGACCATGAAATGACCTGATCACAAACAACAAGTAACCGGCCACCATCTGCTTTCTATATATACAAACGATATTTTCCATTATTTGTGTGAAATATTTGAGGAACTTTTCTCGTCCGAACCCTAGGCATTTTATTGTCGCTTTTAGGCTTGCACTCAAGACCCTATGTATTGTTTAGATGAGTTTATTCATCAATCAATCAATCATGTTTATCCTTAATCGCTTGATTATGTTTAATTTTGTTTCTTCATTATTACGCTAGGCTAAACTAATTAGTATTTACATAGAAATGCAAAACCTAGTTGTTAATCACTTATCTATATTGTCTCGTTGATGGTGAGGTGTGCAAGAGTTGAAAATCGCTATATCTCGTATCTTATATTGAACGTCCACTAAAACATGTCTAGTTAGTGCTTATATTATAGTTTATTACCTATACAGATATTTATTACATGGGTTAGTTATTAGGTACCCACCTAATAAGATACGAGACGCTGGACCGACTAACCGACTATACTGGGACTACCCACTAAAATGTGTAGGCCACTCACTTAAAGCTAGTTCATAGATGCGGACCACTCAACCCGCGATAGGTAATAAAGAATAATCCGCATTGAATTAGACAAGGAAGTGAGAATTCAATAGATTAAGTGAGAAACGGGTAGAAAGTAATACAAACTTAGGTAAATACACTTTTCCTCATATAAGAAGTCCCCACGAGTTTTACTTTAATTGTCATTTACTTTTATCGCATTTTAGGTTCATTATTAGTTAAAATACAACTTCCTCAAAACCCCTATTTTACTTGCTTTCATAAAATACATAAAATACCAAAAAGAATCTCATTTCAACCTTTAAACTTATCCCGAAATACACTTTGAGCTTACGCCACTATTCTCCTAAAGAACGCTTTTAACCCCTGACTTACCTATACTACACTACAACAATTAGTACACCGCCTGTGAGGGTTGTAAATTTAGGTGTTGCAACCCGACACATCAATAACTCCGAGGGTCATGACTAGCTAAGATTGACAAACCGAATCATAAATGCACTAGGAAACCGGTGGGTTTACGCAAAGACGCGAAGAAGCCAAATACTAAACATTTATGGTATGCCCTTTTTAGGAAATGCAGGTAGGTACAGGGTAGGAACACTGGGTTTCTACTCCAGAAATATAAACAGGCATGTGATTGGAGAAAGGATAACGTCCCTTGAAGACTCTCTACAGAAGTTCATGGATGATTCTACGAGGAGACATGCTGAGAATGAGGAGTTGATGAAAGAACTCAACGCTCAATCGAGGTTAAAATTTAGTCGATTCTATTAAGAACTTGAAAACTAAGTTAATCAAATCACCTGTGTTGTGAAAAACAGATGCGATGGCGCTTTGACAAGAATCTCGAGGCAACGAATGTGAAAGTTATCGAATCGAAACTTGATATTTTCAAAGAAATTCCATACCTTGTCGATCCCGATAAAATTAATCGTGTTTCTTCTAGCGGTCTGTCTTTTGTTGAACAAGTTTTACATGTTACGTGTCCGAAAGAAAGTAACACAGTGGTTCACCTGGCAGAAACCCATTGTTAAACCATCCACATAGGTTAAACGAGGCGAGGAAGATTGCCGAAATAACAAATGCTTGGATAGTATTCAGACACTAGCCATCAACAAACAAATTGTTGAAGCTTTGAAGAATGTCCCTAAGTGTCTACAACACTTAAAGGAATCTATCACCCGGAAATCCAAATTGAAGGCAGTTACTAAGGCAACTTTAAATGAAAGTTGCTCAACGGTGTTGAAAAATAAGCTACCTCGTAAAGGAAACGACACAATGAGATTCACTATTCCTTGTCACATTGGTACATATTAATTAATAATTCTTTGCCAGATTTGGAAGCTAGTGTTAATCTAAGAGCACAAGTGCCATAACCAACTAAAACTCTTCATTCATTACCACAAAGTGCCACATCACTATAACAAATCTCCACATCACTATAACAAACCTCCACAACTAACCTCCCCCAACACTCTCAACAAACCCGAACTTACTCAAATGTACCACCACTTACAACTTTATTTTTTTTATTCAAATTTCCAAACGAACTAAATTCATTTCATTAAAATTAAAAATACAATACAACATAATAAAAAACATAAGATACGGTAAAAAGACATACACAACTTAAGAAATACATCAAATTATAACGAAACTAATTATTCTGGATTACGTTGTTGAAATTGTTCTATGATGTTGTTGCCAAACACGCTTGATGAGACATCGCTGAAACTTTGCGTGTTCATGCTTATCATGTAGTCGGCTTTTTCTTTGCATTGCGCAACGGTCAATCCATGTTTGTTGTAAATTTGGTCATGAGAAATACATGTTCGCCAACGCCGATATCGATATTGTTGATCTTTGAAAATCATGTTATGCATTATGATGCACCATTACATGATTCTCAGAATTGCCATAGTAAATGCACGCGCGGTTTGGGCAATGATATGCCAACGCCCTGAGGAAACCAAAAGCTTTTTCGATATCTTTCGAGCACTTTCGTTTCGCTCAATGCGTGTTTTTCGGGTTACTTGCAACCGTAAATGATTTGACAAAAGATGCCCACTCCGTGAAATTCACGTCACCAGATAATACCCATGGTTAAATTTACGCCTATACTAACCTCGTGGGCGATGTCATCGCTGTGTCGTCGAATAACTGAGAATTATTTAAAACGGTAATATCGTTATTCGCACCCGCCACCGCAAAAAATGCATGACAAATTATTAAATCGATGAAGAACGGCTTCAAGCATTATAGTTGGATACTTTTATCACCTCTCGAAATTGGCCTTGCCATTCTTTCTTGATAATTTTTCATTCCCAAGGCATTTAATCGACGCTTCCCAACATTCCCTAGAGTTTATGAACAATGTATGTGCATTGTATAAGTTTGAATGTCATTCTCATCCTGTTTTCTTAAAATTCCTTCATACAAAATGGATTATGACATAGAAAAAATCTAGAATCGCATCAAGACAGTTGCTCACCTATTCAGAATACTCATACGATCACCGATATCCAAGAAGTTCAATCGGTGAGTAAGCACATGCGCATTTCATAATCACACTAAAACTCATTACACCCCACAGATGATGTACCATCCGAATAATGACGGACACCCTTCGAGATGTGCCAAGCCTTCAGACGATTTGACACCCGAACACCTCCGCTTATCTCTTCAATATCACTTTCACCGAAAGATTATTCGCTCATGCTTATATATGTAGATTTTGAAATGTGTAGATTTTGATTGAATTGTGTAGTATTTATAGTGTGTTAAATAAATGTGTTTAAAAAAATTAAAAAAAATAAAAATAAATAAATAAAACCCCTTTAAACGTTGCTTAACGGTTGGAAAGTCAGAAAAAAGAAACGTTTTATCTTCGTCGTGCAGGTAGCGAGGGAAGTGATGGCGAGCCACACTAAGGCACGCCGGTGTCACGGCGAGCCATGACAAGCCCGACACCAGGTGCTCTAATGCCTTTTATCTCTTTCTAAAAGGTTGGTTTGACTGATTTAAACCAACTTATTTACGCATTGAACTAGCTGATAGGTCTATCCAACATTTGTGTGAAATTGTGAAGGACGTTTTAGTAAAGATTGACATTTTTTTTTTTTTTTCTGTTGATTTCATGGTCATTGATATACCAAAGGATTTTAAAGTTTCAGTACTAGTCTGAGTAAAACGAATTAAGAATCTAAAGGCCTCTGCCTCAATGGTTCATAGTTCATATTGAGATTATCAACATTGAAATAATCGAATGAGCCATCATTAAGGTGGAAATCCAAAGCCGCAGCGCATTTCTGGGAATTTTAGGCCTCTATCTCGCAATGTAAGAAAATAAGTTGTTATACATAACCAGGTTTCTAACTGTGTTTTACACCTTTAAAGATATAACTTCAATGTGTTATTAACTTATATCTCGTGCGACAATACTAGCACGATCAATCTCACTTTATTGTGCAAACCACTTTAATTCGTGGGTCGCTTATTCTTGGTTTGCTATTGTGTCTGCTTGGAGTTTGACATGATTCTTTGGTGAGTCAAAGTTGCTGATTGATATGTGCCACCGCCGACGAGGCCACCAAATTTCACGACTTATTATATTATATATACGAACACAATACGAGATTGAATTTAATTAGCCTCACGACCACTTATACATACGTAATACTGAACATCTTATATATCATGGTGTCGAATATGAGTTAAAGAAAATTATTTTTCCTCAAAATGTGTTATGAAAAGATTTCCTTAGAAGAATAGCTTTTTTTTTTTTTTTTTCTCACGTCTTGGTGGGAAGACTAGCGAAATTAACCTCAAAACAATATTATTTTTACTAAAATGATACCCAAAACGCGTTAGAAAAAATCTTTTGCATTTGAAACCATTAAAACACTAGCTTTGTCCTTACAAAAGGTATTTGGAAAAACCTTATGCATCTGAGATGCTCAAAATCATAGAACCGAAAACAGGCAGCAAAACTAGATATCTACAAGCTTTCAGACTCGATAGTTTGGCTATTTCAGATGGAATGAAATTCAAACAAGCAAAAAATAAGTAACATATGGAGTACTTTATGACCAAATAGTTGGCTTTTTCACAAACAAACACGAACAAACTTACATCGCTAACAAGAACACGCATATGTTCATTTGGTCCATTTAAAGCTTCAATTTGTTGTCATGCAATTTGATTTCACATATTTTCCACCGGTCAAGGGTGAAGCAACCATACATTTGCCTCAATTCATCCACACATATATTTCCAATAGAATGAAACAGAAATTAATTATAAATCAACTCCATTTTCACATAAGCAATTCTGTTTGGTTGGGATATTTCGCCTTTCTGTTAAAAAGCACCAAGAACAAAACAATATTAGACCAGCTTAGGCCTAAAAGCTAAACTAAATGGGTATAAACCATTTGTGTATGGTTTATTGCAGCCTGGTTTTCAATTTTAAGATGGTTCAAGTGGGTTCTGACTTGCATCACATGCTCACATCTAATGTGAGATATTGTAATCATCCATGAACCATGGTCCTGGACCTCCTGGTGTTCCACAATTGTTTCAAGCTCATTAAACACCTGAGGTTCAATGAGTGATTAGACAATCCTGGCCATTCAACTAAACTGCTAGCTCTTTAATGACCCTGATTTTAAAACACCTATCCCAATTATTGATTTAAACAAAGTGCTAAATCAAATACAAACAGCACAAAGAACAAAAGGCCTACTTCGGCTCGTTTAAAGCCCTAGCAGGCAATGCATTTGCGTAACACACTTTCATTTCATTAACCCAAGCAGCCTCTACCTGTGTAGTAAGTACTGCTCACATCTTAACCTCCCCATACACCTAAACTAGACGTGTGACTCCATAACCCGGAAGACGGCGCTGGGCCAGCTTTACTTTTTTTTTACTTTCATTTTGTTAGAAAATGAATGATAAATAAGCTAAGTGGCGCCTGTGTGAGGTGCACTTAACTAAGATATCAGAGAATGGTGATTGGTTTCTAAACCTACATTATCACCCAGGACTCCAGGTATCAATAATGAATCAAACATACAAGTGGCTCAGCTCATTTACACTCATTATCCCAATACAACAAAAATAATGCCTAATAAAGTAACACCACTCAACAATTAACTCTAATTCATAACATGACACTTTCAACTATCACAATAAACAGCATAATCATAACCTAACAAAACACCACAATCCTCATTCAGCATATCAAACACCATGTCATAACAACTCAAAATTCATTAAACAAGTGACCTCCAAAGTCCAAACACAGCTTAGCTTTGAACTAAGCAACATTCTATTCGCTTGCTTTATTAAACAAACAAACAAGTACTGAAGTCTTGTTTCTTTTAGTTCACTTATTTAGGCTTGGTGGCTTTCATAAGCAAAAGCAAAGACCCCTAATGCATTCCTAACATAAATTATCATACGGTAACACAATAACCACTTGATCAACAATGAATCAACCATACATATAGCTCAACTCATACACACAGATTACGCCAAATCAGCAACAAAAAACTAAACTAGTAACATATCCGATTCCACATAAGCAAATAAATTATTCTAATTTAAAACATGACATATTCATAAATTAAATAAAACTTACTAGCTTTTCAAAAATTAAATAAACCGATAAGCCAAGTACATAAGCTAAGACAGACACACCCAAATAATTGTAATCCTAGCATAAACCATATCCCTAAAAATAAATATCAATAATGAATCAACAATACGTATGACTTAGCTCATCCAAAACATCACCCCAATTCAACAAAACATAAACTAGTAACAATTCAATTAACAAATAATCTAACTCAAAACATGACACTTTCATAAACTATCGCAAAATTAGCATAAAACGACATTATCATAATAATAATCCTGATAAAGAGTACCAAAACATCATAACATAACATCCCAAAATCCATTAAACCAAACTATAGAAAACAACATTAAAAAGTAAAACATGATAATAAACTACCAAACAGCTTAATCTTGAGGAATGACAACTTCACCATCAGCAATATCCTGCTGCAAACTTAGGATCCTTGTTATCAACAGTACACCCAACACTAACACAAGTCCCAAGAATCTCCTTAACTGTCCCTTGAAGCTCCTTAGCCATAGACCTAGGTGCCATTATCTTAGCAATCTCAATAACATCATCCAAGCTGATGTTCCCACTGTGCTTAATGTTCTTGACCTTCTTCCTATCCCTCTCAGGCTCCTTGAGAGCCTTGATGACAAGGGCAGCTGCTGATGGGACTACCGAGACTTTGGCTTGACGGTTCTGGACTGTGAGCTTGACTGTGACACGGAGACCCTTCCAGTCTTTGGCTGTTTCCTTGGCGATGTCTTCTCCGATTTTCTTTGGGGAGAGACCGAGTGGGCCGATCTTGGGAGCCAGAGAGGAGGCTGCTCCGACTTCTCCACCGGTGACTCGGACGTAAACGTCCACAACCTGAGATGGGTCGAACTTTGGAGGCATTTTTGGTGTGTGTGTGTGTTTTGGGTGGCTGCTAGGGTTTTGGTGTGGTGATGAGAAAATGAGGTGTGTGGGTGGATGGATATATGTTAGGTTTGGGGAAATGGGCTTTTATGGGCTTTTTATTGATACGGCTTAATTGTTAAGCTATGTAAGATCTTCTTCCTTCGGCTTTGTTTTACTTCCTAACAATCCAATCACAAATATTTAAAACTTGGGTCTTAGTTAAATAGGCGGGCTAGCTTTAAGAATCTTGTTAAAAATTACAATCAATTATAAACATATACTATGATATTATTCTATATCTATACTAATCCTAAATGTGGGTGATGTATGCTAAACTTTTTAGTAATATTTTGGTTCGGCCGGCCACCCATTATCATCTTTTAGTACGTGTATGTCACTACGTCAATACACGCGGCTGAGAAACACATCACGTAACACGATATCCGCATCCACCACCGCACAATCATTTTCATCGGAAGAGGCGGTGGTTTTGGTAAAACCAAAGCTACGAGAAATTTTGAGGTCATTGTTTTAGATTTTATTTTAGTTTTTTTCTCAATATTTTGAATATGATTTTGATCAAGGTCTTATTGGTTGTGATTTGATTTAGATGTATTCGCTTAGTTATTCTTATTATATTTAAACATGCTACATAATGCGTGTTCCAGAAAAGGAGTATGTTGTTAAAGGACCGACGCTTGACTACATTGTAGGCAATGATGATATCCGCCGCGTTGGTGTTTCGTAAGTGTTGTTTACCAAAACCCATATCTGGTGTGGCGACCTCATGGTCGCACCATAGGGTTTTGAGTACCACTCAATAATCACGACCGAGCCTTTTAGTTGTATGATCCGATCCGATCTCGCCTTGCATTTCTTCTTTCTACTTTTCCTTACTCCAAGATTCTAAGAAATGGATGTCATGACCAGATTCGCCAAGGAAAACTAATCCTACCACCGATGTGTCGGATTGCTTTTCTTGGTCAACATCGATCACCGCTTATGATTTATAATGCATGTCTATTAAACATGGTACATGACGCAGTTATGAGATCCGCCGCTGTGTTTCAGAATCGTTGTTTGCGAAAACCATATCTTGCGCGACCTTACTCACTGGCAGCCATGGGTTTTCGAGCACCACTTCAATAATTGATTGCAATCAGAGGCAATGAATCCCGAATGCTCTGCTATTGCTAAACTTTTTTAGTAATATTTATATTGTATTATAAGCATGGGAGTCTGGTGTTGCTGGGTTAGCTATCGCTTTTGTGGGTCGAAACATGTTGCCCAAACGAATGTTTCACGGCCTCTTACCTTTTATATTGGTGCTTCGCTTCTTCAAAGTAAGGTTCAGTGTGTGTTGGATTTTCTTCATTCCTGAGTAGGTGCGATTATTCTTCGTGACCGCCCACAGCTGCATTAGGCCTTATGGTCGACTTTTGTTGTTGCATGTCTATTGTGGTGTTGTTTACCAAACCCGTGATTTGGCTGCAGCACCTCACGGTCATGCCCATTGGGTTTTGAGCACCACCCTCAATAATTGCCGATCTAACAATGTAAAGGGTTAGATTATCGAATGGTAGGTGTCATGGTTAGCTATTGCCTTTGTCTCAAATATGCGCCCAAATTAATGTTTTACGCCGCCTACATCTTTGTATTGCCACTTCGCTTCTTCAAAGCAAGGTTATGTCAGGTACACAGAGGTTGTAATCGACGACAAAAGGTTTGCCTTTCACAAGACCGATCGATAATTGAAACCTTTAAAATGGTGTTATCTTGTCGGGCGTTATTGTAACGCAGCCACAAGTCCCGGGCACCGCTTGTTGACCGGTGACGCTATTGTATGCCCGAATTTTAGGCTTCTACCAATATATTGGCGATGATGATAATATGTTGATCAACGTGCGACATTTCCTCGCCCGCATCGTAGCAGGCAACACATCAAATGCGTGGTTTGCGCCCATGTTGGTTGCTCGTATCGCTATTGTATACATATATCCGAGTCTAATTCGCTATCATTTTCATGTTTTCTACGCTTTGACGATTAGTGAAATCGTGATTGTGAGAAATACACGATGCCTACGTAGTATTCTGTTCACAGATGAACAGATGCAAAAGGGATTAGCTTTCAGATTATCTATCGGGTTGGTTTTGGGTCAAGA
The DNA here is from genome assembly GCA_022545495.1 of Chrysanthemum lavandulifolium. Taxonomy (NCBI): domain Eukaryota; kingdom Viridiplantae; phylum Streptophyta; class Magnoliopsida; order Asterales; family Asteraceae; genus Chrysanthemum; species Chrysanthemum lavandulifolium. Next base: position 100,712,106 of record CM040245.1, read on the forward strand.
TCGTCACGAGCCTATTTTGCTCGGGGCCGCCATCGCTTATGTCGCTTTTAGATGTATTCGTCAGTTATTCTTATTATATTTAAACATGGTACATAATGCGTGTCCGTAAAAGGAGTATGTTGTTAAAGGACCGACGCTCGATCGAATCCGAGGCAATGATGGATTTGTCAAGATTTGGTGTTTTTAGAAGTTGTTTACCAAAACCCATGTTCGACGCCGGGCACTTCACGGTCAATGTAAATGGGGTTTTGAGTACCACTTCAATAATCGATGACTGAGCCTTTTAGTTGTATAACCGCGATCCGATCTCGCCTTGCAATTCCTTGGTCTCAACTTTTCCCGATCAAGATTCGCAATGGATGTTGCGATCAAGATTCGCCAAGAAAACTAATCCTACCACCGATGTACTGGATTGCTTTTTCTTGTTCGAATAATCGATCAACGCTTATGATTTCCATAACGATCCACCACAAGGTTTGGTCTTCGCATTTATATTTCAATCTTTACTGACATGTATTAAGATCCAATTGATTTACGATTTAATCGAATAATATTACTGGGGTTGTCTCGATTTTATATGTATATCTTGCCTAGCACAAACTTCAAGAATCGGGTCTCACCTAAAATGGTAATTGCCTAACAATTATATTAATGTTTTGCTATTTTAATGAAATAGCGTTACTTGGTATTGTTAATAGTTGATGTGAAAATTTTATGATATCGTTGAATTTAGGTATTATAATTTGAAAAATTAAGGTAAAATAAAGGATGGTATTATTATTTGTCTATGTAATAATTTATGTTTTAGTAGCTTAAACTAATTACTTAAATTTTGTTTCTAGGTCAGGTTGATGCAAAAGTTTTGAACATGTTTCAGAAGCGTATGCGTAAGCTATACAACAAGTTAGCAATATTGTGTGCATCGGTTATAATTGACGCTAAAAGGTTTGTCTTCTTTCAAGACCGGTCGATAATTTAAACCTTAAAATGGTGTTATCTTGTCGGGCATTTATTGTAACGCAGTACAAGTCTTGCAGAATCGCTTTGTTGCCTAACGACGCTATTGTATGCTTGAAATTTAGCCTTCACCAATCTATAGGCGATGATGATAATATGTCACCAACGCAGATACATTTCCTGGCCCGATCGCGGCATGGCAACACATCGAATGTGTGGCATACCATGTTAGTTAGTTCGGTATTGCTATCAGTACATATATCCGAGCCGCATTCGTAATTATTATTCATGGGTGATTGAATTGCCCATACATTCAGCAAATTGTAGTGAGATTCTTATCCAACCGAATTGTCGCACACCGATCGGGATCTTTCCACCCGTAGAATATTGCAAGTTTCATTTCATGGTATTGATATGAGATGTTTAAGATATTGCCCTCGTTTCTAATTCAGCCCTCGAAACCCTTTCGCTCACAACGGTCTAGCAATACGCCTGTGCAAACCTTTGCACAACAACCGCTGAAATAGCAAAAGGAATTCAATGGGCCGAGTAGACGGGTCTCGCTATCTCGAACATCGCCTCAACATTAGCAACCGACGCTGAATGTACTTCCGAAGGAAAGAGTCCACCTCGTGACGCAACAATATTCGTGTGTAATGTTGTATCCACGTGGTTATAATTGACGCACACAAGTTATAATTCGCGCACGTAAGGTTTGTCTTCTTAGCGACCGACCGACAATTTAAACCTTTAAAAGTCAGAATTTGCCGGACCATTTATTGTAACGCCACCCACAAGTCTTGCTAGCACTGCTTGTTGCCGGCAACGCTATCAGATGCCCGAATTTTAGCGCTCAACCAATCTATAGGCGATGATGATAATATGGCTAGCAATGTTAATACAAATAAGCAAAAAACGCTTATTTATATTTTACGATCTTCTAATGTTTTGTCGATAACAAACGAAAATCATTTTAACGAAACAAATAAAATACGAAATGGTTTGAGCCAATAGTTTTCTAACACACTTACGCTTTCACATAAAACACTAAAACAAGTATAAGTGATTTTATGATTTAGTAATACATATGTACAACAACTAGTGTTTACATATCGGGCAAATATATACATAACTAGTATGTATTATAAACGGGTAATACAATTGGTAGAAACTTAAGTATTTGACTCATTGACCAAATACATTGAATATAGTTAGTACAACCCAAAGTCCATGACCCATACCCATGGAGCTTGACCCATAAACCATTGCATGACATCATGCTTAAGTCATACATGGTTTTAATCCACGGCCCATAGTTTTAATCCATGAACTATGGACTCGATGTATTGCATCTTATAGATACATTGTATCTACTGGATACCCATGATCCATAACCCATGACCCATGACCCAAAACCCATGGGCTGGGAGGCCCCACGGATCCTCAAGACATAATCGGACGGATCCTCATGAGGATCCGTGGGATCCGTGGAATAGTAGCTATTTTCTCTATAAATAAGTGAGCCATTTCTTCATTATTTCTCACCCCTTCTCACATATTTTCTCTTTGAGTTATAAACTCTCGAACCTTAGATCCAAGTGATCTATGTATGTAGTTTTGTTTTCGCAGTGATTCTCTAGGTTCCTCTTAAAGGCGAGATCACCATCTTTTGAAGACGAGCAAGCTCAAGTCCACGAGTTGTTATACTGCTATCATCAAGACTACCGAGGTTCTCTTGTTGATAGTTCTTTCTTTCTAATGTTAAGTGTAGTGTTGAAGACATTAGTGAAAGATGTCTAGAAAAGTCAAGACGAAGACATTAGTGAAGGGTGTCGATCGTCTGTATTGAAAGCACTAAAGGGCGCTTAAAGTCAAGGCTAAAGTAATTAGTGAAAGGTTCCTTGAAGATCGAGTCAAATGCATTAGTGAAAGGTGCTTAAAGATCGAGTCAAAAGGCATTAGTGAAAGGTGCCCATGGTGTACATTCGACATGGTGTGATTCGATGTTCAAGATAGATTAGTATCGGGTCAAAGGATATTGATATCCTTGTCGATGTTGTGAAAAGGAGTAGATCTCCATTGGGGTTAGGTGTTTTGTAGTGTTTGGGTAGTAGTTCCTCCATTGTAATGGAACCTGTGATTTAGCCTAGTACCGATAAAGCGGTAGGCAACGTTATGATAGGTTTATTCTACTCGTGGAAGAACCCGTGATTCAGCCTTGCACCGGATAAAGAGTATGCAACGTTGTGAAGGCTTCTCCGCCATAAGGAGTTGGTGTCGTGTAGTGTTTACGAACTCTCGAGTAGGTGACTCGGGGAGTAAGGCAAGAAAGGTGTCCTTGTACGAACCACTATAAATACTCGCTAGGTTTTGTGCTTCTCACCCTTATCTTTTCATTACATACTTATATATGCTTATCTATCAACATCCAACACACATATTTAATAGATTGACATAAGTCGATCTAAATAGTTTAAAACCAAGTTTTAATCGGTAAAACTATTCAACCCCTTCTAGTTTTCCACAAGCAACGCGTATACACTTCCTTGGTCCCGCATCATGCGTGTGGCAACCACATCGAATGTATTTGCCGCAAATTATGTTGGTTGCACCGGTATCACTATTGTATACATATATCGAGCCTCATTTGTAATCATCATTTATGTTTTTCTATTACTTTCGACGTGTTTGTGAAATCAGATTACGTGAGAAATACACGCACGTTCACGTAGTATTCAACGCGTATTTAACACGTATATACATCGTTGTCAGATGTTGAATCAGACCCACATATAATGTATATAAAAGGTTTACTAGCAAATAATGTTACCCGCCAACTACCATGTATGTGTTCTCTATCAAGACGCTTTTAATTATAATATTGTAATAATAGTATTTGGAAAGCCACAATCCTCATATTGTATATGTGCTTACATCATCTCTTCGTAATCATGGATAGTCGCATATTTGTAACTAATGGTTGTCTCTAATTGCCCATATGTATGCAATCGGAATTATTTCCATCTTTACGGAACTAAATAGTCGTGTCATCGATTGAATCTTTCCACTCGGAGAATAGTGCAATCTTCATTTGCTAATATTGATACGGGATGTTTAAGATATTGGCTTGCTCATCTTCCCTCGAATTCCTTCGCTCATGACAATGGTCTGAAGCACACGCCGTGCGCACCTTTGCACAAAGACTCTTGACACAACAAAAGGAATTTGAGAGGCGATTAGATGGTCTCACTATCTTGAACATCGCACAACATCATCGACCGACGATTGAAATATACTCCCGGTGGAAAGATTCACCGATGACACAACGATATTCAAGTATGGAACAAAAGGATCCTTCACATAGTACAACTTATGCAGTACAAGTCACGTAAATGAAAGATTCTTTCACCAAGTCGATGGTGATAACCTCCTCGAACATGCACGTAAGAAAGGGTTTGAATAGATCACACGCATCATCGCCTAATACGGTGTATGTAATCTATGCAAGGATTGTAATAAAAGTCTTGCATTATAAATATCCGTATTTTTTCCATTTAGAGCATGATATCACTTATGAGTTGCCTCATAATCGACACAATCATCTTTACCGTTATTTAAGGTACAAATGGAGTGATGTAATATACGCATACGAGATAGCAAATGATGTAGCTCAAGCTAATGACAAAAATAACAAGGCGGTAGTAGGAACCAATAGAGCACATAATTCCGCCATGTGGTTTGGTAAAATTCCATCATCTTCAACCCAACCGTCGACCAAATGTGTCAAACAAATCTTCTCGCGATCATCTTCACCGCTTTTTTTTGCTCGCCATGATATTCTGTGTTTAGAAGTTTTCTTTTGGTTTGGCTAGGTCGTATAAGCTTTGAATGAGTCGTGTCATCGATTGGAATCTTTCCACTCTGAAGAATATCGCAATATTCATTTGCCAATATTGACGCGAGATGTTTAAGGTATCGCATGTTCCCGATCTTCCACCGAATTCCTTCGTTATAACAATGGTCTAGCAATACGCTTGGTGCGCATTGCATAAAGATTGTTGAAATAGCAAAGGATTTGAGGGGCGATCGACGGTTTCCACCCCTAACATCACATGTTAAGATTAGCGATGAAGGTTGAAATGTGCCTGTGTGGGAAGACTCCACTCGATAACACAATAATATTCAAGTATTACATCGTAGCGGATCAAGAGCCATTTAGTTAAATGGGTCATTATTGGGAGGCGCAAGTGGTTTTAATGGGTTTTCCTTCAAGTTTAGTCTTTTTTTTCCATTTCGTGTCGTAAGCGGCTATGTATTTCCATTTTTAAAGAACTTTAACGCACAATTTTTTTTTTTTTTTTGGTTTCGCCTATCATTGGGGTTTCGACTACATGATCGCACACTTTTAAAACACACTTATGTAAAAGCTCCCGTAGCCTTGGCCAATGTAGTGTTATAAGAACAAAGTATGTAAGCCTCATAAGGCAAACGCGTTCAAACAAGCTAATGCACACATTTTGATAGCAATTGCACCAACAATGATATAGAAAAAGGGTCGAGAAATTCGTCGCGCCATTAATGGAAATTTTAAAACTAGAACATCGCCTATCACAAAGGAACCAAAGCCTCGCAACGCAGCGGGGAAAATCCTTGTTATCAATATGTACTAATTTTGGTGCTCGGTGACACCTTATAATATTTTTTGTTGGTGGCCACTTGAAAGATCGTTGAAATGGGCTTTTGTTGTTGGCCCATGAGCAATTTCACCCGTGTTCTGTAATGCCGAGACCCATTTTTTTTATCATTGCCATATTCCCTACTATTATTTCTTTTCCTTTCATCCGAATTTATCGTGACACATGTTCTCAAATTAAGCCCATGACTCATGAATGTTATCGACAAGGGTAATTCTTCTTCTTTACAAATCGAAATCAAAAACGAAATCAAAATCATACATACACAAATCCTAAATTAAAAAAATGACACCCAAAATCATACATGATAGGAGGTCTTCATTATGATGGGATAAGGATATTTCGTGATTAAACCCCTTTACTGATCCGAGCTTTTAAGGTGTGTGGTTTTATAAGATTCATATTTTCTTTGCTTTTAAGGGAAAAATTGATTTCGATTATATATATTGTTATGTTTGTTGTAAAATATTTAATTTATAGGAAACAAACGATGTTGTGTAAAACTTAAGGCTTTTAAGCTCCGTGTATATGTGTAGAAATGAGCAACGCTTTCATTTGAATACCATGGGACTTCAATGATCCATATGTAGAAATAAACACATATGTGAGGCAACTATAGCTGATGGTGTTGTCACAAATTACCCACCACCGCCTCCAGACATACGTATAAGTTTGATATGTATGAGATTTTACTTATATTTTGTTATTGGATGAATCTACTTTGTGTGATACCATGTATTCATTTGATATAAATAGCTACAAGTAACATAATATCATCCATTGAATTTACTCCCATTAAGGTTGTCCAAGTTTGTTCTTAATACCGGAAAGTGTTTGGATACTAAAGGGTTAAAACGGGTTTGGATCACGAAATTAAAAGTATATACTTGCTTGAGATTATGTTTAGGGTTCATGAGGTGTAGTCTCCTGGTGTCATTCGTAGGTGTGGTTTCGTTGGTATGGGTCAAGGTTGACAAAAAATGATGATTTAGTGGGTTGTAGTGTCGTGTGTCTCCGTGATAAATTTTTTCTCGATGAGTCAAAAACTTTAGCATCATTTGTTTGCGTAAACATGAAGACCGTAGCAATAAGAGTTCTTTGGAGAATGTTCCAAAATCATGGTCACCAATGAAGAAATTGTTGATGGCCATGAGAATATACATGTATTAATAGAGACCGGACCATATTTTGCCTTAAATATTTTAGTTCATCAAACCTGTACCACGCTACCAACTTCAACTTATAATCTTTGGGTTTCTCTCGCATTAAAGGCTATGCTTATGCACAAATGCTGTGCGGTGATCGCTCTATGAATGATTATGCCGCCGCAACAACAAGTAATACCATAATTGCGATTTTGTTTGCAAGCTTTTTAAGATTTTCTTATTTAAACTTCCTCGCATTACAGGGTATACAGACCTCAGATGGATGATGCATGTGCGAAATGTAAATGCATTTGGCGGAGTTATATGGGATTTGCACGCTTTTTTCAGGCACATGATTATCGGTTTCTACTTATTTTTATCTCATAATCACTCTCAAAATGCTGCCAAACACCCTTTATATCTATATTAACTTGACGCTCGGTGGCAATTAAAAATTTGCGTAGCGGCCATTATGTGTTCTCAAGTTTAGGGTATACTCGCATCCAATACGCGATCAGCCATCGACTAACGCCCAATGACGTAAATCAACCATCACCGTCTGGCTCACTTTGTTCCAGATTAATCCACACACCTTCCCACCAAATAATTCCACCGCTTCACATGCTAACAAAGTGCTAGATAATTGTAACATAAAAGATGCTCAACAAAGTTAGTATCGTATAGTAGTTGTTTGAATATGGTAAGTATTTTTACTTTGAAGCTTCTATGTAAAGATTTATGAATTTGTGTAAGTTGAATATAAAAGTATCCACACTCGTTACAAAGTTTATATGATTTTGTGATATGGGTGTGGCGTCCCTAATTATAATTTCTTTAACATTGAGATCCGAGGTTTGACATATAAAATGTTAACTTGCTTCATGGATTCCATTCGATTCTTTGGTTTCGTTAAAAAAGGAAGATCGATAGATTTTGTGGGTTAAGATTTTAGGTATGTAAGGTAATTAAAAGTTTTGTTTTCCTATTTTTCCAATGCTTTTTGTGGTTAAGGTGAAGTTAATTGGTGAATTTTTTTTGACAAGTTAGGCGACTAAAGTTCATCTATTGACGTTGACTAGGTTTATTCTGATTACAAAAAGACTTTAGATTTACCTATTGTGTTTAATTTTGCGGGTTATGAGATTTAGGATTCGGTGTTGTGAATCGTTATTATGATTTTATTTATTCATTTTTTTGCAGTCTTAAGTGGTAAAAAAATGATGAGGTGATAAAAAATGAAAGGAATGAATCTTGGTTGTTTACGTCTTTTTTATTAAACGATCAACATTAAGGGTTGCAGTTATGGTCTTCCTTATGAACAACAACTTTACAGGTATGAAATGCATATATTATTTCAGACATGAACCCTTTAATTGTCACATTATGATCAAATGCATTCGCCTTTTTAGTTACAAAAGTTGCATGATGTTGGACGATCTCTTATTAGAGTTGTTAGTAGTTATAGAATTGTTTGCTTATACAACATTTAAAAGCTATATTTGGCTTATATTAAGATTCTTCTTTTTTGAACAAAATATTAAGATTCTTCTTGATGATGTTATTGCGGTATGGGCGGAGATCAAAGAGGTTCTATTTGCTTAACATGTTAACAATAGATTCAATAATCCTATTTCGTAAAGTAGGTTCCTAATTTATAAAAAGGTTTTAAGGTCATTGTATATATGAAAAAGGTTTGTTAATACAAATAAGTCAAAAACGTTTATTTATATTTTACGATCTTCTAATGTTTTGTCGATAACAAACGTAAAATCATTTTAACGAAACAAATAAAATACGTAAATAGTTTGAGCCAATAGTTTTCTAACACACTTACGCTTTCACATAAAACAACACTAAAACAAGTATAAGTGTTTTTATGATTTAGTAATACATATGTACAACAACTAGTGTTTACATATTTGGGCAAATATATACTTAACTAGTATATACTAAAATGGGTAAAACTAACAAATGGTATTGACCCATAACCCATGGTTTCATCCAAACCACTTGACTAGGTACATTGCTTCCACGAGATACATTGTATCTAGTAAAAGACCCATGGATCAACCCACGACCCATGACCCATAACCAAAATACCCATGGTAAAGAGGAGCGCCCCACGGATCCCTAGTTTTACGCTAGCCGATCCTTGTGGGATTTGATCCGTGATCCGGGAACAAGAACTTTCTCCTCTATAAGTAGTGAGCCATTTCTTCCTTTGGTTCACCACTTTCACACATACTTTCTCCAAGTATTATACCTTCTAACCACCGATCCCAAGGATCTTTCTATGTAGTTTGTCTTTTGTGTTTGTGTGATTCTCTAGGTTCCTCTTAAAGGCGAGATCACCACTTCTGAAGTCGAGCAAGCTCAAGTTCATGAGTTGCCTTGCTTCGTCATCATCAAGACAACTCGAGTTATCTTGTTGATAGTTCTTTCTTCCTCTCAGAGATGTTGCAGTCGAAGGCATTAGTGAAGGATGCCGAAAGAGTCAAGACGAAAGCATTAGTGAAAGGTGCTTAACGTCCGTGTCAAAAGCATTAGTGAAGAATGCTAAAGGTGTCAAGACGAAGGCATTAGTGAAAGGTGCTAATCGTTGTGTCAAAGGCATTAGTGAAGGATGCCTAAGAATCAAATCAAGTGGCATTAGGGAAGAATGCCTAGGTCGTATAATCGATGAGGTGCATCGTTATACATATAAGTATTAGTTTATTTCAAGGATGGTGATATCCTCGATGGTGTTGTAACAAGGAGCGGATCTCCTCGAGATTAGGTGTTGTGTTGTGTTGGGTAGTAGTTCCTCTTTAGTAATGGAACTAGGTGCTTAGCCTAGTACCTAATAAAGGTAAGCGGCGTTGTGATAGGTGTGGTTCACCTGGTGTGAAAGAACCTCGTGGTTAGCCTAGTACCGGAAAAAGAGTAGGCGACGTTGTGAAGGCTTCTCCGCCATAAGGAGATTGGTGTCGCAGTAAGGTTTACGAACTCTCGAGTAGGTGACTCGGGAGTGGAGTAGGCAAGGAAGGTGTCCTTGTAGCCGAACCACTATAAATGCTCGTGTCGTGGTTATGTGCTTTTACTCTATCTTTCATTACACGCTTATATATTTATCTATCAACGTCCAACATAAAAACCAAATAGATTGACATAAGTCGATCTAAATGTTTTAAAACAAAGTTTTAATTGGTAAAACTATTCAACCACGGACGGGTCTTTACCCACTCTGTATGCACGATCCACGATCCGACGGAGGGCGTGTAGTATGTAACTATAAATACCCTCTACCTCCCAAGGTAGAGGGTTGGACCTTTCATTCTAATCTAACCTTTTCTTTTGTTTACTTTCTCTCTAGAAAGGCTCCCATCTTTCACTTTCTCTCTCTAAACTCTTGCATGATTCGACCCATATATTGAATGTATGATGTGTTTATGAAATCCAATATGTTACAAATGGTATCAAGAGCCATGGTTTGATCATCTCTTACACGTCCTTGGATTTCTAGTGGTTTTATATGGTTTTGGGTTTTAAAAGTTTAGTGGTTTTGCATCATTTGGATCATTTCTTGTGTTAAAGTTTGAATTTTGATTGTACTTTTGTGTTTAGAATCATTGTATGTGCTTGGGTTTTGATTTGGAAAGCTTGAATCAACGTGGTTGGGCTTGTTTTGATTGAAAAGGGTTGTGTTTAAGTTTCTCTAGCTAGCGACTTGACTCTCGAGATAAATTTTCTTCGTAGCGACTTGCTTCTTTAGTTTTCGTGACTTGTAGTTGAAGTGGTAGCGACTTGAGCACTAGCGACTTGTCTATTGAGACAAAGCGACAAATAGTACAAAGTAGTGGAGGTACCACTACGGCTAGAGACTTGTTCAACGTAGCGACTTGTCTTTACTATTTTCAATGACTTGTCTTTGTTGTGACTAGCGAGTTGCTCTTTAGCGACTCTAGCCTCTTAGCGAGTTGTTCTTTAGCGAATTGTCAACTTAGCGAGTTGTTCTTTAGTGACTTGTCAACTTAGCGAGTTGTTCTTTAGCGACTTGTCAACTTAGCGAGTTGTTGCTTTAGCGACTTGCATCTAGTGACTTGTAACTAGCGAGTTGTCTTCATAGCGACTTGAGTACCTAGCGACTTGTATATCTAGCGACTTGGGGCAAAGCGACTTGGTGCTAAGCGACTTGTATTCATAGTTAGAAGCGGTTTGACCATTTCATTAGTGCGTTTGTTGACTTTTCGACAAAACTTTAAACGGCTATAACTTTGAACCGTAACTCCGTTTTCGCGTTCTACCCTTCAAAAGCGACCGTGAGAACGAGGAGAATGGCACGCCCGAATGAACTAGGGGTCAACCCTCGAGGCCTAAATCCGCTCCGAGCGAAGTTATTGAGGTTTTTATGTTTTAGGCCTAAATTTCTCCGTAAAATGTGCATTAACAAAACCAATTCACAACCAAATAACACTTATTAATCCTCTAACAATCATCACTCCTAACACATAATCCTCTATCATTGTGTGCCATCAGTTATCTTAACACGTTGTAGGATATTAGTTTTCACATACACATCAAACCATAACAACAAGGTGGCGTATAAGTGGAATTCTAGAGAGAGAAAGTTAGAGGTTTAGGGAACTTAGTGAGAAAGTGAAAGATATTATTATGAGCTCCAACTCTCTACCTTGGGAGGTAGAGAGTATTTATAGTCTTACATAAATCGCCACACATCGGGCGTGGATCGGGCATACGGTGGGTAAAGACCCGTCCGTCCTCCACGGTGTTACTTAACTAATTACTACTTAACTTAAAAGAACTACGACTACGAGCTTTCTAACGATTACATATACTTGAGGTGACCGACTCTTTAATACCGGAATTTCTAATTCCTAACAATCTCCCCTAAGGAGGTCACCTCAATCATGTACCAAAATTACATTGAATACAACTAGATAATACATTAACACTTGATCTTGCATTCTTGATGTAGTCCTTTGCTCTAAGCTCGTAGTCATTGATTCTTCACATTGCATGTTTGGTTATTCCAAGTGGAGGTCTTTCTTGATCCACGTGATAATAATTTTGAGCCATCTTTTGAGATCATCAGCTATCAAAATCTCTAAGACATCCTTTATGGTGTTGTGACTTTAGGACCGACATGCTCACATTACGGATCATGGAATCTTCTCATCGAGTAGCGGAAGCTTTAGTTGATTC
>CM040245.1:100724203-100921390 GCA_022545495.1 Chrysanthemum lavandulifolium
ATGATATAGTTAAAGAAGGCGATGATCGAGAACCGAGATAAGGATATCGAGCGACCCGTTGTAGAAGATAGAAGTCATCATCCTTAAACATTCACCACCAAAGCTTCCGGGCTCCGAATAGAAGATAGAACATGAGCCTTTGAGAAAGAGAGACTTTGGCGCTTCCCCAAACCGAAAATCCTTTAGGCGAGCGGATACAAAGCTTTCTTTCAAGCTTCTCTTAGCTGTGTGCACAAAGAAGCACACCATTATCATCGAACTTCTTTGCTCCTTTTAAGAATAATTACCGTGATTCTTCGCTCGAGGTTATATCATCCAATAGAATACCGACAACGATCATCCCACACAAAAACAATCTTCTCAAATTCCTTTTCTCTTGACGTCCAAGCGATCCATTCCAAAGGTGTCAAGAGACCACTTCCCACGTAGTCGAATTGATGCGATCGGTCTCTTTGTATAATGCTCAAGAACTCTCCGAATACACATCATGAGGGTAATGAAGAACAACTCCCAAATGTTCACATCTTTCATCCACGATGAATGTGTATGAAGCTCAAGAACCAAGTACACCAATATCCAAGAACTCTCCCAAATACACATCATGCGGGAAGGAAAACACCTCCCCAATGTTTGTGGTAAACAATGGCTTTCTTCCCGATGATCGTGTATGAAGCTCAAGGACCAAGTACACACATTCCCCAAAGAGAGAACAACCGATAACATTGAAGAAGCGGGCCGAATCACGATTATCTCTGCGGGTGACAATCTCTGGATGTCAACACCGAATAAGTGATTATATCTCGAATCACAGTTAAGCCCTCAAGTAAAACAAATGAGCATCCCCAATGTTCACAATTCTCTCCCCGATGATTGCGATAACATCGAGATCATCACACACCAATGTACCTCTTATATCTTGAAACATTTTCTAACATCTCTTCCCCACATAGTTGAAATAAGAACACTAAGCGCTTGAAGAGTAAAACCTTGAGTTTCTGCGGTCATGACATTTGTTTTCCGGGATAACTTCAATCACTTAGAAGTATTAAGTCCATCAAGTTTACTGCCATGAGTCAAACCTTGAGTTTCTCTCATGATAATCACATTTGTCTTCCGGGATATCTTCAATTACTTAGAAGTATTAAGTTCATCAAGTTTACTCGCTTTGATACGTGTCTCCTTCCCCTTGCTTTGGTTTTGACACTTGTAATCAAAGAACACCTTATAAGCCCGTATACTAGAAATTTGTTGAGAAGAACACTTGAACTCTTGTGAGAATCAACTTCTTTGAAGTACATAGTGAGCAAATCTAATTAGGGATTAAATTTGACTTTTCACTCTCCCCATTAGTGCTCTCCCTAAACCGACAATCTGTTTGATAAATGCCCGATTAAGAAGAAGTCTTTAGATCGTTAAATGCAACTCGTCTTTAGTCTTCTAACATGTATCGAAAATGTAGAACCGATCAAGACTCGACCTTCTTCAAGATTGTCCGGTTGAGGAATAGAAAGTTAACATCTTCAACTCACCAAAACAAGAACATCACCAAAAGGCATCCCAATCAACTTACATCTTGCAAATCCCTTAACTAAAATCTCTCCCAATCAAACAAGAACGAAAGATGTTCATCAAGGAAATCGACAATCGGCCGCAAGCGAACACACAAGATGGTATCACCAAACTACCAATCATATCAAACAAGAACGAGAGATTGTTGGAATCATCATGTTGATGTATCGTGAAGCATTAACCGAAGCACTTTGTCGATAAACTCATCAATCCGAGTGAAGATGTCAACCAACGGCTCTTGAAACACCATGTAAAGATGATCCGATCGGTGAAGCTCGGTTCTTACATGAGTTTGGAGCCGTTTGACCATTTATTCTCATATATCAATCAACCATGCAAAATTATCACACTTTTCTCCCCTCAAGAATTGCATACGGAGATGCCATTCTTGATTAAACAAGTGAAAATCATCCAAATGTAGTCAATTCACACTTCTCCCCCGCAAAATTAGCACAGGATGTCGCCATCGTCATCATAGTTGAGCAAGTGGAATAAGAAAACAATCATTGGTAGTCCGGTTCACTTGATAAATGAAAGCGGAAAAAGCATGAAGCATGTTGATGAGAATGGTCATAATAGAAGATTTCTCTTCTTGAAGATAAAGCGCATTGACACGTACACTTTCTTTTCTTTAAAAGCGAGGCATGAACTGTTGTGTTCATACGTCATAAGAAGATTTCTCTTCTTTTGAAGATAAAGCGCCGAAAAGCGTACACTTTTCTTTTCTTTGAAGTCGAGGCTGGGCGAATCGTGAGCAGACGTCATAATCTCTCTTTTCAATCTCTTTTGGCAAAACATGTAATCAACCCCATTATCATTACAGAGGCTCTTTGTTGTGACAACGATGGAGAAAACCCAATATGATGAATTTGACTCTAAAGTAAGCTAACCCGAACTCGTGACTTAAACTTGCACATATGTAACAAAGAACGGTGCAGAGACTTCATGCTCCATTGAATCTCTAAGTACTCTATACTCTTCATCCAACCAACCATCAAGTATAAGGCGACATCACCTCTTGAAAATCCACAATTGAATGTGACATCGAGCCTACAACGTAACTCCTTTAAGTGATAGTTATTTTGAGGTGATAAGAGCCCAATTCCCCAGTGGTAAAGAAGAGGTAAAAGTCACCCAACAATAACTAGATTTCCAAGTCTTGATTTTGATAATAAGCTCGAACAAGGATCTCGAGGAATCTTCATCCAACCATCCCCGATACCTTCAGATACTAAGTACACTCGCCGTGATATTTCACTTCAACCTCGACTAAATAATCTTGAATTAACGCCGTTGACACATCTTCTTGGTTAAAAGCTCAAATCTAGCCTCCTTGACGTTTACGTGAACTCGATAATGGTTTTCATCCCGACCATGGTTAAAAGCACATAACCCGTAAAACCTTGTAATAACCAAATTGCCATGAAGAAACCCAAACACACATTCATGAAGTACACCCTTTTATCCCTTCTTTGAAGCGAAACCGTAGCATCGGCATCAAGTAAGCTCCAAATTACACTTTCTCTTCTCGAAGATGGTTCCATCATTACGGGATTTTATAACTCTATGGTTTAAACGAAAAATAGATTCTTCGCGAGTTTTACAAAACCAAGAATAAACCGTAAGATAGACCGGGAGATGCACTTTACAAGGATGTTTCCATTGTCACGGGATTTTACAAGTCTATGATTTAAGCAGAAATAGATTCTTTGCGGGATTTTACAAAATCAAGGCAAAACCGTAAACAATATCAGTTTGAATGTTTTATGACAACTTTGGTTTCGGTGAATATTCGTTTTAGGGGCACATACAACGGTTCGTTATCCAACAACAACAATATCATCAACCATTCTTTACCCGAATGTAGACAGCTTCACAAACCATACTAAGTCAAGTATTATACACTACTTTCCCCAGAAGGTTGACCGTAAAACATTAAAGTACACGTTTCTCCCCCATGATGGTTATGAACTTTCGGAAGCATCATAACGTGTACGACCATTTGCACGAAGTTCTTGTCATAAGCAAACATCTTGAAAAATCATGACCGGCGAAAGATTTTGCTTAGGCGTGAAGTATCTTTAACATTTTGTGGCGACGAATATCTCATGGAATTCTTTGAAATTGACCTTCATTGATTCAACGGCTAATAGTAATGAGCTAATATCTCGTAAGTAATACCATACAAAAACCCGTAGTCATTTTTTTCTCTTTTTTGCTCAAGCCGTGAATTTTGTATCCTTCCGTGAAAATATTAATACCGAAATACCGCTCATTAAAATTTGTATCCAAAATTTTTGTTAGAGAATTCGGATAACAATCTTTAATTTACCAATGTGAGCAACCCAATGTCAAATTGCTATTAGGCATTGTATCCCATCTCACTCAAACATGATTTACACAGCCCACGAAAACAAATCTGATAACAATCTTTATAACCGTATGGGCCTATTAGGCATTGGGTAAAATCCTGATTTACACATCACTTTGACATTGGGTAAATCATGGGCCTAATCGCAAATCCTAATTCATCAAAAAAGCTCCTACGCCATAAGGTTATAAAGGAACTTTTCATTTCACTTAATCCTTAAACAAAGCTTTACCCTAAACCTAAAAACACATCACTTAAAACATCGCCTACCACCCAAGTTTTTCTCACACCACACGTTTTATCTCACAACAATAGATCCGGTATAAAGCACAAATCCAAATCTCATCTCATCTCATCAGAATCACAATCATAAATGAATCTCTTTTCTATCACAAGTCTTAACCGAAGTTCAGTATCAATGAAAACCCACGAACACATATCAAACCCTTTGAATCATTCATACACAACCTTACCTTTATCGTTTAATTATGGTACTAATCAAGAAGGCATCTTTTGGGGCTTCAAGATCCTAATTGGGTCTCGGGTAAGGATATTGCTGAGTTATGTTTTCGTTTTGAGATTTTGAACGAAACTAAGGAGCGTGTATAACATATTTGTTATTACTCATTCTTTAATTATTCGTAAATGAAATGAAGCTAAGCTTCTAAAGGATCAATGATGGACAAGATTCAATTAAAACAGTCTTGAAAAGATTGCAAAAAGGATTGAATCAAATCTGAGATCTTGAATGTTAATTTTTATTTATCATTGAGTCTTGATGAAGTGGAGATAGGATAATAGTAGTTGAAGTTGTTGATTGAAGTGGGTTTAGATGTAGGTGATTGTTTTGATTCTGGATCAAGTCTCTTGTACAACTTCAATGCACTTCGTTTACTGAAGTACCCCATGGACGGATGATGTTTTAAATTGAGACTGAGGTCGTTGAGTATATGGTATTTGGTATTTGTATTAGTTGACTGGTCGTGGTCTTTTGGTCAATCTTTCTCCTTCATCCTTTCTGTGTAAGTCGCTAGCTAGACGCAAGTCGCTACGACTAGTCAAGTCGCTAGGTCACTTTGATAAGTAGCTAGCATCATGTATTTGACTAAATAGTCAAACACCAAGTCGCTAATATCAAACTACTCGCTACCTCTTTTCTGTCACAAGTCGCCACTGTTTTCATAAGCAAGTCGTTAGCAATATTGAGTCATAAGTCGCTACTTGGGTTTTGACATAAGTCATTGTTGACTTTCAAAAAGTCAACGAATATCCAATCGCTATATGATGGTCAATCGCCACGACTTGTAAATACAAGTCGCTAGCAAGATTCAATGAATCGGACAAATAGTGATAAGTCGCTACCATGAAGTTTGACATTTTCCGATGAGTTTTCCGACCATATTCCGACCATGTTCATGAGAAACCCAGAAACCGAGCATAAAAATGCATTCTTTTGACCCATTTTGACCAATGATATGACCATTTTGACGAGCGAGAGATGACCAAAAGACTTACAAGAGATGTACAAAAATAAGTCACACAAATATATGCTACCAAGAAGAATCGATTCACAGGATGATGACGCATAAACATAAATTTGTGGACCTTTTGACCAAAAGATACAAACCATCGTGTAAAAGCAGTTAACCACAAGATGAGAGAACAACTTTTTCGAGACATAAAATGGTGAGAAAATGTTTAAACAAGATTCAAACCACAACAAATCATCAAAACACAACAACCTTGGCTCGTACCAATTGTAGGTCGTTATTTTTATTGTGTTGATGATTCGGTGGTCTTGGATGATCAAAATACATGTTTGCCATAGTTAGAGAGTTAGTAGAGAGAGGGTGTTCTTGCTAGAGGTTTACACAAATGTTGAATATTAGATTATGAGAAGCACCACCCTTCCATGGATGGAAGGGGTATTTATCTCTGACTACACGACCTCCTATCGGCCTGTGGATCAGGGATACAGTGGGTAAAGACCCGTCCTTCCTCCACGGTGTTGCACTATACTATTCTACGCTACAAACTAACTAGTAAACTACTAAATAATGTAAATAAAGATATGTCTACGAGCTAACTTATGCTAGATAATATTAGGGGTGACCGACTCTTCACTATGGAATTTTTTAATTCCTAACACACACAAGCTACGTAACACAAGCATATGAGAAAACATTTGAAAATATTTATTTTTGAACTTTAAGCATTACCACACAAGTTAAAACGATACGAGTGTCTCATAGCAAATCATTTTTTTAAACATTACCATTTAGGGTCGCAAACGGAATATATTATCTAAGACTTGCCCTATTATATCTAGGTTTCGTGTTGAAGCCGTTGTCATATCGTACTTGCTATTGTTGTGCATTTCCTACCGTATCACTAAGGTGAGTTCATAGCCCCACTTTTACTCTTTTAACTGTTTTATAAACTCCTTGGGGGAGAATACATGCTACTCTTGCTTTATGATCACAATTGCTTGAAAACCGCTTTCTTTGTTCTCTTGATATTATGACTCGCCTAAGTTGTTTGCCAAAAGACCCTTCATCTTGAACCATTAGTCACTTGCGGTGGCGCAAATATTGTGGATAGTACTATGGGAATTAACGACCAGGACTCGGTTATCGGACATAACCGGGGCGCACCATATTTGAATCTCTTAGATAATTGGCAATTATCTCTTGGGGGGCAATTTATTACTTACACCAGTAATTAGGTGTATGCAGTTGAGTCTTGGTGTCATGAGCTTAGTGCAATAATATCAACTTTCTTTTATGGGCGTAAGCCCATGGCTTCTTTTAAACTTGAAAAACTTGTGATCAACTGCTTTATTACTAAACCTATGAATTCACTCAACCGCTGTGTTGACTTTTTAGCATGTATTTTCGGGATGAAAAGCGATAGCTAACTCTGAGGCGCTTGGGCATTGGCGTGGCATGGTCGTATATGACTCGATTTACGAATGGGGACCACATTTTATTAATGGGCCATTTTTCCGCAACAAATCAACCTTTGTAAACTCTATTTTACTTCAATAAATGAAATCTTTTAAGAAAAATCTTTATGTTTCACCTTGTGTTATGATCCAATTGAGTAGCATCCCAAAAACCTTTTCTTCCGCTGCAAACCATTTTTGGGGGTGTTACACAAAGTCTTGAAATTGCACTTTCTAGGCTAAATTGGTGGCCACGTCATCTATGTCGGTCACCTTGCTACATTTGTCGTTCTTTCTTTGTTCTTCGTTCAATCGAGTCCAAAACTTGTACATTTTCAGCGTTTGCTCTCTCGAGTACCTAAAACTCAAATAAAAGCAATCTAGGGCAATAAATGATCAAAAGTATACGAGTTTAGAGGCTAAATGACTCCTAAAAAACGTATGAAATCATACCTCATCAGTTGTTAGTTTGTTACCCATTGATGTTTATTAACTGAAACTCAACCAAACGAGTATTAGTACAAAAAGAATAAAACAAGAAAACATGAAACACAACTATAAAAAATTTAAAAACTTAAACATAACTTGGATACGACGTATCTACATAATTGTGTATACACCATATAAGGGCAATATACGTCGTATACAACTAAGATTATACGCCACATACGTCGTATACAACTAAGATTATACGCCACATACAGTCCAAAACACGAATTTAAACAAACATAAATTCTATACGCCGTATACTATGAATTTAGCATACGCCATATAAGCCTGCAAAAGCTGAAATCAGCAAAACACACAAAATAAACAAAAAGCAAAACAAACACATGAATAAACACATACCTAGTTTACTTTCAAACACTGAAATAACACACAACATTCCCCGACAGCGGCATCAAAAACTTGATGTGTGAAATCTAATTTAATAATTTATATACGAATCTAATTGAGACTTTACGAACACTCTCGGGCAGTGTGCCCGCTCGTGTATATAGACTCGGTAAGACCGAGTCGTTCGCTGGAGCGAGGGTATCTCAAGTGTAATCAAGTAAATTAAACTAATATGACAACCGTGTTTTAAATTCACACGATTATTTAATTGATTAAATTACTAAAATAACGAAAAGTAAATAAAACGAAATAGAAAATGACGAGAAACTCAATAAGATACAGGACGTGCTCGCCTTGCTAATCATCTATCCTATCAACGACATGAATGTGTGTGCAATGTTCATTTAGCAATGTTCTAGTAAGTCTTAATTAGTGTAGGTGTGATACGGTCAGGACTCCCTACATGCATCTTTTTATAACTACATACGCCGCATCCCAGTTATCTACCAATCGTTAAGCTTCTCAACTAATCTATATGACAATGTTTTATATGTGTTTGCCAAGCACTTAATTACTAAGTAATTTTTCTAATTACCGTTCGGAATTCTTAAACCCTGTTGTCTACCACTTTTAACACCGTCAGGCCAATGGTCATGGTCCTAACCACTATAGGTTACTTGCAAAGTATTTTGATGAATCAAGTAATTATATTTTCAGATGGTCACCTACTAATACATTACTATCAACACGTAGCCCTGGTAAATGCAAGGACGTAAGTCTATACACGCGATATAAATTATCCACAATAAAGCTAGAATGAACGTAACAAATATGTCACTGATTAAATAAAAACATAACAAGGCAAGTACTAAGATGCTTAGCCATCCATTACAGAAAATAAGCAAATAACAATCAGTTTTGATAAATTAAGCAAAGACATAATGATCAAATTGAAGTAAACTAATGTTTATGATGTGTAATTCCTTGATCTCATGATGTTATGAGCCCCAGAACTCGTGTTGTTGCCTCTGGAAATCGTCCTATGGAATTAGGGTATGAAAACGTGTTCTATTTCAAAGATAAACATGTCCAAAAATGAATTCCATGTAAGGTGTTATACTTTATTGATCGATATTAATAATACATCGAACCCTAATGACCGAACCCACAGCGAGCTTGGGCCAAACATAATATTGTCAAATACACCGCAATGAAATGACGGCAATCGCGAAAACTGAATTGGATAATAAAACTAAAATTATTTAAAAGTAAAACCAAACAAAATAAAAAATAAAGATGGTTTTATTGATAAAATATCAAGATTTTGATAACACCCAATCGCAGTGAATAAACGTAGTTAGAAAAAGAATGTTTTTTTAGGCAAATGTCAAGACTTATAACAACACGTGATGGAACGATTGACCGATGGATTCAGCGATTCGAGTTGCCTTATATTCGGAATTAATCATGAATCCACTGTCGTTAAAGTTTTCAGCTAACTCTAATCTTTTTAAAAGTTATAATCAAAATAATGAGCTAATGTTGTTTTCAAAACCCGATGGCTTGTTTTGGCGTGTGACGACGCTTCTTCTGGGCTATGGCAACGATTCCGATATGCTTTTTTTCGAAATTTAATTATGAAACCAATGACGCTGACGGCCAGTTAACTCTTAGCGGTTTAGTAGTTGTGATCGAAACAACGTTTTTAATTTTAGAAAATGGATAAACGATGACGGCTAGAGTTTGACGGGGTGGCTTAAAGTTGGCAATTCAAAGTTGTCGAGTAGGTCTAGGATGTGATCCGCTCATAATATCATGTTAAACAATGAATTCCACATAAGGTGTTATATATTTATAATTAAAAAAAAAAACTTAATGACTCGACCTACAAACTCGTTCGAGCCGAACATAATATTGCCTGATAGGAATATCGCGAGGTAATTAAAAAGATGAGTAACACATGACTGTCTTGTCCTACCATAGTTCTAGAAAGACCCAATGTACGTATCAAAAAACGTCAACCAAGACTTTACTTAATTAAGGAAAATGATAAACGAGCACTGTTAAAGAGGCGCAAGGAGATTTAACGATAAACGTATTGCGATATAAGACTGCATAATACATTTATACATTGTGCTTCCTTTGCGCTATTTAATTAAGCTCATGTATCATCACTCATTAATTAATTGTGGCGGGTGATGTGTACATCACAACTAAACAAGAAACTCAATTATTTGTACTACATTCGAAGCTCAATTATTTGTACTACATTGTTTACACGTTTGCCATATATGATGTGTTCGGTTGATATTTTGTATCACTAGAAGACAATGACAGATATATTGAGCGTCTTAAATACTTCCATGCCTATTATGTAAGGAATTCGTGTTAAATTTCGACACATGGCATTTCACTAAAACCGTCCAATAACGTTTCCTTCGACATGATTTATTTAGACACACAAAAAAACGAACCCCACATTCGAACACCTGGTTTTTCTCTAAACCATTCATTCTCCTAATACATAGATATTTTTCTAATGGTTAATAGTTACGACCCACCAACTTTTATGCTTATAAATACTGAGATAGTTTGATTCATTTCTCTTCAAACCGGTTCTCATCATTTCTTTTAACGTCGAAATAAGGTATCGAATCTCTCTCTCTTTCTGCTTTTGGTTTCATCGATCGATCAGTAGATCGAGAGAAAGAGATTGTAAATACTTAAGAAATCAAGTACGTACCAACATGATGACGTTGAATGACATGGCAAGATCTATGAGGATGGCGCAAGTGACAAAATCTTTGTTAGTAGAAACTATACCGTTGCAAATTGTCCCTGCAATGAAACCGTCTTGTCCACCTAGGTTGGCCACTATAAGAGAAGAACGAGGCGAAGGTTTTGAGGAACGAAGATGAAGTATAAAAATCATATGCATGCATGCTACATTGATTCATATGACTATATATGTTTATGTAGGTTCTGAGAGAACATCAGGGATTGATTTAATTATAGTATGTCTATCTTGATGTTTATTATGATATAATCTTTGTACGTCTTCTTCATTCTGTTTTGGCTTTTTTATTGTCTTTGGTTCAGATATGGTGTAAATAATTGTGTGCTTTGAACCTTATGCTATAAAAATAAAGTCTATTATTAGTAACAATGTTTGCACATGTAAGTATGTAACACTTTGTGTTGTATAAGTTCTTGGAAGTAAGATTCAGTTAAACCATTCTATGACATTCGTCAACGTTAAACCATTCACAGGTTATCACATTGTGGTTTGGGTTCATTGTTTCTTGTCGGACCATGTAGCTTTGTTTTGTGCGAGTTTATACGTGCTAAAGAGAGACATTCCCTATATAGTAACCACGACGTTGGACCTTACCCTTGGTTTTTAAGGGTCATGATTGCCGGTATATTTTATTTGATATCTATCTACCCAAAACCCTCTCCTTTAACACACCTTCTCAAACCATACCTTCTCCACCTGCTTCTCTTTATACCACAATAAACATGGCCTTTGATTTTGTCCAACACTTTTATTCGGTGGTACTACTCGCCACTTTGCTCAAGACCACACTAGCTAGGTGGTGGTGCTGAACGTTTACTCAAAACAACCTATAAGGCCTCAAGAAATCTTGTTTCCAAGCATTGATCTAGACAATGGCACGGCATTGTCTGCCTTGGTCACCATCATGTTCGAGTTCTTCTCAAGACCTCAAATCCACAACCACAACAAGATGCTTGTAGTTACCGGTTTTCTTAAACCCTTTCTCCGCTTCTCTTCTCTGTCACCGCTTGCTTTTAAAGGAGAGTGCTGTCATCCCCAACTCGATCACCGTCCTCGAAGCCTTGGATGTCCACTTCCAACCCTCCCAGAACAAATTTGGCGTGACAAGACTTGTCATGCCAAATTTGTTCATGGAGGTCTTGAATTTGACACCCAAGGCTTCGAGGGTGGTGATCGAGTTGGTGTTGACATTACTCGCCTTCAAGAGAAAGACTAACAAGAGTAATGGGGGATTGTCCCTAAGTAAATTTTAGTTAAGCTTTGTTCTCTTGCAAAGCGGCGAGCTATAAGATTAGTTAGTAGTATTATTTGTTTAGCTTTTGGGTGCTCACATGTAGAGCAAGATTAGTTAGTAGTAGTATTTGTTTAGCTTTTGGGTTGTCATACGTAACCTGTGTCTTTTGAATGAAAATTCTTATGTTCTATTTGTAACCAAGATTTCATGGTTTCTGCTATGCAATAAAAAGATCAAGCTAGAGTAACCAAGATTTACTACTTTTAAGATTTCTTTGTTTAGTCTCTTCAGGAATTACTGACCTACCTCAAGTTCAAATTATCAGAATTAGAGACTTGTAATTAAAAGCCTAATGCTTTGTCAGTTGATGGTAGTTTTCTCAATGAATTTGGTTTAATACGTTATCAAGCCTCATCATTCTTAGTTTGGATATGTTTACGGATCATCTCATAAATTAACTTACTTGAACTAAGCTATTTTACATTTAACTAAGCACTTTGTAAAGTAATAAACATGTCTTGCTTGAAGTTGCCTTGCAGCTTCTTGTATCCAATGAATCACTTGTAACATGGTTGATCTAGGGTGTTTGGTTATCCACTTTAGATGTTAATTTCTTTATCTTACAATAACCTCAACTGTGAATTACCCGATTTAAATACCTTATATGGTTTTGTTTTATTGGATTTGAGGGAAACTTGGTTCGGTTGCTTCATTTTTTTTTTCTTTTTTTTTGAAAGACAAATATATATATAAATAAGCTAGAAGAGTCTTGCATGTGAATGCGGCCATGCAGTCTGATAACTATTTTTAGAATGAACAAATGTTTGAGGTGGTGATGTGATGAGATGGTGGTGGCATGCATGATAAGTATAGTTATATGTGTTTCTTCTGTTTAGTGAATTCGTTTACAACACTTCGAATGATATGTGTTAGTTGTAAGTGTTTGTTTGTGTTGCTCAGTAACTTTCACGCCGACATCATTATTCCCGCATATAAAATACCCGAATCTATTACGCGTCAAACACTCCCCAAAAGTATATGATTTTGATTAATCAAGATTATATTGATTGGAATAAATGAAATAAAGGTTAAAGTTGTAAAATTTGAATTAAAATAAAATAAACCCACTAAAAATATAAAAACTAAAACTCATAAAAATATATTAAAATGGATGTTGAATTAAAGAGAATAAAATTTTAGAAAATATTGTAAAATTAGATTATAATATAAATAAGTAGATAAAAGATATTTTAATTTGAAAATAAAGATGAATTTTTAGTTGAAAGTATATACGTCGTTTTATAATTGGAGTTCTTTATCTTAATTTTTGGTTGTTAGGAGTTCGAACTTGGAAATTTGTTAAGTTGTGATATACGCTATCTCACGATTGGGCTCCTTATCTTAATTTTACATGCGTTATAATATATCTTTCCATAATAAGCAAAAAAAGTCTGAATTTTTAAGCCCCTAATTTTGAAAGCCTAAACGATTATAAAGTAGTATAGATAATAAAACTAGCAAGCAGCTTGAATTACATCGACTCTAAACTAACACAACGATACCACTACACTATTGGCAAGTGGCTCTACAGTTATAACCCTGCACTTACGACACCAAGACATTAAACTTACAACAACTATGGACCAAACATGGACATAAAGAAAGTGAACTACCTCATTAAGGGATTCACTGACATTAAACTTACCCTAAACTACCTCTTTTGAGTAATAACTCATTTAAGGGTAAATTTTTTGAAACATTTGGTAAACTTAATCAGCTACAAAACCTTGATCCCATTTGCACTATTTTCATTGCAAAACATAAGTTACCCGAATCTTGGAACCTAAAAGTAGTAGCGAGGATGAGCTTAGCAACAAAAAGGATGAACATGTGATTCAAAAGCGAAACAAAAAAATCGAGAAGAAAACTTGAAAGTTGCACATGAAATTAGTAAGTTCAAAAGCAAAACAAAGAACCGAAAAGAAAGCCTTAAAGTCGCACATGATATTGGTACATTCAAAAGCGAAACAAGAAAACCAAAAAAAAATGAGATCGAACGTTTTAATAAAAAAATTGAAAAGTCAAATAAAAAAAAAAAAAAAAAACCGAAACCAAACGGTTTGCATTTCTTAAAAGCGAAGTTTTCGGTTTGGTTTTAGTAAAAACCACCTCAAACTCACCATTACTTTAAATAAGGGAAGTGATTTGCACACTCCCACAATTGATTGATTGTCACACTCAAATTAGGAGTATTTTGACATTTATATCCTTATATGGTGAAAATAAGTAAAAATGATATGGGATATACATATCAAAACACTGATAATTTAAATTTGTTAATCAATTATGAAAATGCGCAAATCACTACCTTTTAAATAAAACATTCTCCTTCATCCCATGAACCCTGCATCCTCCCACATCTTATTATTATTATTACTATTATTTTTTATTGTGAACATCTTATAAAGAATTACAATATATTACGAAATATTACAAATTTTACGAATATTTTTTTTTTCTTTCTCTCATCCCCTTCCCTTCATCCCTACAACTAGGGGTGTTATTCGGGTCGAGTTGGTCGGGTTCGGGCCAAACGGCCGGGCCCAAGTCGGTCGACACTAAAATAATATCTTCAACCCGACCTATTTGAGGTCGGGTTAGTCGGGTTCGGGTCAAATCGGGTCGGGTCAAGTCGGGGTTCGGTCGGTACCATTTACAAAATCACATAATTTGATTTTTTTAATTTAGTAGTTAAAATATGTATGAGATCGCCAACCAGCCTAATTATAACCATAACTAGAAATTTGATACCATGAGTGCTAAGAATCGTTATTTTTTTCATTTAAGGAGTTTACATTTATTTATATTAATTATTACAGAGTGGTATTCTTAATGTGGTTTGTAAGTGATAATTGTAAAAAGCCAAACTAGTATTTTAAGATCGGTGAGATATATGTGTAAGCATTGTTTGTTACAATATACGTCGAGATTTTGTTCTATATGATATTGTATCTGTTTGAATTGTGTAAACTAATTTATTTTCATTTTGATTTCTGTAAACTAATTTACTTCCATTTTGATGATTCACACTAGATTGAGAAAAGTTATAAAATGGCCAAGATTACTACATGAACGATGGACTAACTTGGGCCTTCAAATTAGATTGAAAAAAAAAAAAAATCTAACTCGGGTTAGTGCAGTGGGCCAACCCGAATAAGCAAGGTAAATTGAACCCGATACCGACCCTAGTTCGTACTCGGGTTAAGCGGGTTGACCCGATTGAGCCGAGTTAGATGTTGGATGAGAACCCAACCCGAGTATCCTTATTCGGGTTCGGGTCCGGTCCGGTCGGTCGAATTTTGACACCCCGCCTACAATCTTCTACAACTATAACTCATTTTATACACTTGCAAAACAATTATCATTTTCACCTACTTATTCTTTCCATCTATTAATCTTTTTCCCAAAAATTATTTTTGTAATAAAAAAATTAACGATATTATCGAGTTTTAGTTTTTAAAAAAATAAAAATAAAAAAAGGCTAGTATTAATAATATTATCTAAGAAAGATCTCGAATGAGGAGTTTCTGCAAAGTTTTCACTATTTTCAAAAGCTTTTTACCATCAGAAGTGAAAGACTTTTCTCTTGGTTTGAAAGAAAGACTTGGACTAACCAAGTGTTTGAAGCAAAAGCTTCCTACTGCTAAAGATTCTTTATAAATGTTTCAAGACAAAATAAGTTAGCGATTTATTCTTTATAAACGCACCAAGTCATCGAAAGACTTTCAAGAACGCGATCTCTCTAAAATAAAAGCAGTTATGGCATTATAAAATATATACATAATGAATATGTAATATAGATGAGTCAAGTTAAAATTAGAGATGTAAATTTCCTTAAATTATAGCATATCAATACAATCACAGTATCAGTATTATTTTAAGCCTAAAACATGCCTATCACAGCGCCATCCTAGTAAAACATTTATTCACTCAACATATTGCATACTCAACCAACCACAAGTATACAACGGAAACTCTATTAATTTTCAGAGCAATTCCTCAAATTCTTATACTCCGTAATAAATAACTTTGGTGCTAAGAGCAAGTTGTGGTTCCCCTAAATAAAGTATTTCTTCATAGTGTATGTTTTCTCGAGACACTTTATTTTGCTTACCCATAAATTCATGTTTACCAAAGGACAAATTTTCATCATTTATTTGGTTTGATTTAATGGCGAAAATTAACCTAAAATTCAAAAGGTAAACCTAAATTCATTTTTTTTTCCTTGTCTTTTTGTCTTTCTTTTTCCACATATTATTTTTTATTTTTTCTTAAATTCACGTATTTTATTTTATTCACGTTTTTTTTTTTTTTAATCGCGTTTTTAAATTCGTGTTTTTTAATTTACGCTTTTTAATTCGCGTTTTCCTTCGCTTTCATATGTTTCGTTTGTTTTATACGATTTCATCTATTTTCATTTGTTTTCATACGTTTACGTCCGCTTTCACCGGTTTGCTTTCAATTTCGTTCATTTCATACTTTTTCGTCCGCCGGGCGTGATTTATGCTTTCATCGTTAGCGTTTTCATACGTATTCGTCCGTTTTCTTACATTTTCCGCTTTCACGTTCGACTATTACAAGTGATATTCGAATATCACATAATATCACTTGTGATTTTCTTATTATCACTTTGTGATATTCGAATATCACTATGTGATATTCGAATATCACTTGTGATTTTCATGTTACAAAAATTGGTTGAAAATCACTTGTTATATTCGTAATATCACTTGTGATATTCGTAAACGTAAGAAAAACGCCGAAAACATTTAAAACGGACAAAACGTATGTAAGCGTAAAAACACATATGAAAGCGAACGGCGTGTATGAAAACGATTTAAAATGAACGAAAACGTATGAATAATGGATGTAAACGAACGAAACGTGTGAAAACGGACGAAAACGTATGAAAACGGGCGAAAAACATATGAAAACGGACGAAAACAGATGAAAGCGGATGAAACGTATGAAAGCGAATGAAAAAACTCGAATTAAAAACCGTGAATAACGTGAATTAAAAATGAATTTAGAAGAAAAAATAGACAAAAAAGTGCCCCATCGAGTAAGCTTAACCTAAACATGACCACATTTTAGTCACTAACGAGACGATCACCTTGTCGATTGCAACTTTTTCCTTCTTTCCAACTGTTTGTCCAAAGGAGCGATGTGTGAAGTGATCCAATCCAAATAGCAAACTCAAAAGTTGATGATTAGAAACTTTACATCTACTTCCTTAATATTCTAACATTCAAACTATTAAATAATACATGAACTTTAGTGTCAAGACATATTATCAAACAACTTGTGTTATTGTAATCCCATAGTCTAAAGCTTTGATTATGTGGGTTATGGTAGGTTTTATTGTGTTTAAATAAATAAAGATTTCGAAAGCGCTCAAGTCGCATAACGAGTTAAGTAGTAATATTCTAATTACATCATATTTTCAAAGTTTAAGCAAAAGTAACAATGCATTACATAGTTTGTTACTTGTTAGCAATTGAACGGGTGATAATTTTATGCATATTTTTTGCACAATTTCAAAGTGTGTTCTTAATGCTTACATACCCCAAAATACAAATGAATTTGATTTATGAAAGTAGATTAGAAATATTTTCTGATTGATTAAAACCACTATTAAACATTTTACTTATTAAAATTTTTACGTGGAATTCAAATATCATGGAAAAACATAAACCTTTTGACTTTGTAAATGAAACAAAAGATAGTTTTCCAAAAGTTTACATCGATGGAGAGAACGGCAAATGATAGTTTACTCTTTAAATTTAAACTTTTAGTTAACTTATGCTTTAATTTCTAAACTTCTTTTCTGATGATAAGTTTGCATGACTATTTTTTTTTAAACTTTAGATGACCTCGCTTAAAACACTAAACTAGTCGTTTCATTAATTTCTATCGCTAACTTTAGATGACTTTTATTTCAACCATTACGGTTGGGGTGCTTAGGTGCGTGGGTTTAAGTCTTTAGACATGCAATTAGTAACCACGGTGTGGGTACAATGTTGTTGATCATAATTGCGGACCTCCAAAGTATACAAAATAACAAATGCATTACACAATCGAAGAAAAACTCCAAGAAACAAAATATAATACTCAAAGCACCACAAATACATCAACGAAACCCACCTCGGAGAAAAGACCGGACATGAATGATGAATCAAAATCACACACAAGTCAGATCTACTTTCATTAAATATGAGATTGGTGCGAATTAACTTGAGAACGAGTTTTAGACCGATAAGATTGCCACTCGATTATGTTACAAGCTTTTCTTTAACTTGTTTATTCACTCTTCTTAAATTCTACCCTACCTCATTCCTATCACAAGTCAAGACTTGGCAATCAATGCACAAATCTGCCAATGTGTTCCTCAGCACAAAATCTGGGTACAATCTTTTATCTACTGTCAAGAGCTTAAACTTTAATCTCAGCTGTCTTTAATGCAATATATGTTACCTCAATATGGTGGACTTTGCTTCATCTCATCTTTTCCTATCCTTGTTTTTGAATGAACTCTTAAATTCATCTGAATCACACAACAACACATACATTATGTTGAAATTATATAACATGACATTCAAATAAATAATCACAAAACATCAAAGTAATCATGCGGAAGCGTATAGGATTTATTAATGAACAATTTATTAACATAAAAGAATATGCGTACATTAATGATGAGTATTTACACACTCATCAATCCCCACACTAAACTATTGCTAGTCCCTAGCAATCTTTTGAGAAAAACTTAATGGTTTTGAATCTCTTTACCAAAAGCCATTACTTCGAGTAGCCAAATGTTTCAGTTCAAGTAAGAACCATGGTACATCGATAACCATATGATTTTGAGCAAACCACCGACTTCCAACGGATTTGATTTGTCTTTACCGTGGCCGTTTGCTACGGACTAGCCAACTCTTAGATAAAATATCTTTGGTGGTGATTACCAATTATGGTTTTTCCATCGCCTTTACCACAAGCCATAAACTTGCGGGCTAGCCAACTCTTCACTAATTAAAGATATGGTGAGTCGAACACCATACAATTTTGGGCAAATTGCAAGCCGTCAACGTATGGTTGAAATAAAAGCGAGATGAAGCCCGAAAACATTTAAAACGGACAAAACGTATGTGCGTAAAACACATATGAAAACGAACAAACGTATGAAAACAGGCGAAAATGAACGAAACGATATGAATAATGGATGTAAACGAACGAAACGTATGAAAACGGACGAAACGTATGAAAGCGGGCGAAAACATATGAAAGCGGACGAAAAGATGAAAATGGATGAAAACGTATGAAAGCGAATGAAAAAACTCGAATTAAAAAACCGTGAATAACGTGAATTAAAAAATGAATTTAGAAGAAAAAATAGACAAAAAAAGTGCCCCATTGAGTAAGCTTAACCTAAACATGACCACATTTTAGTCAGCTAACGTAGACAGTATCACCTTGCTGATTGCAACTTTTCCTTCTTTCCAACCTGTTTGTCCAAAGAGCGATTGTGAAGTGATCCAATCCAAATAGCAAACTCAAAAGTTGATGATTAGAAACTTTACATCTACTTCCTTAATATTCTAACATTCAAACTATTAAATAATACATGAACTTTAGTGTCAAGACATATTATCAAACAACTTGTGTTATTGTAATCCCATAGTCTAAAGCTTTGATTATGTGGGTTATGGTAGGTTTTATTGTGTTTAAATAAATAAAGATTTCGAAAGCGCTCAAGTCGCATAACGAGTTAAGTAGTAATATTCTAATTACATCATATTTTCAAAGTTTAAGCAAAAGTAACAATGCATTACATAGTTTGTTACTTGTTAGCAATTGAACGGGTGATAATTTTATGCATATTTTTTGCACAATTTCAAAGTGTGTTCTTAATGCTTACATACCCCAAAATACAAATGAATTTGATTTATGAAAGTAGATTAGAAATATTTTCTGATTGATTAAAACCACTATTAAACATTTTACTTATTAAAATTTTTACGTGGAATTCAAATATCATGGAAAAACATAAACCTTTTGACTTTGTAAATGAAACAAATGATAGTTTTCCAAAAGTTTACATCGATGGAGAGAACGGCAAATGATAGTTTACTCTTTAAATTTAAACTTTTAGTTAACTTATGCTTTAATTTCTAAACTTCTTTTCTGATGATAAGTTTGCATGACTATTTTTTTTTAAACTTTAGATGACCTCAGTTAAAACACTAAACTAGTCGTTTCATTAATTTCTCTATCGCTAACTTTAGACAGCTTTTATTTCAACCATTACGGTTGGGGTGCTTAGGGGTACGTAGGTTTAAGTCTTTAGACATGCAATTAGTAACCACGGTGTGGGTACAATGTTGTTGATCATAATTGCAGACCTCCAAAGTATACAAAATAACAAATGCATTACACAATCGAAGAAAAAACTCCAGTAAACAAAATATAATACTCAAAGCACCACAAATACATCAACGAAACCCACCTCGGAGAAAAGACCGACATGAATGATGAATCAAAATCACACAAGTCAGATCTACTTTCATTAAATATGAGATTGGTCCAATTAACTTGAGAACAAAGTTTTAGACTGATAAGATTGCCACTCCTGATTATGTTACAAGCTTTTCTTTAACTTGTTTATTCACTCTTCTTAAATTCTACCCTACCTCATTCCTATCACAAGTCAAGACTTGGCAATCAATGCACAAATCTGCCAATGTGTTCCTCAGCACAAAATCTGGGTACAATCTTTTATCTACTGTCAAGAGCTTAAACTTTAATCTCAGCTGTCTTTAATGCAATATATGTTACCTCAATATGGTGGACTTTGCTTCATCTCATCTTTTCCTATCCTTGTTTTTGAATGAACTCTTAAATTCATCCGAATCACACAACAACACATACATTATGTTGAAATTATATAACATGACATTCAAATAAATAATCACAAAACATCAAAGTAATCATGCGGAAGCGTATAGGATTTATTAATGAACAATTTATTAACATAAAAGAATATCGACATTAATGATGAGTATTTACACACTCATCAATCCCCACACTAAACTATTGCTAGTCCCTAGCAATCTTTTGAGAAAAACTTAATGGTTTTGAATCTCTTTACCAAAAGCCATTACTTGGAGTAGCCAAATGTTTCAGTTCAAGTAAGAACCATGGTACACGATAACCATATGATTTTGAGCAAACCACCGACTTCCAACGGATTTGATTTGTCTTTACCGAAGCCGTTTGCTACGGACTAGCCAACTCTTAGATAAAATATCTTTGGTGAGTGATTACCAATTATGGTTTTTCCACGCCTTTACCACAAGCCATAAACTTGCGGGCTAGCCAACTCTTCACTAATTAAAGATATGGTGAATGAACACCATACAATTTTGGCAAATTGCAAGTCGTCAACGGATTTGAGATATCTTTACCAAGAGCCGTTTGCTCTCGGATTAGCCAATCCTTTTGTTTATTAGACATGGCGGATCGATAACCATAAGTGAGTAAGTGTAAACACTTACTCCAAAAAAAATTTGGCCAAAATGGGGAATAAGGCGGTATAATTACATGATAAAATTCGTGAGAATTCCCCCACACTAGAAATGAATATTGCCCTCAATATTCAAAGTACCGCGGTTATGCCGAAACAAAGAACGTAAAAGGGAAATACTACTACCATTATTTGAATTTTTTTATTTTATTTTTTTTTTTGAAGAAGCTTATATATATACACAACATGTGGGGCAACTCCCCCACACTAGGGTGGTAGAAAGTAGAAAGAAGTAAGAAATATGGGTGAAAACCCATATGGTGTGCTACTGTTTTTGATTCCCGAGTCGCTAGCTTGACTCGATCCCCGCATTCATTGGTTCATGGGAAGCAAAGTGGAAGAAACAATCTCCATCGGACTTTCATTCAAGATGTTCGACAAACATTTGAAGCACGTGAAAGATCCACACCGATGAGATATACATAGAACCGCTCAAAATGATAAATGAAAATGCCGGGTCAAAGATAGTGTCTTCATTCGAAGGAGTGAAGATGAAGAGAATCACAAGATATTTGAGGAAAGGAAGAAAGATTTTGATAACAATCAAGATCCATTCTTCATCCTCAAATGTAGACATATCGGGAGGAAGGGTGAGGTAGTATCATCAATAAGCAAACTCGTATGATAGAGTACACCTTCCTCCGAGCCAATACCATCCTCAAGATCAAAATAGAAATGATCATGTTCCGGAGGAGATATGTCATGAGAGAGTTCACCGGAGAACTCTTCATGAAGAGAATCATTCACATGAAGTGAAATTGTGAACTCTTGTTCCATTATGGGCTCATCACTATCCTCGGTGCGAGTATCAAAGAGTGGATTCTCGAAATTAAAGTGAATTCGTAGTCGAATTCAAATAGAGGATTAGTGAGAGTTGTTTTGAATGCTTCAGAACAAAGTGATTAATATTCTCTATTGAATTTGTTGGGATAAGAAGTGAGTGAACGATCATTATCAAGGAGACTTCGCCTCCCCGGATCGGCTTCGAAATCAAAGAGACCATCATCACTTCCCGATGAAAGTGGATTGATGTGAGTGAGTTCATCGGTGAACTCCTCAAGAAGAGGATCGACCGGGAGAGATGCCTCAACATACTCGATGTCTCCATATGATGCACAATCTTCGCTACAATTGGAGAAAGTTTCAAATGATCTTTAGAACACTCAAGAGGGAAGGGATATCACACATATGATCGAATTTCCACGTGACTCTCTCGGATTGGGACAAGGTTCTCAACACTAGACTTTATGAATTCGTCCGATTCCTTTTCGTGAACGCGGTGTCAAGATGCTCGTCCCCATGTTTAGAGTGAGTGGAGCTTGGTGTGATAGCGCTTGTTTGAGATGGAATCTCAATCTGCGGATATCAAATGACCGAGGAGTTGAGAAATATTATCTTTAAAAGGATAAAACTCTCCTCGTCATCATCATATAGAGTTGCCTTAAGAAATTGGGAACTTTAGCCGCTTGCTCTAGGACTAATAATTCTTCCCTAGATTTGCGAGCCTCTGGTTCTTGACTAGCAATTCTCCCATGGTTTTCTCACCACTCACTTGATTCTTAAAGTTTTGAATCATATCATCAAGTGTTTTCATTATGGTTTCAAAATTTTGGGAGATTTCTTGAGACAACGGCTCGGTGGAGTTTGAACCGTATGGTCTTGTGGAGGTTGGAAATTGTCAAACTGTGAGAGTCATGATTGTTACAAGGAAATGGATTCCTATTTGACAATCGAGTGAAGTGGGGACCTCCACAGTTCTCAACAAGAAAACTGCTGAGTCCGGACCGTGAATTATATGGATATTGGTCATAACCAAAGTTCGAGCATCACCGAAAACTGCTTCATAGACAAATGTGTTTCCTGATTGACACTCAAATCCTTGGTGAGGACCTCCACAAAATTCACAAAGCAGTTATGTTGATTATATGAAGATAAGTCGGGTCATGGTGGGTAATTGGAAAAGTTTGAGGGTCCTTAAATGAGTTCGATTAGGATCATAATCAATTGAATTCCTCGAACCACAAAACAAACAACTCCCGTTATGAATATCATTACCACATTGTACACACGTACACCAACGACAAGGTGAACCAAAAGAGGCTCACCACAACCGACACAAGGAATAAACGATTTCATTTGAGAGTTATGAGAAGGAATCGGTTTATTCAAAGAATCAACAAAACCAACATGGTGATCCGAATGACTATCAAGTCTCAAGAACATTTTGAAAAATCCGGAGGTGGGACAAGTGGTGTGCTCGAGAGCTAGCAATTTCCACCACTTCGTTATGGTCTCCTGCTCGGTTCTTGAGAAACGTGAAGATTAGGCAAGTCATTCTTGCTAGTCACGGTCTAAATTCGCATGCTTGCTTTTAACCGTAAATCGTGAAAGTTTAGGATCAATTTTAGACGGCTTAGAGCAATTGAGGATTAGATCTTTGGATAACCTTAGGTTGGACGTATTTAGCACCTCCATTATCGATGGAAGTACCGGTCCTTTGTCACCCGGTTTCTCGCTCCATTTCCCTACGTTAATTAATGGATCATCACGAACAACACGAATTCTTGACATTTGTGATAAAGTATGACGCTTTTCAAATTCGTCCCGAATTGTCGTAGTCGAGAGATTCCATGAGAAGAAGTTAGAATCAAATGGATAGAGGGTAAAGGGATAAAGAATCAAAAGGGTAAGAGGGTAAAGAGGAATATTTTGGTATTTTGAAAACATGTTGTAAAACAAAGAATGAAAATCTTTTGGGTTTTGATTTTTAAGATGTTTTGGATTTTGGATTTTTATAAGAAAATATAAATACATATAGATGGTATGAACAAGGAGTGAATATTCAAATCACTAATCGCTAAACGTAAGATTATTAGCACGACTCCGGCGGTGGCGCCAAAATTTGATTCGTGCTAAACCGCTGAGTTATCTCACACAAGTTAGCCACTGTGAATAGCTAACCGTAAGAAACTTAAAACAGTTCGGACATTAATGCAATGAAGTCCGGAGAGTATAGTGTTTCCCAGTCGTTTTGTCCCAACGAGCTGTGCGAGAATAATCAAACGAATAGTGATCGAGAGAATTTGAATGGGAAAAGGTTATGATTGATTATGAACAATTATACATAAAGGAAAAGTTTATAAATTACAGGGGCTTAAATGCAAATTAAAGAAAATTAAAAAGATAAAATATATTAAATAAATGCTATCACTATTTTTAAAATGATTTTTTTGATTTTTCTTTTACAAATTTAACTTAAAAACTACGTGACGTACAAAAGAAAATGTGAAAATGAAACAGTATTAATCCTAAAAATATAAAAATGACATTTTTACAACCCTAATGATAGGAGAATATTTTAAGAAAAAGAATATTATTTTTTAAAACTATTTATCTAATTGTTATTAATTAAAAACTATTTTTACTTATTTAATAATAGCCTAAAATACAAGAAAATATGAAATAAAGCTAGAAAAATGAAATTATGACTTAGAAAAATCTAAAATAACTAAAGAGAATTTTCAAAACTAATTTTGTATTTTTCTCGATTATTTTCTATTTTCTATGAATTAAAACTACTTAAAGCTAATTAAATTGCTAAAAATTACAATTTAAACTAAGAAAAATCGGAAAAATATTTTTTGACTTTTTATATTTATCTTAACCTAGGAAAATGAAAACTTATTTTTTGAAACTTTTCGATTTAATTGTATTAAAAGCTAATTAAAATGTACTAAAAGCGATTTAAATGAAGAAAAATAGCAAACTGGCCTAGAAAAATCAAAAATTCGGAAAAGTCTAAAATAATATACTGAATCTAAGAAAAATATGAAAGAAGTGGCTTGTGTGTAAGAAAATGAAATCGAATGCAAAGTGCTTATAAATAAGACTTTGAATAAGCCAAAAGCTACCAATGAACACCAAACCGACATGAAGCTATAAAATGCTAAAAGTACCCAAATGCAACTAGTTACAACTGTCCTAAACCTCTGAAACACAAGCTACTCAGATTTGACTTGATTGATTTAAGTGCTAAAACATATTTTGACTACTACTTTGTAGCTTAAGAATAAGCTACCCAATGTCGGAAGTTGAAACCGGATATTGGAACCTAAACTAGACCGCTAGCTACCTATAAACCAAAAACCGACCGGACAAGCTCTTATAAGCTTGTGACAAGCTCTAAAGAAGTTCGCAGACTCAAGATTAATCGAGTCGCATTGTGGCAAATAAGCCCTTTTGACAAGTCGCTTTGGGGCTTATAAAAATTACTAAAAATCTACAAAAATCATAATAAGAAACTAGACCGTTGAAGTTATAAAACCAAGATTTTCACTTAAATTGAACCGAAATGAATCAATTAAAATCCTCCCAGTTGGGTGAAACTGGACTTTTCACTTTGACTTTTGAGCGCTTTTAAGAAGTTTGACTTTAATGAACTTTGATTCAATCTTATGAACTGAATTTGATGTTTTGTGATGAAATGAGACTCATCGCAAGCTATCTCTATGTAATGCAAACACAAAACAAGCTTTTGCTTTTACAAAATCCTAACAGCTTAAGCAATTAAGACAGATCCTAGGTGATTTTGACCAAAGGAGTTTGCAGACACAATGTTATGACTAGATCGGTTTTCAAATGACTAAAGAAATGAAAACAACTGATCTTAACTCATCGCATGACCCTCTAACACATATTGGCCATAAAATCCAAACACCACTTTTTACAACCGATTAGCTAATGATTCTACTTAAATGATTAACGCTTATGCTATCACGAAAACTTGAATAACTATGACCTAATGACAGTTAAATAAGTAAGTATAAACTATAACTTAACAACAAATCAAGATAGATATAAATGTGCAAACTCACTTGTGTCCACACCACTATGGCTTGCAACCGATATTAAAGTACCACTATCCTAAATCATATCAATCTCAATTCTAACTCGTAATCATCCCAAATCCAACTCGCATCATCCCATATCCATTTCCATACCGCTAACTAAATTCTCTTCTCGATTGACTTTTGTTGACCAAAACCAAACTTGCTTGAATCGAAATGTAAGCTACCAAAAGCTATAAAGAGCTTAAGTAAACTTATTTGAGCTTAAATAAAGCTATTTGTAGTTTAAGTACAAGAGCTTTGAAACTGAAATTTTTAACAGTGAGCCTTAAACTTGAAATTATAATGAACTTTGCATTAACACTTGAAAGTAGCTTGCAATAGACTTAATAATCTTGGTTTAGTACAGAAAAGCTTAAAATTACACTTGAGAAAACTAATTAAGATAATGACATGGAAAACGACATACATAAAATTAAAAAACTAAGTACTCCTTCTTCTCTCTATCTCTTCCTTCCTTTATATGCAAAATATCTTCCCTTTTGACTTCTGAGCATATCCCACCAATTATCTGAGCCATTGGATCAGTTGAGACACTCTTGGCCGTTTGATCGGTTTTGGCGGGAAAAGGTTTTTGCCGATGGTTCCATAGCTTGGATAGGAAAGGGGTATTTAATGCGGCTTTGGAGGGTCGTGGTTGGAGGGACAAAGTGTGGAGTAGGGTGAGCTAGAGGTGGAGGTGTGGCAGGGAGTTGCAGAGGAGGTGGTGGTGTAGAAGGAGACAGAAGGGCGGTTTTATTTTAAACCGTGGGTGGGTTTGGATTGGATCGGGTTAAAAGGGTTGGACTAGGGATTTATTTTGAATCCATATGAGACTATAGGGACTAAAACTGCCAAACTAAAAATTCAGGGACCACGAATGTAAATTCTACAAATGTAATCCAAGGGTAGGTTTTGACAATCTCTGAAAATTCCAAGGATCAAACTGCAAATCTCTAATATTCCAGGGACCAAATCTGTCATTTTTGAAACTCAAAGGACTAAACTTGTAATTTCTCAAAACTTTTGACATTTTTCACCAAAGGACTAATTATGACAAGTTATGATTTTAAAAGGACCTTTGATGACTTTTCTTTGAAATAGGTGCTCAGGGACTATTTCGACAACTTTTGAAACTTGGGGACCGAAGCGCCAATTATGCAAACTTAGCTCGCTTTTCATCGATTTTAAACATTTTGCATCCGAAACATATAAAATGCAATTTTGAGATATTTTCAGATTTTGATGCATTTAAAGCGCTTTTAAACGTTTTGCTCAGATTGACCAAAATGATGAGTATTTACACACTCATCAATTCTAGCCGAACAAGAATCGAATCCACAAACTAGCAACGGATGAACCCTAATTTGATTTAGTTAGGATTATATGAATTACCCTCACTGCTTTGTAATTCAATCCAAGATAATAACAATAGTATGTTATTACTATGTTCTTGTACACACGCATTAAACCGAATTAAAGTAATGCTAGTTTTTATCAAACAAATAACTTTGTTTTGAAAAGGTTTGGATCGACACCCTTGAGGTTGTACGATCGGTTTGTAGCTTGAAAACACACACAAAAACAATTTTAGGGTTTAGCTAATGAATACAAGAGATACAAAAACAAGACCCCTAGCCTTGATATATACCCAAGCAAACTTGGTGAACAAGTTGGGTTTGTTTCCTTTTCCCCTTGGCCGATCGGTTCTCAACCTCCACAAGGGTTCCGAATCTTCCAAACTTTGCAATCTAGTCCTTTTCCAAATACCTTTAACGCCTGTTAGTCCATTACATTAATTACTTAACGTTTGTTAGTTATTTCATTTAATAAATAAATAAATATAACGCTTATATTTAATTATTAACTTTAAATTCTCATACGTAAAGTGTGCAATCCCATAGTCTCGAGTTCGATCCTAACTCACGACTACTAATTTATATCCATAAAACCAACACTCCCACTTGGATATATCTTAATAGAGTGATCACATCGGTTGGCGTCTAGCAACACTTCGATGCCTCTAGTACAACTCGAGCAAGGCTCCCGGAAAACCTTTTAATGATTTCTCATTATTATTATCCTTTTGTTTCTAATACCACGTTAAATAAAGATATGGAATTAAGTCATTCTTTATATAACTATTATGTTTCGTTGTAAGTGATTGACCAAGATTACCGAATCATCTAAACATATTTAGGGAGATTTGGGTGCGACAAGCAAACATCTTGTCAACCCTACGAGGGCCCAAGAAGATTAAACTTCAAATAAATTTGAAGGAACAAATTCTATCTTGACTACAAGAATAACCCACAAACTTTGTAACATTTACGAAAACAACCCTTATGACTAACGATTCGTATAGCGTTAAGTTGCTTCACGAAATGCACTACATTCATGACACTTATCTGGTATCTCAAGTCTGAGGATAACTATTCATAATTTACTTATAACAATATCCACAAAGTAAATTATGTAGTTGAGATAAGTCCTATATTCAATTCATTGAATATCATCTGAAATTGGTATGCATTATCATCAATATACTTTCAAGTATATTCTACCACATCTCTCAGATTTTTCTTAATTTAATGATACTCCCATATCATTAATCGACAACGGACATTTAGAATAACTTAGTTATTCACGGATTAAACATGCAAATATAGGACAACAATATTATAAATGAAAATAAACATAATCCAAACTTTATTTCATTGAAAATAATAAATGTTTTACTATATCCTTTATCCAAATACTAATCACAATTATGCATGAAACTTTTAGCTAAACGAAGTCCAGTTCCATTGGCAAGTCCTACAAGCTTGTCTTTAGCTAAAGCCTTAGTGAACGGATCAGCTAAGTTATCATCTATGTGAACTTTTAGTAGATTTATTTCACCTTCCTGGACTTGTTCCCGAACATAGTTACTTAGTAGAAAATGTCCGGTGCCCTTCATGACTCGTGTTCATTGGCAAATATGATTGCGACAAAATTGTCACAATACATATCAATAGGTGATTCAATTGAAGGCATAACACCAAGCCACGAAATGAATTTCCTAATCCAAACGACCTCCATTGCGACTTCGAAAGCGACTATGTATTCGGATTCATCCATGAGACATCGCAATCGTACTACGCTTCTTGCTCTTCCAATCAACTACTCCTCCATTGATGACAAAGACATAACTCGTCGAGACTTCGTATCATCTTTATCACACTGCCATGACGCATCACAAGACTCAGTAACACCAAGTTACGTGTCCGGATTTCCTCCATACACTAAAAACATATCTTCGTATTCCTAAGATACTTTAGAATATGTTTAACAACAATCGATGAAGTTCACCCGGATTATGTTGATATCGACTAGTCATGTTTTGAGCGAGCGCCACATCGGCCTTGTGCATCTCACAAAGCATACATAATAGATCCTACGGTACCAAGCATAAGGAACTTTCTGCGTGCCACCTCAAAGTTGAAGCACACATATCGCTACATAAGCCATGCTTTACTTCCATCGGCAAATATCCTTTCTTGGAATTTTGCATATTGAATCTCTTCAATATTTTATCAATGTAAGCGCTTTGACTTAAACCAATTAACCGCTTTGACCTATCTCGGTAGATCTTGATTCCCAGAATGTATGCAACTTCTCCTAAATCCTTCATGTAAAAACACTTCCCAAGATATGCCTTAACATTTTGCAAACTCGGAATGTCTTTTCCCATAATTAATATGTCATCGACATAAAGAATTAGGAAATTACATCACACCCACTAGCTTTGTGATATACACATGGCTCATCAAGATTTTGAATAAATCCATACCTTTTGATTTCTTCATCAAATCTTTTATTCCATTGCCTTGATGCTTGCTTCAATCCATAAATGGACCTTTGAAGTTTGCATATACGGTTTGAAATTGTGGATTCTCGAACCCCTCGGGTTGCTTCATATAGATGTCTTCATCTAGCGACCATTTAAGAAGGCGGTTTTGACATCCATTTGCCATATCTCATAGTCATAGTATCTTGCTATAGCTATGAGAATTCTAATAGCTCTAATGTCCG
Organism: Chrysanthemum lavandulifolium; assembly: GCA_022545495.1. Classification (NCBI taxonomy): domain Eukaryota; kingdom Viridiplantae; phylum Streptophyta; class Magnoliopsida; order Asterales; family Asteraceae; genus Chrysanthemum; species Chrysanthemum lavandulifolium. Next base: position 100,754,559 of record CM040245.1, read on the forward strand.
CTACAGGAGAAAAGGTCTCCTCGTAATCAATGCCATAAGTTTGAGTAAAACCTTGCGCAACTAGGCGAGCTTTATAGGCGTGTACATTGCCATCCATGTCGGTCTTAATCTTATAGAGCCAATTACTCCCAACCACCGTGGCGTTTGGAGGTAAGTCAACCTCTACCAGACTTCATTTTCTCTCATGGATTGCATTTCCCATTCATTGCAACCGCCATTTTTCCTTATCGGGACTTGCCATGGCGACTTTATAACTAGTAGGCTCTCCAAGATCTCTAACATAGTTTCCTCAACCTCTACGTTAAGACATAGACGTTCGGTGCAGCGTATTCCTTACGGATCTCTGACGGAATCACTTCAACCGGTGGAGGACCCGGACTATCGGGTTCTACCGAAGTACGTTAGTATTTTCGAAGGTAATGCATCTTCTTGATCATCTTCCGGATCATAAACTCTCCCATTGAATTCTTGAGATCGAGATCTCTTTCAAGAAAATCTCCATACCTAGCAACAATTACTTTATTTTCGGTTGGATAGTAAAAGTAGTAACCCATAGTTTCCTTAGGGTATCCTCGAAGATACACTTCTGAGATCTTTGTTGGAGTTTATCTGTTGAGTCACGTCTAACATACGCCTCGCAACCCCAAACTTTAAATAAGACAGGTTAGGAGCTTTACCATGCCATATTTCATATGGTGTCTTATCAACCTTCTTTGTGGGAACCATATTTAGAATGCGAACAATGATTCCAAAGCATAATCCCAAAAGGATAAAGGTAGAGTGGTAAGATTAAACATAGATCGTATCATGTCCAACAATGTACGATTTATTCTCTCGGATACACCATTTTATTGTGGAGTATATGGAGAAGTGAGATTCTGACAATTCCATTCTCGCCTAAGTAATCTTTAAACTCTTGGCTTAGATACTCGCCTCCTCTATCGGATCGAAGAGCTTTAATCTTCTTTCCAATTGCGGTTCTACTTGACTTTGAAAACCTTAAATGTTTCAAACACCTCATGTTTATGCTTAAGTAAATAAACATAACCATAACGGTTTGAAATCATCGGTAAAGGTTAAGTAGCTAGCACCTCTCTTTGACACATGTCTAAGTGGTCCACACACATCGGTATGAATAAGACCAAGTAGATCGAAGCCCTCTCCATATTGCTATGAAAAGGTTTCTTAGTCATCTTCCCGGATATGCATGACTCACATTTATCAAATGATTCATCATTGATATTTTGCAAAAGCCCTTCTTGTTGCGACTTATGCATGCGAGCCTTGCCTATATGAGCAAGTCTACAATGCCAAAGATAAGAAGAATTCAAGTCTAACTTTATCTTCTTGTTAATGCTAAACATTGAATTATTATTATTGTTAGATTCATTTCCAATCACATCAATTTCAAACACACCATTCACGATGGTGCTTTAAAATAAAATACACCATTTAAAGAAACATCAATTCCATTCGTGAAATAGTATGAGTAAAACCATCATCCAACAAAATGAAAGGAAACAACACCTCTAATTATAGAAGGTGCGTAATGACAATTGTTTAATAACGATACTAAGCCGAAGGCAATACTAAACTAAACGTTCCTATGGCTTCAACAGTTTGCATGTACGCCATTTCCCGCGTCAGAGATATTGCTCCCCATAGGCAAGCTTCCTTTTCACTCTAAACCCTGCGATGTATTACAAATGTGAATACCACAGCCCGTATCATATACCGAGAATTATTATGATTTAGAGTGAATAATTCAATGACAAATAAATTACCGGAAGAACCGGCCCAAGGACCCTTCAGTACTTCATCTTATTTGCCCAATTCATCAAGATAGAAACACAATTTCTCTTCCAATGCCCAACGCTCTTACGGTGGTGGCATGCTTGATCCTTTTAGGATTTTCCTTCCTAGGAGTATGGTTCTTCTTGGGTTGAGGTTGATAGGCCATCACTTGTTTGCCTTTGTCAACCTTTCCTTACCCTTCCCTTCTTGTTGTTCGCAGCTGCGCGGTTTTGGCTTATTAATCCTTCCACCACGAATAGCAAGTACACAGGCGGTAGGAACCTTTTGAGGCAACCCTTTCTCATAATCAATAAGCAATGCGTGTAGGTCGATGCTTGTCTTCCCACGCGTGCATATTGAAATTTCGACAAAACCATTAAAATCCTTGTTAAGGGATCTATTAATCGATTCACGACCATGTCATCATCATAAGTTTTGCCAAGTGTTTTTAGTGGTCCATGTAACCTTTCATTTCCAACACATGAGCACTTACGGGTTTACCCTCACCTTGCCTACAATTGTATAACGCGTCGGTCAAGTCATAAATCTCGACGGCATTGGTTTCTCAAACATAGTCCAAGTTCATTGAAATAATGTTCAAATAATGTTGAAGAAGCGATTCCATTGTTCCCAACATAAGACAAGCCACATCATTATGGCGCTTATACTCAAGTTGCCAGCGTCAATTTGAGCTTGAGTAGTATTAGGACCGGTTGGTTGTTCAGGGCAATGTTCATAAAGATATTTCAACCGGTCAGCAACTCTACAGACAATTCTCAAAGAGCGGTGCCAATCATTGAAATTCTTAGAGCTAGTCAACTTTTCTCGATCAAAAAAGCTTTTGAACGCAGAACTTAGTGCATTGTTAGTGTTATCGTTATTTTGAGCCATTTCTACAGAAAAAAGTTCAAGTATTAGTATTTTCGATAATACAAATTTTCAATAAAATAAAATATACCCAACGGTAATATAAACATATAACCATATAATTTTCTCGAAAAATAGGATCCAAATTATCATAGGTTAATTACATCGGTTGATCCGCTAGCAACGAGCATATAATAAGGTAATCATCGAACATTAATTGGCAAACAATTTCCAACTCCTAGATCATTATGAGATTTATATTTTCCAACGCTATTGCAAATATAAACATGTTTCATCCCATCTTATGCCATTGAGTCCAGGTCTCACTTCCTACTCAACTTAAGTGTCTAACTTAAAGAGCGCAAATATGTCCATGTAAGGTCCGACTTTACATAGAGATTTACCTCTCCATCACAATCTAGCCAAATCTTGTCATGACGTAAATTGCAACTTCAAGTGTTCCTTTTAATTAGATGGCATATAACTTAATTTAAAAGGGTACTAGTTTTGATTTTATGTGGTCAAATCAAATATGTACAAAGATGTCATGCATTCATCTTGTAGCATAAATTTAATAAAAACTTTTATTACCAATTCATAAAGATCAAATTATCAAAGTTTTGATTGAGGTATTGGGTTCACCAATCAAGGAATTTAGTGATAATTATCGTCCATTATACCATACTTTTGCATAAGTGTAAACACTTAGTGTTTCGGGTAATTACCACGAAGTGGCCCATGGAATTAAAACTAATTAGCCCTTAAGATGAGTTTGCACATTTTATGGCTTACTAAGTAGCTCCATTCGAATTCTGAGGCGGAGGACCGGTAAGCCCAAAGCATAACCTAAGACATCCATTCGGTGTGTATTGTGCGCACTTCTTTATTAACCCTTTATAGTTCATTCTAGTGGGTGAGCCGTTCGGACCATTTGTACCAAAGTCACCAATCAATTAAACTATTAAAAACTTAACTCTTCCAAAACAAATCAAATTTCGCCATTGTTTAGTCCGTATTATTTTTCTATTCAAAATTACCCTTTGCTTAAAACTGTCTAACATAATAAACAAACAAGTAACAAATAAAAATAAACTACTAAAAACAATGCGCATAATAAACAATTTATACGTGTAAACAAGTAGCCACATGCAACTTATTCGATAAAACCCTATTAATAATCAATATCTAGGTTAAATTAATGTATATATTAATTAGGGCTTTCACTCTCTCAATTGAGAGTGAGCCACATACATCGACGAATCGATTAAGTAAACCCATAATTAATGATATACCAAATTGCACATAATTGATTCATTAATATACATAATTGAGTCTTCCCAATTCAAGATTTATCGTAATTAAATATGTCTCAACAATTAAACAATTATCAAAGCAACTTATCCATGACTAACATGCATGTATAATCATGGATATCAACAATTATACAAATAAGTCACAAGATCGCATATAAAAAATTCCATGACACATAACAAATTATTCACGAATTAATCACGTAATCAATATTAATTCTAGGTTATAATAAGGTTAGCAAACAATTTTCAAAACCCTAAAAATTTATACATGTGTCGACATAAATAAAATAGGAGAACGCCCCAAATAATAAAAAAATCGACCAACAATAATAAACATAATCCCTAGATTAACATATCAAACAACATACAAGTATTTGTTTTATTTACGCGTTTATGTAATTAATTACTCATTAAAACCAATGACTCGTGATGCCCTTGTTGAAATTATATAACATGACATTCAAATAAATAATCACAAAACATCAAAGTAATCATGCGGAAGCGTATAGGATTTATTAATGAACAATTTATTAACATAAAAGAATATGCGTACCTTTTCTTGATTCTAGCCGAACAAGAATCAAATCCACAAACTAGCAACGGATGAACCCTAATTTGATTTAGTTAGGATTATATGAATTACCCCTTACCGTTTTGTAATTCAATCCAAGATAATAACAATAGTGTGTTATTACTATGTTCTTGTACACACGTACTAAACCGAATTAAAGTAATGCTAGTTTTTATCAAACAAATAACTTTGTTTTGGAAAAAGGTTTGGATCGACACTCTTGAGGTTGTACGATCGGTTTGTAGCTTGAAAACACACACAAAAACAATTTTAAGGTTTAGCTAATGAATATAAGAGATGCAAAAACAAGACCCCTAGCCTTGTATATATCCAAGCAAACTTGGTGAACAAGTTGGGTTTGTTTCCTTTTCCCCCTTGGCCGATCGGTTCTCAACCTCCACAAGGGGTTCCGGAATCTTCCAAACTTTGCAATCTAGTCCTTTTCCAAATACCTTTAACGCCCGTTAGTCCATTACATTAATTACTTAACGTTTGTTAGTTATTTCATTTAATAAATAAATAAATATAACGTTTATATTTAATTATTAACTTTAAATTCTCATACGTAAAGTGTGCAATCCCATAGTCTCGAGTTCGATCTTAACTCACGACTACTAATTTATATCCATAAAACCAACACATTACACACCTAAAATTCATTAAATTCATTGTGCCTATAAAGCATATGTTTACAGACATCAAACGTAGACCTAATTTAAGATGAAGTATGATATTACGGTGGTCACATACTCACATGGACTAATAATTTGGCCATTTTCTTTTCTTTTAAACACATCCCTGAAAAGAGTTTCGAGGAAAGTGTTGGATCCGATCTGACCAAACCGGCACAAAAAGTACCTTAATTCTAAGTTTTGAACCAAATAAAATTAACCATTTGGATTACCTAAACACCGTAACTAGTTTTTTAATGTACAGTTGACACATGTGTAAACATCACATTCATGTCAAACCAATAACAAAAACTTATTCTCAAAAGGTTATAAACATATTGAAACAGTTTTTGTAAGGAAGCGAAATACTTGTGCAATTGTTATTAATTAACTAGTCTTTACGTCAAGAATACTCAATTAATGCGCTTTAACCATTTTCGAGCATGTTTTCACTATTCATCCATTGATCATCAAATTCTTGCATTGATAAAGAAATGATCAATTAAACTATGAGTTTTTATTAAGACAAACTCAAATTGCATAAAAATAATGAAGAAAGTGACCCGAAAATAAGTGTATCAGATTCTTAATGCTGTTCTGTAATTGTTGCGCTTGTCTACATGGTGATGTCAATGGTGACACCGGTTACGATCAAAGATTTAGAGGATGGCAACCGCGTCGAAGTTGACATTGTGTCCAAAACAAGTTACACGTAGCGGTGATAATTTACATATTCTTTGAAAAATGTGAACAAGCGGTACATAAACATCATTGAAAGTGCTTGCTAATACATATTGGCTTGAACAAACAAGAGGTTTGCTAGAACATCCGAGCCAAAGGTATGGTGGCATGCCTTTTGCCAAATCGGTCACATCGGCATTTCATATTTCATATTCACACACCAAAATATACCTTTTGCATTGGCTCAAACCATTTGCATGCCGTTTTGCGGTTTTGAGCCCTACCATATTTTTAAAATTTTTCAAACTAAAATTTCATTCATTCAAATAAAAATACAAATTAACATACTAAAATAAATATAATACGAAATGAAAAACATTACTAAAATATGAAAATACGTCAAATTATCAATAAAGTCGTTTTCTTTGGTGTCATTGCCAAAGATAATCCATAAGATCTCATTGAAGATTTGAGTGTCTTGTTTTATCACGCAATTCTTTGGCTTTTTTCCGTTATACTTAGATCTCACGAACGATTCTCGTTGTATATGTGGTTGCGACTAATATACAACTCATTGAATTCACTTTTCGACAACTTTTGATCTTTTAAAATCATTTTATGCAATATGATGCACATGTCGTGAGCCTTCGCAACTTGTTCATAGTCTAAGCACACCGGGGTCGTTGTATAATTCCCAACGTCTTTGGAGGACACCAAACGCTCATTCAATATATTTTTGTGCACCGCCTTGTCGCCTTTAAAGTGTCCATGTTTCTCATCTCGTGCCACCATAAATGATTTGACAAAAGTTGATGTTGGGTAAACCTCGTCCGCTATGTGGAAAACTAGAAGGGGGTTGAATAGTTTTCTTAGATTTTAAGTTGATTTCAAAAACTTTAGATCCGATATTATGTGAAATCGTATGGATGTTGAGAACGTATAGATCTAATGATAGTGCAAGCAAATAAATAAAGATAAGGGATAGAAATGACACAACCGATTTATAGTGGTTCGGCTACAAGGACACCTTCCTTGCCCTACTCCACTCCCCGAGTCACCTACTCGAGAGTTCAAGCACTATGTCAACAAACTCCTTCACTTGGCGGAGAAGCCTTCACAACGTTGCTTACACTTTATCCGTACAAAGCTAAATACCGGGTCCGTAGTACAGTGGACCAAACCAACACAACTATTACACAACAAATATGTGAAATATCAAATACAAGATCTTCGCTCATGAAATCTTGCGGGTGACAAATCAATCAAGGACCCTTGCTTGGATGACTTGTAGAATGCTCGTGATCTCGCCTTAGAGAAGGACCTATATGAGGATCACAAATAGAAAGAAAGAAGAACAACTCTCTAGATCAAGTGATCTATATGTTAGAAGAGAATGAGAGTGTATATGAGATTTAGTAAGAAGAGGGTGAGTTAGAATGAAGAAATGGCTCTCTATTTATAGGCAAATTTCCTCACTTTGTTCCCACGGATCCCACGGATCCCTTCCACTTGGGATCCGGCTAGCACAAAGCTAGGGATCCGTGGAACGCCCTCTTTGCCCATGGGTTTTTGGTTATGGGTCATGGGTTGGTCCATGGGTTATATCTAGATTCAATGTATCTAAGTATACATTGTATCAAGTCTCTTTGGGTATGGGTTAAGATCCATGGGTTGTGATTTTACCCATCCTAATTAACTATTACAACAAATGCTTTAATTACTACATTTTGTATTTAAAGATTATATGTAAATGCTTTACAAAAATAACATGTATCCTTATAATTATACTTAAGACAACATTATATATGTTATCAACAAAACACAAAGAGATCGCAAAATATTAATAAACGTTTTCACGGTTTATTTGTATTAACAATCTCCCCTTTTGTTGATGACAAAATATAATGTTATGATGAGTAAAACTTAAGAATAGATGTAAGTTTTGAAAGCTCCTAAGTTTTACTTCTTCTCCCCTTTTGTCGAAACAAAAGTTAACCTTGGAGAAAAAGTAGTCTACGTGTTTCTTACTCCCCTTGACGGTAGCTCCCCTAGTTTGGGGCGTCAAGAGAAGAAAAAGAATCCTACCAAAAAATTAGTAACATGCTTAAATGATCTTGTGGTTGTCGAGAATCAAGATAGGGAGCCAAGGTATGTAAACAAGGCCTTGTAATAAAGCGACAAATTGTAGTAGTAGTTAAGCCACTTACAAGCATGTAAAAATAAGAACATGACTTGTTCTTGAAAATGACAAAAAATTATAATACTAAAAGTGAAAAATAGTAGTAGAGATTCCTTCCATGCTTGCATAAGGTTATGGATGGAGGTTTGATGAGTAATTGATGCGATCAAGGATGAGGTTGAGTATGAAACGCATTTCTTCCTAACTTCTATTGCAATTTCCTAGTGGATTGGCAATGTTCACAATGTAAATGATGTGGGTAATGAGTGCGGAAGTTTTCCTGTTGTTTTGATTTGAGTTATGCGGAAGTTATGGTGGAAAAATAGGAAAATATGGATCAAAATCCGGAATGTTTATGCGTGGTGGTGGAAAAGAACCTAGATGTTCTTGTAATGTGATGGGAGCTAGAGGTGGTGATGTTTCAAGATCTTGAAAATAGTATTTGGTGATGTGGGGGTGTTGAAAAGACTATTTCTTTTCTTTAGGTTGGGTAGATCTTGTTGGAGTCCTAAGGAGTTCCAAAAGAGTTATTTTAGGTGGTGATGAAGTTGGTGTACTTGTTGGTGATGAGGGTGGTGCTATAATGTTGAATCATTTGAGGTTGGTTTTGCTAAACAACAAGAACTCGATACTAGTCCGTGCGGATATCCTAGCATTTGATTGTGGTATTTTGGATCTTTGGAAGTACAAAGGTTTGGATATCATGATTGTTTGTACTAGATGATTCTCTAAAGGGTTTTGGATGACATGATGAAGTGTGTTTGTGAGAAGGAGATGGAGTATGCAAGCATTTTGGGAGTTATATATATAGAAAAACAACACATTGTAATGAATGTTGACCCAAAATGTGGATTAAAATCTAATGATTAGATATGAATTCAAGGCATGTGATCATGAGACACAAGCATTAAAGAGCATACTCCCAAAATGAAGCAAATGTGGATTTTCATCCAAAGTGAAAAAAATAGAAGTTGAAAACGACACATTTACACGGATCCCACGGATCCTTCCTTGAGGATCCGTCCGAAGATGAAGGCCGGGATCCGGTAGATCCAGTGATTCAGCGACACAAAATTTTCTTTTGGAAACATTTTTGCCTATTGTGTGCCTATATGCAAACTATTTGGAGTTCTTTGTTTTCTCGACCTCTAAAAGGAAAGGAAAATAACTAGAGAAACATAAATCCTAATTGAGATAACCCGAAAACAAACATTTGGTACATAAGTACGTAATATTGTGTTATCAATGCTCTAATTCATTTTGCTTAAATGAATGTACCGAAAACACATATTAGTTATATGTTCCTTTAGCATTCAAAAGACATGAGATGCAATGAAACCGGGTTTTTACTTTGTATTAATAATGAAAAAAATGATTTGTCCTAGACGTGAGAAATTTCTTTTGTGAAATTGATACGGGAAGGTATCATTCTTTTTAGAAAACATTTTGAAAGGAGATTTTCTTTAAAAATGTGTATGTAGTTATGTGAAAGAAGAAAAAACAAATTATAAATGGAAGACTTATCTTGGGTTTTGAAAATTCCCGTATTGTTTGTGAGTTGTGCGTGAAATAGAAATCCTAGACTCAGAAAGAAGAAGGCTAGTGTTTACATACCTTGTAGAGTCAATTAAGTTATGACGTTTGTTCCATTAGGCCAAGACCAAGGCAAGTAGGTTGAATTGTTCCCGCTTCAACGGTTTGGTGAGGGCGTTGGCTATGTTGTCTTCGGATGCAACCTTCTCAATAGAGATGTTCCCTTTTGAACATTGTCTCTTAGGAAATGATGACGAATCTCTATATGCTTTGTGCGAGAATGTAATACGGATTCTTGCTTAAGTCGATTGCACCTTTGTTGTCACATAGGATGGCTATGTCGCTTAGATGGATGTCGTAGTGTTGGGTTCGATAAATACCCAAACCCTTAATCTAGGATTTGAATAGAAAATAGCCCAAGTATTTAATCCGTTAACACAACAGTCATTGAGTGCATAGTCTCTCGGTGAGTCGTCTTCAGGATACTCGGAAGAGGCAAAGAAGAAGTCTCTCCACTCGATGAGGCGAAACTTAAAGGGTGAAGGCGGGTCAAGAAGAAGATGATGGATTCGGTGGTGATGACAATAACTCACTGAATCCCTAAGATCTCTCCAACTTCTTACATCAAGACAAACTGAAGTAGAAGATCAAGGATGTAAAGGCGAAGAAAGAGCGGGACAAGGCGGGAAAGGTTGAATCGGATAAGGCGAAGTCCTTATCAACCAAAGTCAACTTTCCTGAATGGCAAAGATCGTGCTCGATGTCATCGAACTTAGGAAAGTAGTCTTGTCTCTTACCTAGAATAGTCTTTAGAAATGAGACAAAATACATCGAGATTTTGTCTTACGTATGATGTCGGTTGTCACTTAGGAAAGAGTCAAATATCATACATGTATAAATAGCATAAGAGATGGAGTGAAAAGGTTAAGCTTGTGAATTGTAAAACACACATACACGCAAGCCATCTTTTCTCCTCCAAATCTAACTTAGTTCTGAGATAGCTCGATGAGCTCTAAGAGTTGTGCTCGGACTTAGCCCGAGCTTAGAGAGAATCACCCAACTTTGTTATTTCAATCCCAAGTACTATTCCGCAAGTACTTGGGTAATGTATTCTTTGTTGATTTATATCTAATAAGAATATTATGTTGAAAATTACTTAGTGTGTTTTCTTATATTAATTTCGGTCATAGTTCACTATTAACTTGTTTTATAAACTTAAGTCGTTTTAAACGATAGTGAGCGGGAACAACAAGTGGTATCGAGCAAGGCTAATTATAAAACTCGTTTTAGGCCGCTCTAAAATTTTTAAATTAGGATCCTAAATGGTGAAATTGATGTACCCCAACTAGTCGATAAAAGGGTGGAGCTTATTCAATTTTGCCCCTAGACTTGAAGTTGGCAAATTCAACAAATGGAAAAAGCGAATGCTTTGCTATTTGATTGGGATGGAACCTTATTATATCAAGTGTATAAATGAAGGTCCATTTGTCCCAAAGACTATTTGAAGGTTGCCCAAACACAAGCTCGGTGGACCAGGATGAAAGGAGGTGGTCAACCAGACCAAAGACTCAAAGTATCATAATATCTTGTCTTCACGACGATATTATGGAGTCTCATTATAAGTTGTAGTCTTGCTAAGCAAACACAGGATGACCTAGTTCATAGTCATGAAGGACCATCGATACCAAGGAAAACATGATAATGGACACGAAACTTGAGTATAACACCTTGAGCTAAGGACTCGAAACTCTCTCTCAAACTTACACGGATACAAAACTCTTTTAAATGAACTTTCAAATGATGGTGTTAAGTTGTCTAAGCATGAAATCAATGTTGGTTTTATAAGCAGTCTCCACGAAGTGGTTGAATTTCTCTCGGGGACTCGTGAATCTAATCATATCCAAAATCTTGAGCTTCACGAAATTTATGGGAAATTTGTCTATGAGGAAAACCTCATCAGCAGATTTACCACGACTTAAAGAAGTCTCGGAAGTCAAGAAGTACACGACCACTACCTCATCACCAATATCAATGCTTTCTTTTCTAACAATGTAGTTCAAGATTTCCAAGAAAACTCGGATGATGAGCGATGAGAGATCAAGTGAGGAGTACCTAAATGACCGAATCTTTGAATTTCGGAAAGGGCACTCTCGCTAACTCTCAAGGTTTATAAAAGAAACAAAGGTTTTCAATCGCTAAAGCAATGAAGACCTTTGAATGCTATAAGTGTCATAAAAGAGGCCATTTGCAAAGACTATTTTCAAAACAACTTCGAACCCTCTTACAAACCATCGGGATCTAATCAGTCTTGAGCTTTAGCAAATTTCAACCAAAAATCTATCGGTCTCATCAAAATGTTCAAAACAAATCGATCTTAACAAAACCATTGATTATGAAGCTAAGTATAAGAAAGCAAAAGCTAAGCTTGCATTGCTTGAGGCAGTCCTCGAAACAACAAAAATGTTCAATCATGCGGGGTAAGAACAAAGGCCTTGTTCTTTGAAACCTTTGGCGGGATGAAGAGCCAATCTCATCGGATGATGAAATGGTACATGTCGTTGCTCTAATGGCTCTCTCAAGAAGACAAGCTAGGCTGTTGGGAAGAATCATGCTAGGAATGGGAATGGGTCAACATCACAATGAAGAAGGTAAACACTTTACTTTCTATGGATGATGACTCGATTGGCGATCTTATATGAATTATCTAAATGTTGACCTTAAGTTTGTAGAAGAGCAAAAGACCTAATCTTTTTCTAAGTACAACAAGTTAAGCTTTGAATTGAATAAGTGTAGGGATGAATTGCTTATTTTAAAACAAGCTAAGCTTGAGGTCATCACTTGCAAATTCAAAACACCGAACTAGTTAAAAGAAATCGAGAATCTTCAAGATGAACTTAAAAGGCAAATGATATTCTTAATAGTTGGACTGCTAAGAATCCTGGGGTCTTTGATCTTTGTAGGAGCCCCAAGAGCAAGAAGAGAGTCATAGGTGAAGATCATCTCACGACTCTCTCAACAAAGACCGATCTCTAAGCCATTTGTGTACGGTGGCATGATTACAAGTATGTTGGTGATTCCAATTCCGGTGAATGGTTTGAATGAGTTAATCCCGAGAGTAAGCTTCCAAACTTGATTACGGAAGGATTCTAGAGCACGAAAGTCAAGCTCTAAAGAGCATGCTTGGACTCCACGATGTGCCCGGTTGTAGTGAACACATCTACGAGTCGAGCGAAATCTCAAGCACCGCTTCCACCATGAAACCTCTTGAGTGGTTTGCTCCAAGCTCGAGCTTACTCCACTACAATTCAATCCTCATTCACCAAAAGAAAGGTCGGACTTGGTAGAACCATCCTACAAATACAAGCAAAACTAATCCAACAAGAGTCTACTCCTCATGAGACTTCATCATCCTCTGTCCCCAGTCGACCAAATCCAAAGCTGAATGAACTTGTAAGGAAGCTTCTTGAAAAAATGGAATCCATTGAAAGGTCCACAACCAATCAAGGAAACAAAGTCGCCTTCCAGGTTCCTCAAAGTCTAAGTCAACCTCCAAAACAAACAAAAGTGTGAGATGTGTCATTATACCGGCCATACCATCGACAAGCGCTATAGAATCCTTTTTGCATGATCGCAAAAGGATGATCACAGATCGCAGATCATCTACAGATGTCGGTCAAGCAAACTATACCAAAGTTGGTCATCGGTATGCTTCATCCTCCAAAGTCGCTCCAAAGAATAGAGCAAAACCTTTTCCTCTGTGTCCTCACTGTGGATTTAATGATCATCATCGGGATGATTGTCTCATGAACACATCTTTGTGATATATGCGGTAATCCGACTCATGAGACATCCCAACATGACAATGTCATTCATGCAAGGAGAAATTCTAAACAACCCGAGTCACCGAGTCATCCTCGACCTCTAAATGCAAAACACGTGGTAGCACTATGCACACGACTACGACCATGAGTCAATTGCAAATTTCAAAGAGACCTTGAGATCCAAGCCCACTAATAAGTGGGTCACGAAGAAAAACTAATTGAGTTTACTACTTGTGCAGAGACATGCCGGGGAGCCTATTTGGCATCTAGGCGATGGATGCTCAAGAAGCATGGTAGTGTGAAGGAATATCTGCACAAGTATGTGAAGGAACCAGGGCCCAAGGTAGTATTTGGTGATAATTCATCATGTCCCAGAAGGTTACGGTTCGATGGCTGCAATGGAATAGTTTTCTAGAATAGCCTATGTCAACGGTCTCAAATACAACCTCATCGATGTCGACCAACTATGTGATGCTAAATACATTGTACAATTCAATGATAAACAAGGTACCATTTTAATGCCAACAAGGAAGTCGTGTTGATAGCTCTAGGAGAGATGATGTTTATGTGCTTGACATGTCAACTCTCTCCCAAGATGGAGCGTGTCTCTTTGCTAAAGCCACTAAAACTATCAATTGGGCGTGGCATAAGAGACTTTCACATAAACTTCAAAACCTCAACAACTTGGCAAAACAAAACAAGGTACTTGGCTTACCATCACTTGGTTTTTGCAAAAGACAAACCATACTACTTTGTGAAAAGGGTAAACACCACGAGCATCATTCAAAACCAAACAAAATTTCTCCATCAAAGCGCCTTCACCTCACTGCATATGGATCTCTTTGGACTGTCGGTCAAGGTCAATCCGACATGAGAAGTATACACTTGTCATTGTCGATGAGTTCTCAAGATACACTTGGGTATACTTTCTTTCCAAAAAGAGTCGAGCGGTGATACAATAATGTCATTCATCGGGAAGATTCAAAACCGTAATGACATTCTTGTTAAACAAATTAGAACCGACAATGGTACTGAGTTTAGAAATCAAGAGCTTGAGAGCTTACATGATGAATAAGGAATTTCTCAAAATTTCTTCTCCATATACCCACGAACAAAATGGGGTTCTTTGAAAGGAAAATGAGAACTCTCATTGAAATTGCTAGAACCATGTTAAATGGATCGACCCTCTCAAGCATTTCGATGAAGTAGTCAAAGCGCTGTTACACTCAAAGCAGGTCAATCATTGTCAAAGACATAATAAAACCCCATATGAGATCTTCAAAGGTAGACTTCCGACATCGACTATTTTCATGTGTTTGGATGTCTGTGTTCATTCACAACCACAAGGATCATCTAGGCAAGTTTGATGCAAAAGGCGATGATGGATACTTTTAGGCTACTCAACGATCTCCAAAGCCTTGTGGTTTTTAACACAAGGAGACAACAAGTTGAGGAAACCTTTCATGTCACCTTTGATGAAATCTTGAAAGCATCGGGTTCATCAACACCTCGATAGAGAAATAGAAATTGATAACTCATCAAGATATCCTCCCGATGAGTACAACATCAACTCAATTCCTCATATCAAGTCGATGCTTGACATCTCATATTATGTCTTACCCGACAACCTACCCCACCAACCATCAATGAGTTCATTGAAAATCGATCCGTCCTCTTTGGGATAAGTAACAATGATCCAAATGATCGGGAACACGCAACTCATGATCCTCAACTGATCAACACATCTCTACGGATGTTCTAAATGATTACTGTGGCTCTTGCACCGAACTCACATCCCGAACTCCCAGTGACATCTTCAAGCTCGGATCCCGGACTACAAAGTAAGTGGACAAGATCTCGGGACATTGAGCTTGTAAACATCATTAGTGAACCCAGCGAGGGCATGCTCACTAGAAGCATGGTCGCTAGTCTAATCACAACTTGACCAATGAATGTCTATATGTTGATTACCTATCGGACATTGAACCCAAAGTGTCACTGAAGCTCTAAAATACCCAAGCCGGGTTCGGGCTATACAAGAAGAATTGCAGCAGTTTGATAAAAACAAGGTCATGACCTTAATCAAATGTCCTCGGGATGTAGTAGTCATAGGAATGAAGTGGGTTTCGAAACAAAGCGATGAAAACAGCATCGCATTAAAAACAAAGCCGGACTTGTAGCCAAAGGATATAGTCAACAAGAAGGCATTGACTATGATGAGACATTTGCTCTGTTGCAAGAATGGAAGCCATCGGGATCTTCCTTGCATATGCAACATACATGAACTTGTGGTCTACCAAATGGATGTTAAAAGTGCATTCTTAAATGGCGATCTCAATGAAGATGTATATGTTCGAAGAACCTCAGGGCTTTGAGAGTAGTGAATTCCACGACTATGTCTCAAGCTTGACAAAGCCCTTTATGGACTTAAACAAGCTCCCGTGGCATGGTATGAAACTCTCTCGCCTTCCCGATACAAAACAAGTTTGTCGGAGGAAAGATAGACAACACAATGTTTGTCTATAGAACCCAACAGGATGTGATACTAGTCCAGTGTATGTTGATGATATCATCTTTGGCTCAACAAACTACAAACTTTGCAAGCAGTTTGAAAAACTAATGACAAAGAAGTTTGAAATGAGCATGATGGGGAACTTACTTAGTTTCTTGGACTACAAATCGTGAAAAGCGATAAAGGTATATCCATCGGTCAAGAGAAATACACGAAATCTCTTGAAGAAATATGAGATATTTGACTATGCCTCGGTGAAGACACCAATGGTCCCACCTAACAACCTTAGACACGATCTCACGGCAAATCGGTCAATCAAACTCATTCGGAGGGATTGTTGGCTCAGCGATGTATCTAACAGCTACTAGACCGGACATACAATTTTCGATCCTAATAGCAAGATATCGATCAATCCCAAAGAATCCCACCTCGCTGCAGCCAAAAGAATACTCGGTACACGAAGGAACCCCAAACCTTGGACTCTATTATCCAATATGCTCGTGGTTTGATCTCGAGGTTACTCGATTACGATTATCTTTGGTACGCAACATGAACAGAAAAAGTACCTCGAGTGCATTAGGAATTAGAAAATTCCATGTTAAAGTCGGTCCCCAATAATGGTCTAGCATATGTTAGCTCGTAGATTTGTCGTTGTTTACGTTATTTAGCAGTTTATTAGTTAGTTTGTAGCGTAGATTAGTTTAGTGCAACACCGTGGAGGAAGGACGGGTCTTTACCCACTGTATCCCTGATCCACAGGCCGTTAGGAGGTCATTTCTCATGTAACTATAAATACCCCTTCCATCCATGGAAGGGGTGGTGCTTCTCATAATCTAATCTTTCACTTTTTGTAAACCAACTCTCTAGCAAGAACACCCTCTCTCTCTAACTTTCTCTCTCTAATGGCTAACATGTATTTTGATCTCCCAAGACCACCCGAATCATCAAACACAATAAATACACGATCCTACAATTGGTACCAGAGACAAGGTTATGGTGTTGTGTTGATTTTTGTGGTTTTGTTACATATTTTAAACCGGTTAGTGTACTTTTGTGGTCGGATTATTATTTTCCGTTTATTTGGGTAAATCGGTTTTTATGATTATTGTTCTCTTGGTTGAATACATCATACAGTTGGTTATTTTGTTGTGGTCATGATCTTTGTAGTCAAGCGGTCATAATCTTTGTGGTCAAATGGTTATTTTTTCATAGAGTTTTACGGGCAAACAAGTTCATTCATTGCGGTTTAAGTGGTCTAAGCGGGTAAACCAAGAAGTCTTTATCTTTGTTTTTCCGGGTTTGGTTTAAACATGGTGCAAGTTGGTGGAAATCTTGCTAGCGACTTATGGTTTTTCTTCATAGCGAGTTGGTCATGTCAGTTCGATGTACCTTCTTTATAGCGAGTTGTGATAGCGACTTGACATTTTTAGTGTCAAGCGAGTTGCTTATATATTTACATGGCGAATTGGATGTCTGCTGACTTTCTTTGAAGTCGATGGCGACTTGACTCTGAGACCTAGCGACTTGTACACAGTAGCGAGTTGTTGACTATTGAGTCAACAACTATAGCGAGTTGGCTAGCGACTTGACTTATCTAGCGAGTTAACTCATGACCCTAGCGACTTGGTTTGTACAAATGGGTAGCGACTTGGCTTATGACTCGGTTCGACATAGGCGAAATGAAGAAGGAGAAGAATGACCCTGACCACTTGACCTCACATACCAAATCAAAACAACCACAAGACCAAGACAACAAAATAAAATACCATATATTTTCCATGACATCATTCAACCTCAGGGTTAACACCATCATCAGTCCATGTAAAACACTTCAAATCCAAAAACATCAAACAATATTCAATGACAGTTATACAAGACCAAAGATAGTGAATTGATTCAAAGTTGTCTCAACAGATCCAAAACAAAACCACCATCCAATATCTTATAACCTATCTCTTAACCAAGACTCAAATATCAAAAACAAAAGCATGATCTCAGTCTCAATCTTCGTGTCTATCTTAGGTTCATCATGACTCGAAAGTCTTGTCACACGAGAAAGAAGTACACATCATAGATCTAAGTAATGAAGACACTATTTAAAGACTAAGCTTTTTGGTTTTGTTCGAACATCACATGAAAAGGAAACAACAAGAATCTGTTATCTCCTTCTCACTCATTCGTTGGTACAAATAAACGTTTCACAATAAATGGATCTCAGTAATAAATTTCGTGTATATCATATGATGTCGAGACCTTCAAAAGGATCCATATCACGAAACATTATTCATCATAGATCTATGATTGCTTCAATATACGAATTAGTTGAAGAAAGAAAAAAACCATAAGGGGTCTCATCCTCTCTTCATGATTCGGTCATAGATAAAACGTATATCAAACAATTTAAAACCTACCTTTGTTATGATCTTGAAGCCTTTGTCAAAACCCTAAAACCATCCATGTGGCTTTAATAGCGAATCCTCTAGCCATCCATGTGGCGAGGCTATCCATTTCTAGGATAGGTGAGATCAATAGTGAATGGTATTCAACGGATGGGGGTGATTCATGGATGATTATGGTTTCGAATCTCTTGATATCTATGGTTTCATTATGAACTGAAGTGAAGGAGGCGTAATTATTTAGAAAGGATTAGGGTTACTTTTCTTTTCTCAGATAAGAGGTGTGAGATTGAAAGGGTATAGTGGGGGGCGGATGAAATAAGGATTATTAGGGTTGTATGTGTGAGAATGAAATGTTAAATACCCGAAGTCTTAGGGTTAGCATGCTTTTGATATTGAATCGGGTTTGATGGACTTGGATCGTGGGCCTCATAAAACAATCGATTATTATATGTGTGTGATATTGGACTTGGGCTTCATGTCTTTGATACTTTGTCGGGCTGACCTTGTTTTGGAATGGGCCATGCATGAAATATTTTTTTGGACAAATATAGGTCGAGCCTTGCTTCAGCTGTTTAACTCAGTTGGAACTGAAAATGGTATTATTAATACTTCGTTATCTGAATTTCTCATACAAAAGAATTATGGGTTACAAATTTTTAAATATTTGGTAAACGAGTTTGGTTATTTGGTATGATAATATTTCACGAAGTATTCGTTCACAACTTGAGTTTTAAGTTGATCTTGAATATGTTCGAGGCTTTTGTCCGGTATTATTGATTTGGTATTGATGTGTTGGTTCAAACGGTTTTTAATTGGACTTGGAGCCGGGTCAAATTCTTAGCAATTTGTTATATGACAAAGATATATGAATGCATGAGATGAACATTGCAAGAAATTTCATTGACCAGGATCGGGTTGAACAGTTATTTGGACCGGACTTGAAATCTTATGTGATGAAAAGATTTGTGAAAATGAGATTTGATGATATGAGATTGGATGATGAGATTTGATGGGTTATGAGGTTTGATTCTTTGGGCTACACATTCTCACGTAGTATATTGTGTCATGGCTTGAATTGATTTTTATACAACGTTGACTATGGGGATGTTTGTACGGTATTTCTTACTTAGGTTTGAAGTGAAGTCTTTCGGGCGCGTTTACTTATTTCGTCTTCTTTCTTTCTACACTTCATGAAGATGACTTGTTTGGGCATTTATTGAGAGTGATAAGACTTGGCTATTTAGTTACGGTTGTGATTCTTTCTCGCTTAACTCACAACGTAGCTATCACTTGATGTCTCACGCATTGAGAATCGTCAAGAGGTTTTGTACATTGGGTACACCGTTTCTTTTTCACGAGGATTGTACAAGTTTAAGGAACAAATGGGAATTCTACTTCATGATCAAATTTGGCATATCGGGTTTACTTCTCCATGTTGTTCTTGCAATAGCCGAGCGAATCGCGTGAATGATGTGTTTACCAATGTGTTGATTGGATGGTTGATGATGTTGTTGATGTTGGATATTAAACCGTTGATAAACCACGCATGTTCCCCTAAAGCAGATATTCACGAAACCAAAGTTGTCATTACACATTCAAGTGACATTGTTTACGGTTTTGTCTTGATTTTGTAAAATCCATGAAAGAACCTATTTCTCGGTTTAAATCATAGACTTGTAAAATCCGTGACAATGGAAACATCCCGGTATTAGTAAAGTGCATTTCGGATCTATCTTACGGTTTATTCTTGGTTTTGTAAAATCCCGCGAAAGAAACAATTTCTCGGTTTAAACCATAGAATTGTAAAATCCGTAATGATGGAACCATCTGGAGAAAGGAAAGTGTATGTCGGGATCCTTTAAATCTTTGGTGCTACGGTTTCTACTTGAAGAAGGATAAAAGGTGTACTTCATGAATTGGATGTGTGTTTGGATATTCGTCATGGCGGTTTGGTTATTACATGGTTTTACGGGGTTATATGCTTTTAACCATGGTCGGGATGAAACCATTATCAAAGTTCATTTAAATGTCAAAGAAGGCTTGATTTGAGCGATTCGAGAAGATGTGACAACGCGTTAATTCATGATTATTTATTTGAGGTTGAAGTGAAATATCACGGGTGAGTGTACTTAGTATCTGAAGGTATCGGGGATGGTTGGATAAAGATTCTTCATGATCCTTGTTCGAGCTTATTATCATAAACGAAGACTTGGAAATCTAGTTATTGTTGGGTGTCTTTTACCTTTTCTTTTACCACTTGGGGGAATTGGGCTCTTACCACTACAAAATAACTATCACTTTAAGGAGTTACGTTGTAGTGCTCAGTGTCGCATTTAATTGTGGATTTTTCAAGAGGTAAAGTACGTCTATTACTTGATGGTTGGTTGGTTGAAGAGTATAGAGTACTTAAGAGATTCAATGGAGCATGAATTCTCGGCACCGCTCTTTGTTACATATGTGCAAGTTTAAGTCACGAGTTCGGGTTAGCTTACTTGAGGTCAAATTCATCATATTGGGTTTTCTCCATCATTTGTCACGACAAAGAGCCTCTTGAATGATAATGGGGTTGATTACGTGTTTTGCTAAGAGAGCGAGAAAGAGAGAGATAATGGCGTACTGTTCACATCGATTCGGGCCTCGTACTCGAAGAAAAGAAATGTATACGTTTGATCGCATTATCTTCAAAAGAAGAGAAATCTTCTTATGACGTATGAACACAAGTTCATGCCTCGTTCCTCAAAGAAAAGAAAAGTGTATGCGTGTCGATGCGCTTTATCTTGAAAGAAGATAAATCTTCTCATTAATGACCATTCTCATCAACATGCTTCATGCTTTTTCAGCGCTTTCATTTATCAAGTGAACCGGACTACCAATGATTGTTTTCTTATTCCACTTGCTCATCTATGATGACAATGGCAACATCTGTGCTAATTTTGCGGGGAGAAGTGTGAATTGACTACATTTGGATGATTTTCACTTGTTTAATCAAGAATGGCATCTCCGTATGCAATTCTTGAGGGAGAAAAGTGTGATAATTTTGCATGGTTGATTGATATATGAGAATAAATGGTCAAACGGCTCCAAACTCATGTAAGAACCGAGCTTCTCTTGATCGGATCATCTTTACATGGTGTTTCTTCTTAAGAGCCGTTTGTTGACATCTTCACTGGTGATATGAGTTTATTGACAAAGTGCTTCGGTTAATGCTTCACGTGCACATCAACATGATGATTCGAACAACCTACATTCTTGTTTGATGTGATTGTTTGCTTGGTATTACCATTTCGTGTGTTCGTTGTGGCACGATTGTTGATTTCCTTGATGAACATCTTTCGTTCTTGTTTGATTGGGAGGATTTTAGTTAAGGGATTTGCAAGATGAAAGTTGATTAGGATGCTTTTGGTGATGTTCTTGTTTTGGTGAGTTGAAGATGTTAACTTTCTATTCCCAACCGGACAATCTTGAAGAAGGTCGAGTCTGATCATTCTACATTTTCGCTACATGTTAGAAGACTAAAGGCGAGTTGCATTTAACGATCTAAAGACTTCTTCTTAATCTGGGCATTTATCAAGCAGTTGTCGGTTTAGGGAGAGCACTAATTGGGGAGAGTGAAATGTCGAATTTAATCCCAATTAGACTTGCTCATATTCTTGACAAGTTGATTCCTACAAGATTACAAGTGTTCTTCTCATAAAGATTTCAAGTATTTGGGCTTATAATATGTTCTTGATTACGAAGTGTCAAAACCGGCAAAGGGGAAGGAGACACGTATCTAAGCGAGTAAACTTGATGAACTTAATACTTCTAAGCAATTGAAGATATCCGGAAGACAAATGTTATTACATGAGAGAAACTCAAGGTTTGACTCATGGCGAGTAAACTTGATGGACTTAATACTTCAAAGTGATTGAAGTTATCCGGGAAAACAAATGTCATGACCGCAGAGAAACTCAAGGTTTTACTCATCAAAGCGTTTAGTGTTCTTATTCCAACGTCGTGGGGAAGTGATGTAAATAAAAGTTTACGAAGATAAAGAGGTACCTTTGGTGTGTGATGATCTCGATGTTATCGCAATCATCGGGGAAGAAGAATTGTGTACATTGGGGCGCTCAATTTGTCTCATTTGAGGGCTTAATCGGTGATTCGAGATATAATCACTTATTAGGAGTTGACATCCGCAGAGATTGTCACCCGCAGAGATAATCGATGATTCGCCCGCTTCTTCAATGTTATCGGTTGTTCTCTCTTTGTGGAATGTGTGTACTTGGTCCTTGATCTTCATACACGATCATCGGGAAGAAAGCCATTGTTTACCACAAACATTGGGAGGTGTTTTCCTTAGGGCATGATGTGTATTCGGAGAGTTCTTGGATATTGGTGTACTTTGGGTTCTTGAGCTTCATACACATTCATCGTGGATGAAAGATGTGAACATTGGGGAGTTGTTCTTCATTACCCTCATGATGTGTATTCGGAGAGTTCTTGAGCATTATACAAAGAGACCGACCGCATCAATTCGTCTACTTGGGGAAGTGGTTTCTTGACAACTTGTGGTATGGATTGCTTGAGACTTGATGGATATGGAATCGAGAAGATTATTTATACGTGGATGATACGTTCTTTGTTCTTGTTGATGATATAACCTCGAGCGAAGAATCATGGTGATTATTCTTGAAAGGAGCGGTGGATTTATGATAATGGTGTGCTTCTGTGCACCGCTAAGGCAAGCTTGAAATAAAGCTTGAATCGCTCGGCTAAAGGATTTTCGGTTTGGGGAAGCGCCAAAGTCTCACTTTCGGATGGTTCAATTTCTTTCTTCAATGCAAGAGCCTCGAAAGCTTTGGTGGTGAAAGTTTTAGGGATGATGACTTCTATCTTCTACAACGGGCCGCTCGATATCCTTATCTCGGTACTCGTATCATCATCTTCTTAACTATATCATATATTCTATCCTTGTATATATTTATCAAAAAACAAAATAGAAAAATATAAAACCAAGAAAAGAAAATAGAAAAATATAAAACCTTCAAAACCCATAAAAATCGGAAAATTTGAAAAATACCAAAATATTGTTTTCTCATGACATGTCTTACGGTATCGATAACATCTACGGTCTTAGAAATGTCATTCAATAATGGCACGGGACTTTAGATGAAGTTCGGCGAGAGGTGTAAATATTTTTTCTTAACATGTCACAAACGATGGCTTACATTATTTGATCAGTAACCAAGCTTCAACAAATGGCTTCTGATTATTTCGGTCAGAACCCGGCTTCAAATGATGGCTTGCGATTACTTGATGCAACCGTGCTTAAACTATGGCTTGCTATTATTTGGATGGCAATCCGCTCTTTAAAGGAAGGAAAGTGTTGCGCTAAACAATTTTCAAAATTTCGTGCACTTATCCTAAAACAAATTGAGGAAAGTATGTCGAAGGACTCATTCCTACTCAAATATTTTTCCTTCAAAATTCTTGAAAAATATTTGTTTTAACAAAATGGTGGTAAATGAGTTGCTTGTAAATCTATCGATTCGAGTTTTGTGAAATTGAAAACTCAATCAATGACTTGACGCTTTAAATCTTTTCGGAAAATAAGTCATTGATTGAGGGGAGAATGTTTTCAAATTTATATCATCTAACGAGACTTTCTTAATTATCCTCGTGCTTATACGGAAAAATATAATTGCCTATGTTGAAGGACTAGGTTTCTAGGATATGATTGTTAGGTTGAGATGATTAGAGTTTGAGAAACACATTATTCCCATATTTTGAATGATCGATTGATATGTTGAATTGACTTTTATTAGTCGATTGTTGTTTGGGTGATGTCGACCACCATATATTTGTATGTGTGTTCACTAACGTATGCGGTATATTGGTTTAAAAGAATGTTCCGATCCGGATCCCACAATTGAAGATGATTGGATGCGAAAGGAAGGGTAACTATATCTTGGGTTGACAAATGAAGAAAGCGAGCTTAACGGACTTCAATGGAGAGTTGGCATGAAATGCAACGTAAGAGGTCTTCTTGCATCGTGAGATGGTTTTCTTGACAAGTGAAGAAACGGAGCTTAATGGACCTCATTTGGCATTCAAAATGCAACGTGAAGAAGTCTCATTGCATTTGCGAGACGGTTTTCTTCCAACCCTACAACAACAACAACGGAAGCTTCTCAACCACCTAACGTATCTTTGTGCAAGATACCATTTTTAAACAATTTTGAATAATGTGATTAAATTGTTTTGAAAATGGAAAATATTGTTTTGAAAATATATTGGACTAATTTTTGAAAATCACCGGACTTCATTTTATCAAAACTTAAGTCACTCAATTATCGACTTCGGTCATCGATTGAGGGGGAGAGTGATTTAATTTAAAATATTTTCATACAATATATCTTCAAAAAGTCCGTTTTGTACAACAAAAGTGGTGATCTAAAGATTTAATGTTATGTCATGGTATGATATTTTCTTTAGAATCAAGGTCTTTCAAAATGAAATCTTTTACATTCTTGTTTGATTGTGAAATTGTTTTGTTTTACTTAAAGATCTCTTAAAACTATCATACGACACTAACAATCTTTAATGTCTTAAAATGGTTCTTATCATCATCTTTCAAAGTTAAATCTTGCCACGTCTTTCACCAAAGTTCTCTAAATTATTTAAATCTTTTGGGATCACTAATCTCGAATGGTTTGAAATATTTGATCGGGTGAGAGATCGTGATTTAAATCTCAAATCTGTTTTAATGGAATTGGTTTTAGTCCTTCAAAGGCACTCCTCCTCCATGTGCCAAACGATTTCAAATACACAATGCACATGTTGAGGAGGAGGATTTATCCAAAACCGGATGAGTATTTAAACAAGGCCACATGTTCTCCCATGTTTTCTAAACCTAATTAAATCACTTGGGATCCAAAATCTCAAAGGATTTGATATTTTGATCGGGGAGAATTTGTGATTTAATAATGAAATTTGATAAAGTTGATCGTTTTGATTCGGTTGTGCGGTCGCTCTCTCATATGTGCTAAGCGCTTTGAATCTCGAAGCACATATTGAGGGGAGCAAAACCATCAGTACAAAAGTTTTTTTTAAAGTTATAAAGTACCTTGATTGTGTTTTCAAATGGTTTTCTTAATGGATTTTGTGATTGTGGATGTGCTTCAAAGAACTCTTGCCTCTATGTGATAAAAAATGTTTTCAAATATCCTATGCACATATTGAGGGGAGAATTTACCAATGAAAATCAAATGGCTTTTTCGTATGAAAATTGTGATCAAAGAAAATATTTCTAAGTTCTCTTGCCTCCTTGTGCTAAACAATTTCTAAATCATATGCACATGTTGAGGGAGGTTTTCTAAATGATCAAAACTATTAAGGTACAAAATGCTTTGATCTCGTATCACAAGTACCTTGATTGTTTTTCAAATGATTTTTCAATTGGTTTTAAGGAAGAATGAAGCGTACCAAAAGACCGACCAATTTACTTTATGCATGGTGTTATAAGGATGGTTAGGTTAGGTATTTGTTCCCACGATCCGCCGAACGGGAGGGATCTTCCGAGGACAATCCACTAGATAGTGTAGAGTCCTTAGGAATATTGAAAAAGGAGAAAATGAGAAATGGGAAGAGTGCGGATGAGGCGAGCTAGTCTTGGAATTAACCCAACAAGGTTCTAGTAATGAAGTCTCGGTAGCTCAGAGGGTTGAAGAATGAAAAAGAGCGAATGTGAAAAGGGTGAAAAGAAATAGCCCTCCATCAATTCAACCTTAGGGCGATGGCAGGGTTCAATACATATACTCTTGGTGTTTACCAAGGTAGCATGATGTTGAAGACAAGACATCATGGACCCGTGATGCCTTTGCACTAAACTTCCCAAACCACTCAAGTTCCTCTTAAAGGGCTTGTTTCATTCTCACGGGAACCGACATTATCTATCGACTTTCTCTTGAAATTGTTGATATTGAAGAGGAGACCCTCTCCTAGTCTCAACACATGAACCAAAATGCACGATTGAGTCTAGAGCCAAGAGATCATCCACAATATCTCGTTAGGACACTAAATTCTTGAAGACTTGCTTTTTCACACAATGTGGAAAGTAAGTATATATTAAGAGTCCTCGCATTATCCTTGTGGTTTTGCGAACATCCAGTGGTATGTAAAAGTATTCACGATGAAGATGGAAATCCTTCAGAGCCAACATCAAACAAGCTCTTGGTGGGTGACATGTGAGATCTTCTCGTAAGATCAAGCTTGTGACAATGGATAGAAATAATGGGAGATTCAATCTTGAATCAACCTTGGTCGAGAATGGAATTGGCGTATACTTTTGGAAAAACCATTCGATGTGCAAACCTTCTTTTCTCTAGCACGTCGAATGTGTACTTATGTTTTCAAATTCAAAGGTATCTCGATTGAAAAATACTTTTAGAAAAACCGTTCGATGTGCGAATCTCTTCTTTTCGCTAGCACGTCGAATGTGTACTCATTCTCTAAATACAAAAGTATTTTGTTTGAAAATTGATCTTTCTCATAAAACCTTCGTGTGCAAAACTCTTTCTTCAAGCAATACGATTGTTTCAAATCAATTTTCATCAATCGGTGAATCTCAATTCATTGGTTCACTCACTCCGTGTTGTCTTCTTTGAGGCGTTCGGTTTGAGAACACTAGAGCAGTTGCGAAACCACTGTCAAGGAGATTCTTAGGAATCCTACGATCACGAGCGATACTTGTCTTGGTCAGCGAGGAACCGTGGGCGTGTACCTCAATTCAACGAAAGTGATCAAAGACACTTTAGTGCGCTTTATTGCTAGCGTTGTTATGCGGTACACCCCGACGATTGCGGTGATCGAATTGAGGTCAATCAAAGCCGCATGTTCACGACAACCACATAATTGAAGAAATCATGGTGGTGCATATCTACATAACTGGTTACGATATTTTTTACTATGCTTACCTTTCTGCTGCGCAAATATCATGAACCGATAAGGCTTCCGCTACTACGATGGAAAGATGTCATGATTCAAAAGTGTGAGCATGTCGGTCCAAATGTCACAACTTCACATGAAGGCAACACTACTATGGATGATCGGAGAGATTTCTTGTGGTGATGATCTCAAAAGCTCGAAGATCATCAAAGATGTGGATCGGTTAAAGGCCTCCACTAAAAGTACAAATCAATGCGGACTTTGAAGAATCGCTACAAAAGCACAAAGATTGCGATGGTGAAGAATTCAAGTCTCGAGCTCGAGCGAAGTCAAAGATAGAATGCTAGGAAGCAAAAATGTATTTCATGGGGTGACCTCCCTTGGGGAGATTGTTAGGAATTAGAAAATTCCATGTTAAAGTCGGTCACCCCAATAATGGTCTAGCATATGTTAGCTCGTAGATTTGTCGTTGTTTACGTTATTTAGCGATTTATTAGTTAGTTTGTAGCGTAGATTAGTTTAGTGCAACACCGTGGAGGAAGGACGGGTCTTTACCCACTGTATCCACGATCCACGGGTGGTTAGGAGGTCGTTTCTCATGTAACTATAAATACCCTTCCATCCATGGAAGGGTGGTGCTCTCATAATCTAATCTTTCACTTTTGTAAACCAACTCTCTAGCAAGAACACCCTCTCTCTAACTTTCTCTCTCTAATGGCTAACATGTATTTTGATCTCCCAAGACCACGAATCATCAAACACAATAAATACACGATCCTACGAGGTCTATCAATTTCTTGGAGAAAAGCTGGTGTGTTGGAGTGCAAAGAAGCAACAATCGTTGGCTATGTCCTCATTGAAAGTGAATATGTGACTATGACGAGGATGTTGTGCCAATGTATTATGGATGAAAAGTCAACTCGGTGACTATGACATCCATTACAAAATGGTGCCATCTTACGTGATAACACTAGTGCAATTGCAATCTCAAACAACCATGTCCTCCACTAAAGACCAAACACATTGATATCGGATATCACTTCATCGGGGATCGCATAATGAAGAGACATTGAACTTCATTTCATCCTACGAATATCAATGGTGATATCTTCACCAAACCCTTGGATGAACCTACCTTGAGAGGCGAAAATTTGAATTGGGAATGCTTGACATTGAAAGTCAAGTGTCGATAACCAACCTCGATAAGTTCTGAAATGGTTCATCCTCCTGAACTAACCAAAATAAGCCTCTCCTTTGAATGAGTAAGACTCATTCGGGGTCCTGACACTTGACAAGAGCATTGAATGAGTAACTAAATGATCCAGTATCGATTACTTTAATGTCTAGGTTGGTAACTATGCCAATTTAATAAAGGAATATATGTCTCTTTGTCTTCTTGTCATCCCACGGCATTTAATGCCTCTCAAAAAATATCAAATTGATATTTTATCTGCAAAGTGCACTTTCTGTGCCTTGCCTTATTCCCTTAAAGCGGATTTTCTTGCGGGTAATGGGTGGTAGCATTAAATGTGGAAATACAAGCGTCTTTCAAAACCAACTCTTAATATTCCCATTTGTGCAAAAACACCCTCTTATCACTCTATAAATACCTCTTCTTCAACACAACAACACACAAATCTTTTACGCAACTAAACTACTGTCAAATCATTTCAAAATTCAAAAACATTTGTGTGTGCTCAAAACCTCTTTTGGAAAACCTTCTTGTAAACATTTACAAAGTTTTCATCACATACTCGAAGAGATCTAAACACTTTGATTGTTCTAGTCAAAACATTTTTTAAAACCCTAAAATCGTCGTTAATGGAAATGGCTGAACACAATCTCTTCAATTTACTTCTCGGTGGGTGGGGATCTTACTAACGTTGAATTCAAAACAAATAATGTCATAGGAAATTTTGAATATCTTGAAAATGTCTGACCTATAAAGACATTATAAAATTTTATTCAACTACCCACTTAAAAGCGACCTTTGTTAAATGTCCCTCGGTGGTATACCCAAACTACCTCGGGGAGTTTTGGGCTCTTCTAGAACCTTTGACCCAACACCTTCAATGATGAGAATAACCTTAGACCTCTCGGGAATATCTCATCGAGTTCGATCTAAATGGGGAAAACAATACACCAGGATTACAAAGCGTTTTGCACTACAACGAGGTTGGAATTATAACAAAAGGCACTTATGTGCCATCACGAACCCTCCAGCGTGAAGGATGGGTTAAAACTAAATCATTTTAGATCAACTTTTGGACAAGACCCCGATTACTAAAAGCTCATTCCCGTGGCTTGGAGGATCCTCTTCACTTTTATGATTCGGGTCCTCGGCGGGAACCACTCATCCGAACAAGTTAACTCTATTCGATTGATGATGGCATCTTCTTAATGAATGGGGTCCTTTGTTGACATAGGAGAGATCATTCGGTGATCTCGTAGCGAAGCTCTGAGCAAAACTAGGGCATGATGCGTTTAGTATCCTAGGTTTGTCTCTTGTGCTCTATGATAATTCTTGGGTTCAAATTATACTCGAGGATAAAAATTTGGAAACTTACGGCATCTGAGCCCATCAAACTTTCAAAGGACCCATCCCTCGTCACTCCCATTGAATTGGCGGCCCATGATTCTTGTAAACAATCAAAGTGGATCGATGTCTCAAACCACTCTCTTAAAAGGACAAAGGGAAGTCTCGATGGGACTAAGACTAAACCAAAGTCTCGGGGCCACGAGGCTTGAGAGCACCGCCTAAGAGGCACAAAAGCCTAAGACCAAAAGACACTGCTGACGGGCAACAACCACCCCGTGACAGCGAAGGACCTTTGATACATCACGAGTCGGTGCCTTGGTCACACTACTACTCCCAAGATCCGGAGGAAACAAACAACCGGTAGGGAGGCGCCTTCCAATGCAGATGATGACATTAACAAATCCAAGTCTTTGTCGGAGGGCACAGCGATCGATCCCAAAGACTGGGAAACAAACAACCCGCGATAGGGATACAACATTCATGATTATGCTAAAACCTTTGAAATACCCACAGTGTCTCGGGGTCAGGGGGACAAAGACTGGGAGAAAGGAACAACCGCCCGATCGGAACCCAAACCAATCCGACTCCAGAAGGCGGGGAAACTCCCACGATGTGCGAGGGGTCCACGAGGACAAAGACTCGGAGGGATCAATACCGCTCGATATGGAACCCATTCCACTCCTTTGTTAGCGATTCTTGAGGTTCTTGAGTTGCTAAAATCGATGATGACCTTCTTTGAAAGTGATGAAGAAATCTTGTCGGTGGGAGAAGAAGTGGGCCGAGGTTCAAAGCGAACAAGAGCCTCGGCTGATCCACAAGCGACCAGTCACCTTTTCAAGCGAAGACAATGACTCGACCTCATCCTCGGCTACAGCGAATTCAAAGGTTTGACAATGTTCTTCCACTCCTTTGAAGACAAGCGGTTAAGTGGATCGGTAGGGCTACAAGGAAAAGTTTTTACGGGGTTCTTGAGCAGTTTTGGGATCAACATCTTGAAAATTGCGCGATTCTGGCGACCTTAGATCGATGTGCTCACCTTCGCGAAAATGTTCACAAGCACGAGATCTTATGTACCATCTCTGTCAACTTTGGATGAACACATGGTTAAGTTCCTCAAGCATCTTGAGACGGTTGGGGTTACAATTGATGAAATCGGGGGACGTTGTCAAAGACCAGTACTCAATGCCAAAGTCTTTGGAGGCCATTGAGGCATATCAAAAATTCATCGAGCTCAGCGACCTTATAGAGATGCTCGAGTGCGCAAATGTTCGGGGTCTTCAAACTTGATTCGGACTCTTCATATCACCATGGACTCATGAACACTCGGTAGCTACCTTGACTCGGGCCTCGTCTTCTATGGCTTGGAATCTTGGTCCACGAATGGCGCCTTGGAGTTATCTCATGCGAACTTGGATGCAAAGGTCCTTTGGTCTTCAGCGGATACTTGAAATAAAGGCCATGATGGTGAAATCTATCGGGCCTTCAAAGGTCAAGGCGGTCGGTCCCCTCGGCACCTACTCAACTCTTGCCCTCAGCGCTTCTGACAGCGGTTGAGGGAGAATCTTCTTGAAGAAACTCCTGCTTCACCGAGGGAGCAAACACCACCAGTCTCGGCTCAAACATCATCATCATCGGCACAGTCTCGGCAATACC
Organism: Chrysanthemum lavandulifolium; assembly: GCA_022545495.1. Classification (NCBI taxonomy): domain Eukaryota; kingdom Viridiplantae; phylum Streptophyta; class Magnoliopsida; order Asterales; family Asteraceae; genus Chrysanthemum; species Chrysanthemum lavandulifolium. Next base: position 100,786,020 of record CM040245.1, read on the forward strand.
AATCTCATCACTTCCACCTCATGCAACAACAACAACAACAGCGGTCTTAACACCAATCATGACACCACCTCCCATTGTTGCATCATCTTCCTCGGGGCGGGACAAGGGCAAAGGCATCTTGACAACTCTTGAGCTGAGAAGATTCCTACAAATCGGTGACCTTTGAATACCTCTTCCTCCTCAGCATTAACAAACACCTTGCTAAAGAGAAATTGAAACAAGGCGAGGATGAAAGAAGACTAAGGAAGCAACTGGCCAAAGTGATTGCATGAAGAAAGGCGAAAATGTGGAATAGATGCAAGCAAGCTCAAAAGGTCGAGCCGGGCGGAGTTCAAGGAAGCTCGAGTGCTCGAATGGTGCAATGAGAACTCGATTATGAAGAAAAGAGAAAAGCTGAAGCTCTCGGGCAAAGCGAAATTAAAGAATACAAGCGGACAATGACCCGGTAGAGAGGCTCACAGAAAAATCGCGATGTCAAAATCATTCCCAACACCAAACCATTGGCTATGAATGTTTACGAGAGGGATGACAAAAGACACTTTGAGGTTCATGATCCATTAAAATTCGGTGACTTTGGGATCAGCGAACTTGATGAACTTAGTCGATCATTGGAAAGAAGCAAAATAAGGTGGTCAAGGGTGATGAAGATGTAGCAAAAGATATGAAAGGTGAGGAAGCACCATTGTTGAAATTCACACCTTGTTGCACCTCGAGGATCTCAACCACAAACTTCCAGCAAAGGAAAGAGTTGATTTCCAACACGAGATCAAAGTGCACGGCCTTGAATACAACAGAGTGCTGAAGGGTTAAATTTATAAAAGCTGTCTAGTGATAGAAGCTGAAGAGGGCTATTCTACATTGATGTCTATGGAAACCACCTTTTCAAGATGGAGTGATATTGATCGGTTTGGTGTGGTACGCAATGCTAAACTACATACCGGTGGCCTCTCAAATTCAAACCCCGCAAACATAAGGTTACGCCAAGACACGAATGCCAAGATAAGAGACCATCGACAAAGAAACACTCATCACCAAAAGGTCGAGCTTGAAGCATTGGGAATCCATCGGATTGACATCATTTGTTTATCTTTTGTACTAGTGATAGAAACTATGTAATCGATCAATAAGCGATGTATGTTTTATTCATTTACTCATTGTTCGTATTTTATTCATTAGTACATTCGGTGTGAAGAAGCCTCTTGCTCACTTACCTTTGATCAACCACTGGAGCTATTTGTATATCAAATAGGGAGATTGTTGGGTTCGATAAATACCCAAACCCCTTAATCTAGGATTTGAATGAAAATAGCTAAGTATTTAATCGTTAACACAAACGGTCATTGAGTGCATAGTCTCTTAGTGAGTCGTCTTGAGGATACTCGATAAGAGGCAAAGAAGAGTCTCTCCACTCGATGAGGCGGAACTTAAAGGGTGAAGGCGGGTCAAGAAGAGATGATGGATTCGGTGGTGATGACAATAACTCATTTGAATCCCTAAAATCCTCTCCAACTTCTTGCGAAGACAAATGAAGTAGAAGGCGAAGGATGTAAAGGCGAAGAAAGAGCGGGACAAAGGCGGGAAAGGTTGAATCGAGATAAGGCAAGTCCTTATCAACCAAGTCAACTTTCCTTGAATGGCAAAAGATCGGGCTCGGTGTCATCAGAACTTAGGAAAGTAGTCTTGTCTCTTACCTAGAATAGTCTTTGTAAGCAGAGACAAATACATCGAGTATTTTGTCTTACGTATGATGTCGGTTGTCACTTAGAAAAGGTCAAATATCATACATGTATAAATAGCATAAGAGATGGAGTGAAAGGTTAAACTTGTGAATTGTAAAAACACACATACACATGAGCCATCTTTTCACTCCTCCAACTCTAACTTAGTTCTGAGATAGCTCGGTGAGCTCTAAGAGTTGTGCTCGGACTTAGCTTTGAGCTTAGAGAGAATCACCCAACTTTGTTATTTCAATCCAGTACTATTCATAAGTACTTGGGTAATGTATTCTTTGTTGATTTATATCTAATAAGAATATTATGTTGAAAATTACTTAGTGTGTTTTCTTATATTAATTTCGGTCATAGTTCACTATTAACTTGTTTTATAAACTTAAAATTTGTTTTAAGCGATAGTGAGCGGGAACAACACGTAGTCTACTAACGCTTGTTTCATCCATAGTGCTTGTTGGCATGCTTTACCGTGGAGAGCGTACTCGGCCGGTTGTTGATATTACAAGTGTCGTTTGTTTCTTGAAAACCATGATGTTAAACAACATCCCATAAAAGTACATACCCCACTTGTACTTTTCTATCAACGTAATTACACTGCATGGTCGAATCGCATATACAATTGTTTCTACTCGTGCCTTTAGGATACCATAATCTAATTGTGTTGTACCCTTAATATATCTAAATATTCTTTTACGGCTTCTAGGTGTGATATTTTAGGGTCTTCTTGAAACCTAAGCGCATAAGCAAACACTAAACATGATATCAAGCCTACTTGCCATGAGGTAGAGAAGCTACCTATCATGCCACGCGATATTTAGTATTATCAGCGGATTCTCCGTCCTCGTCTTTAATGAGTTTTGGTGTCGGATGACATTGGAGTCCTAATTGGTTTTGACTCTTCTAGACCGAATTTCTTTAACATCTCCTTGATGTATTTAGATTGATTAAAGAAGATACCATCTTCTACTTGTTTTGTTGTAGACCAAGAAAGAAACTAAGTTCTCCCATCATACTCATCTCGAACTCGTCATGCATGATTTTAGAAATCATCACACATGTCTTGACAAGTGGATCCGAATATAATATCATCTACATATATTTGTACTATGATTATATGTGACTCTCTTTTCTTAGTAAAAGTGTGTTGTCGACTAACCCCATGGGTGTAGTTGTGTTTAACTAAAATGACTTGAGTCTATCATACCAAGCTTTTAGAGCTTGTTTAAGACCGTAAAGGGCTTTCTTTAATTTATACACATGTTTGGGTTTTCAAAATCAATGAAGCCGGAGATTGAGCTACATATACTTCTTCATTTATGACACCATTTAGAAAAGCGCTTTTGACATCCATTTGATAAAGCTTTAGATCATTAGCACAAACATCGCAAGAAGTATTCTTATAGACTCTAATCTAGCCAGGGGCATAGGTCTCATCAAAGTTTATTCCCTCTTGTTGGTTATACCCTTGAGCAACGAGTCTAGCCTTGTTCCTAGACACTATTCGTTTGCATCTAATTTGTTTTTATAAACCCATTTGGTTCCTATTATGGTTTGATTACTAGGTGGAGGGACAAGTGTCCAAACATCATTAGAGACAAATTGATTTAGTTCTTCTTGCATAGCCATTACCCAACTTTCATCTTTTATGGCTTCTTGTGTATTATTAGGTTCTAAGGTTGAGACGAAACAAAACAAGCTACTTTGGTTTTGAACTTGAGACCTTAATGTTCGTTCGTTTAGTTTTCCTATGACTTTATCTACGGGGTGATCTTTGGACTCTTTAATGTTTACTATTTTATCACTTAGAGGTTCTTCTTCTTCACTTATCTTTTCTTTATTACTATGGCTTCACTTTCTATAATCTAAGTCATCGACAAGAGGTGGAGAGGGTTTAGGTGGACTTTCATCAAATTTTATATTTAATGACTCTTCTACCTTCATTGATTCTTTGTTTAATATGATGTAAGCCTTGCTATTTGGCGAATAACCTAAAAGATACCTTCGGTTGATTTAGGATCAAATTTTGTAAGGTAATCTTTAGTGTTAAAATAAAACATTTACTTCAAAGACTCTAAGGTGATTTAACGTGGGCTTTTTGCCTCGAAATAACTCATATGGAGTTTTTCCTAAGATTGGTCTAATCAAGACTCGATTGAGTATATCGTTGAAGTATCAACGGACATTACACCAAAACTTTTGAGGTATGGATTGTTCATTATGCATGGTTCGACTCATTTCTTGCGAGTTCTATTCTTTCTTTCTACTACCCCATTCGATTGTGAAGTGCGTGGGCCGAGAAGTTGTGAGTAATACCATTAAGCGTCACAAAAGCTCAAATTGCACTTCATTATCGAATTCCCTACCATGATCCGTCCTAATAGACACTATGGGTCTTCCTAGTTGTCTTTGGATCTTTTTGCTTAATATTTCAAAATAGTTAAAGGTTTCCGTTTTGTTCTTTAAAAATTTTGTCCAAGTATACCTAGAGTAGTCATCCACTATTACCAAAGTATAGTAGTTGCCTCCATAACTTTGGATAGCGGATGGACCAAATAAATCCATATGTAGTAATTCTAGACACCTAGTTGTGGACACCATGTTTTTAGCTTTATGACTCGAATGAGCTTGTTTACCAATATTACAAGCATCACAAAATGATGTTCATATTTTAACTTAGGTAGATCTCTTACTAGATCTTTGGATGATAGCGATTGGAGAAGTCGCATGTTGGCGTGACCCGATCTTCGATGCCATAAAGTTGAAGTAGCATCCATAGAGGTAAGACATAGTTTATCATTAGGTTCATTACCGATTTTAATGACATAGACTCCATGTTTCCTAATTCCTCTTCCTATGGTTATGCCATTTTAAGTATCTTACTACGGGTTTAGGTAAAAGTACATTGCACTTTTATCACATATTTGTCCTATAAGAGGTTAAAGTTTAGGTTTTCTCGTGACACACATCGTTAATGGTTAGAGATTTGTTAGAAACCGTGCCTTTACCGATGATTCTACTTTTGCTATTTCCAAACACCACATTACCTCCATTTACTGATTCATATGTGGAGAATAGATCCTATTATCGGTCCTGTGCCTCGTGCCCGCTATCCTTGACCCGTTCATCGGGGTCTAGGTCGACCTTTAAGCACACCTAAAACATTAATAAACTCAAAGTTTGGTCCCCATTTGTTCATGGGTCCATTAGTGTTAAACATTCCATTCATGTTAGACATGTATGGATAAGATGATATGCATTCCATGGAGCAAAGTTTTGAAAAGAGAAACGTTTTGCATATTAGGGTTCCATCCCATTTGATGGTTACTTCTTGGATAAACGTTACTAGGTCTCTAGATGCATTATGTTTTGAAAAGATGGTGCTTTGTTTCTTGCAAAAGTAGGATTATATTTTGGAAGTGGATGTCTAGTGGTGACATGAGTTGGTTTCTTCCTATTTACGATAACGAACTCGGTTCTAGATGATGAGGCTATGTTATTACCACTAGTTGTCACAAGCAGATCCACGGATCCCGGTTTGTACACTAGCGGTTCCCTTTTAGGGATCCAGTGGGATCCGCCACAACGATGGGTGGTTTTCTAATTCTTTAACAAATTTTGTTTCTTTACTTTCACTAGTTGATGGATCAAGTTGTTGTATACCTAGACCCTTTTGGTTGTTGCGGTTTTAACACCATCGAGTATTGTATCTAAGGTGTTTGTACTCATTCTAGCAATTTTAGAATCTAAATGATCAACTAGTGTTTGAAGTTGAACACAAAGTTCACATTCACCACTTGCTATTTTACCCTTTTCCAAACGTTTTAGTTTTGCTTTTAATTCTATGACTTCTTTATCTAAGCGTTGGTTTTGACTTTTTAAAAGCTTGTTTTTGTTAATTAGTTTTAAGCTAATATTGCATAGTTTATCATATTCATTATCGGTGAGTCGTCATCAAGTGATGAACTACTATAGTATTCGTGACATACCTCGTCATTTGCCATGAGACAAATTTCTTCGTCCTCCTGGTAAGCTCATTCCCCACGTGCAGCTCACGAATGCCTTTTGATCATCCCGTTTGGGACACTTACTAATAAAGTGGTTTGGGTCCCACATTTAAAGCAAGTCGATCATCCTTTGGCTTCTCGTCCTCTTTGCTTTTCGAAAACCTTTCTTATCGTCATCGTTTGTTTGGCGTATCTTCCTTTCTTCTAAAGAACTTTTAAAGTCCCTTATCGCCATAGCATACTCCTCGTCGTCACTACCCGAGGAAGAGTTATCTTCATCACTTGAAGCCTTTTTGGCTTTTAAGGCAAGAGATTTATGTTTCTCTTTTACCTTAAAGGCTTCAGATGCTTTAGCAAGAACAAGCTCGTAGACTTTTAGATTGCCTATGAGTTCATCGAGGGTGAGAGTTGTCAAATCTTTTGACTCTTCGATCGCCGTCACCTTAGATCTCCACTTCGATGGAAGTGCCCTTAGATATCTCCTAACATGGTTACGGCTAGAGAAAGATTCATCAAGTGCTTGTAAATATGTAATAATAGTATTAAAGTTAGCAAATGAATGATCTATAGTTTCCTCATCCGATATTGAAAATTGTTCATATTGTTGAACAAATAAATCAATTTTATTATTTTTAACTTGTTCGTTGCCTTGATGAGTTACAACTAAAGAATTCCAAATTTCTTTAGAGGTTTTGAGTAAGGAAATTCTTTCAAATTCCTTTTTCGGTAAAGCATTATATAAAACCATTTTGCTTCACTATTTTTGAAAGCTTTTCTTCATTTCATCATTTAGTTTATCATGAGGTATGTTAACTAAATTTCCTTATCATCATTTGAGGTAGCCTCAAAATCACCTTCAACAATAATGTACCAAAGATCAATATCTTTAGACTTCACATATGTTTGAATCTATTTTTCCAATATATAAAACCATTAGTTTCAAGTAGCGGTGGTGGTGCATAGATTGCCCTTCCTTATAATTTTCGAAACCCATAATGATCGAAAAGTTTTAAAATACAATTTTACTTTAAAACTTTTATAAACTTAGCTCTTGATGCCAATTGTGGAAAACTAGAAGGGGGGTTGAATAGTTTTGCCGATTTTAAGTTGATTTCAAAACTTTAGATCCGATATTATGTGAAATCGTATGGATGTTGAGAACGTATAGATCTAATGATAGTGCAAGCAAATAAAAAAGATAAGGGATAGAAATGACACAACCGATTTATAGTGGTTCGGCTACAAGGACACCTTCCTTGCCCTACTCCACTCCCAGTCACCTACTCGAGAGTTCAAGCACTATGTCAACAAACTCCTTCACTTGGCGGAGAAGCCTTCACAACGTTGCTTACACTTTATCCGTACAAAGCTAAATACCGGGTCCGTAGCACGGTGGACCAAACCAACACAACTATTACACAACAAATATGTGAAATATCAAATACAAGATCTTAAGCTATGTAAATCTTGCGAGTGACAAATCAATCAAGGACCCTTGCTTGGATGACTTGTAGAATGCTCGTGATCTCGCCTTAGAAGGACCTATATGAGGATCACAAATAGAAAGAAGAAGAACAACTCTCTAGATCAAGTGATCTATATGTTAGAAAGAATGAGAGTGTATATGAGATTTAGTAAGAAGAGGGTGAGTTAGAATGAAGAAATGGCTCTCATTTATAGGCAAATTTCCTCACTGTTCCCACGGATCCCACGGATCCCTTCCACTGGGATCCGGCTAGCACAAAGCTAGGGATTCGTGGAACGGTCCTCTTTGCCCATGGGTTTTGGTTATGGGTCATGGGTTGGTCCATGGGTTATATCTAGATTCAATGTATCTAAGTATACATTGTATCAAGTCTCTTTAGGTATGGGTTAAGATCCATGGGTTGTGATTTTTACCCATCCTAATTAACTATTACAACAAATGCTTTAATTACTACATTTTGTATTTAAAGATTATATGTAAATGCTTTACAAAAATAACATGTATCCTTATAATTATACTTAAGACAACATTATATATGTTATCAACAAAACACAAAGAGATCGCAGAATATTAATAAGCGTTTTCACGGTTTATTTGTATTAACACGCTAGATAATATCGTTTTAAGTATGTAACTCCATTTACTCTAAACGGAGCAATAGGGATTTGTCTTCAAGAATGTGGTCGAATAATTGAGAATTATTTTGAATGTTAATATCATTATTCACATCCGCTACCTAAAAATGCATGCTAAATCCACAAATCATAAGAGGTAACATCTTCAAGCATTATAGTTGGATCTTTTTTTTGTCATCTCGTGAAATGACGTGCAATGATTTCGTAGTTTTCCACTCTAATGCATACAATTAATGTTCTAAGCATGCCGAAACCCATGACCCCTCTCATGACATGCGTATATATTTTCAATGTCATTATAGTGGGATTTTCTTAAATACTCAAGCATTTATCATGAGTTTCAATATAAGTTTCAAACCCTACCTTTTACTATTTCTAAAATAGTTTCTTTGCTCATCGATTACGGCGCCTAGAATAATACTTTGAATATTTTAGATGATCACCAAAATAGTTAGTCCTACAAGCGTTCTACAACAATTTCACATTCACGATATATTAGCGTGCAGCGTAAATGAAGCTTGAGCTTGAGTGTGCAGCGATTGGTATCTTGATAAGCTTCGTCATAAATAAAATAGCATTTTCATCATCGACGACGGAAAAGTTAACATATTCTTCATCGAATTCATTTTTGGTTTAGAGAATGTGTATTGTGATAGATAGTAAGTATATAATTTTGTGTAAAATTGGTTATATATTTGGGTTTATATAAAGTGATCAAAGGTAAGGCAAAAGCTACAATTGATTAATGTATTTTTCAATTTGTATTAATATAACTAACATAATTTCAAAAGGTCCACTATAACTATACTACCTTAAACTTTAACCAGTATAACTAATTACACCGTTATGGACCATTATGATAATTACATCGTTAGTCCCAACACATAAACAATTGCACCTTTGGTCCTCAATACATAACCCCACTGGTCCCGATACATAAAACAATTGCACCATTGGCACATAACCACCGCCTACCTCCGCCATCGCTATAACAACTTTAAATTTTTAGATTTTATAGTCTTGTCTATTCGTCGGAAAATGCAAATCGGTTATTTTATGATGATCGTTGATATTTAAAATTAAAAATGAGTGGTCATCTCGTTTCTTTGAAAACACGACACCGCACACAAGAAAATTCTCCGCTAATAAATATAAACTTATTATTTTCAAACTTACGAATTTAAGCATCACGCGAGCTTAAAACGTTGTTTTGGGAAGTTATCCCACACTACAACACGCAGCAACACAGGCGATGTTTTACATTGAGAAAAGTGTAAGGATTGCTTTTAACGCCTCATGATGATTCTGAACAAAAGCGAAGTTATTTAAGTGATTTAGGAAAAGCAGCACCGCATGCATACCGACACCGAGTTAGTAATGGAAAACAATTATAATCTAATTTCTACGTAATAAAGTTGCCATACTATTACGCACAAAAACGTTTCTAAAAATGTAATTTTTATATTTTACGTACACCAAGAAGGTGCGTTCTGTGAAGTTTCGGCGAACACGGGGTATAGTTTATCTTGTATTGTAAAATAAAACAAAAGAAAAACTAATCCTAAACCTACATATTCGATCCATCTATATCACCCATTTGTCTCTCTCTCACTCTCTCTTTTCTACTCACTCAGAAACAGAAACATAAAAGTGGATGTTTTCTTCCTCTTTCTGATGGTCAACCATCTCTCCATCACCATCAACCCCTTTCAAATAGAAGCCTACCACCACTAGCCATCACAAGATGCTGTGGGATGTGGTTGTGGAAAGGGATATGTGCCGAAAATGAACATCATCTACCAAAGAGGTCAATAAGAGCAAGGAGGCTCCAATCCTCATCCACCTCTATAAATAGAGGTTCAATTTTCACATGCTTTCTCACTTGTACATAGATTTCACAAAAAAATTAGGTTTTGTAAAGATAGGGATTTTTCAAATTGATTTGGTTTTGATTAATTCGGGTTATAATCTAACCGATTTGGGTATAATCATTCTTTGTAATCGACTTTTGGTTCAAGAGTATTCGAGCCATTTTGTTCTCGAATCGTTTTTTTTCTTTTCCATTCGCAACACCACCATGATTTTAAGGATTTTGATTGTTTTACTATGTATATTCCTTCACGTACACTTACCACATATGAAACACAGGCACCCTACCAACAACTATCATAGAAACAAGCAAATAAAATGCGAGAAAAAGATAGTTGAAGAAACAATAGACAAAACAATCAAAAGACCATTGTTTCCGGATCAACAAGCGGATCCAAAGAGGCAAAAGATTATCAAACAAAATTTATTTTACACAACCATAAATTTTATTGAAGAGAATATCTTACAAACACCCGACATATACGTAGACAAACATTATAGCAACCACGATGCGTGGTTTCTTGACTGGTCTTAATATTTATAGTGTCTCGCTATCCTATGGTCTACCCTAATGCACTAACGGCGGTGTGCCCGGTCGTGTGTAGTGTAGTAAGCAGTAAAGCCGAGGTCGTCCCAAGAGCTATGTGTGTTGGATTATTACTAAGTCTAATTGTCACAAAATTATAATAGTTTCGATAGGTATTTAATTAATTAAACTACTAATGCGAGAATATCAAATAAAAGCAAATAAATGGTAAAGGAAATCAATAGATGAGTAGTGGTGCTAACCTAGTTAATCCTCCTAGCTAGTTATGTCTCGTCTACCTACTTCCAATTACTTGGTGGGGTCAAATTCGAGAGGACGACATTTGGTCAATTCGCCCTAACTTTATCGAAGAAAGATGCCACCACAGAGAAATCGGTAGCCAGTCATAAGTCCTGTTGTTCCCGGGTCCCTAAGTCGAGTCATTAAGTACCGCTACATGCTAGATTCTAAATAGTGAGTGCCGGCCATTAGGAACTTAGACACTACACCCCCCCATCCTAAATTCTTAAGTTCATCCAAACGATAGGTGATCGGTTGGTCAAATCGCACAAGTAGAAAGGGTGGTCGGGTTGGTCATATCTTACCCTTCCGTCTCGGTCCGCTCACCTAGGGTCGGTTGGTCATATCTCCTAGGCAATTTGCCTCTATCGCCATTCAAAACTCTTGAACCAAGGGTGACTACCAAAGAACTATGCATGCATACACTTAGAAATAATTATACGGAGTAAAGGTAAACGAAACAAAACAATTAAGGAATCATAACTAGGCTAACACCAAAGGGTGCTTAGCAGCTCATAATCATGCAAATCAATTCAATATTCAAAGGTACGAAATACATGAATTGAAAGTAAAAGAAATAATAAACGCTAAAGCTTATCGTAATGGTGTGATTTCTCCTTGGAAACATTACTGTGTGCTTCCTAGAACTACCTGAGCTTTTTCTCACGTTCTCAGTGTTTTGTGTGGAATGGGATGCTTTGAAATACGGGAATTAGTGGGGTATTTATAGGCCGGTCACAGGTTCTGGCGTAACCAATAGAGGAGTTCTGCCGTAACCTTCTATTTCTTCTTAAATGCACTAGATCCGCTAGTTCTGACGTAACCTTATAAGTGGTTACGCCCGTAGTCTTCAATAAACTTGGTTACGTCGTAAGTGATGCGATGAGTTACTGGCGTAAGTATCGGCGTGGAACCTCTTTTGACCTAATGGAGTTGCGTCGTAACCTTTGGGAAGAGTTCTGCTGTAACCTCTTGATAAGTTGGACTTGGGGTCACGCAATAGTTACTGCAGCGTAATGTGAGAGACTAGTTACGCCGTAACTTCTTCAAAATAGGCATCTTGTGATAAATCTTTAGTAATGTTTCCATTTCCGCGTCTCTTTAGCTCCAATGCTCGTAATTTACACGAAAGTGGAAAACAATGGAAAACAATCGTAAATCCATATAAATGATATAAATAACGAGCATTATCGGAAATTGACACTTAATATTCGGGACTATTTGATGTTATCAAATATCCCCCACTGAACTCTACTTGCCCTCAAGTAGACCTTATTAGATAGATTCCTAAAAGATATCTCCCAAAACCTGGAAAATATGAGTTTACAAATCCCTTATGCTAGAATAAAACAAAGCCGAACACCTTACGAAGAGACAAACACTCGAATCTCTCAACTATTCTAAGTGTCAATTTCGGGTGATCACTCAATCGCACAGTCATAGCATGTATTCTATCATAAGCTTGGCGGTTACACAAATCTCCATCACTAGAGTTAAGGGCTAAACAATTCTCGAAGGCAATATGGGTAGACACTGTTAATACAAATAAGCCGTAAAAACGTTTATTTATATTTTACGATCTTCTAATGTTTTGTCGATAACAAACGTAAAATCATATTAACGAAACAAATAAAATACGTAAATGGTTTGAACTAATAGTTTCTAACATATTCACATTTTCACATAAAACACTAAAACAAGTATAAGTGATTTTATGATTTAAGTAATACATATGTACAACAACTAGTGTTTACATATTTGGATAAAATATACACATAACTAGTATGTAGTATATTGGGTAATATAAATGGGTAGAAACTTAAGTATCACAACCCATTGGGCAAATACATTGAATGTAGTTGGGTACAACCCAAAGCCCATAACCCATGGATCTTGACCCTTAACCCATTGCATGACATCATGCTTTTATCATACATGGATAATATCCATAACCCATGGATCAACCCATACCCAAGTGACTAAGTGTATTGCACTTAAAGATAAATTGTATCTAGCCAAAGATCCATGGTTCAACCCATGACCCATAACCAAAATACCCATGGGCAAAGAGGAGCGTTCCGCGGATCCCTGGCTTTGTGCTAGCCGGATCCCAAGTGGAAGGATCCGTGGGATCCGAGGAAGCAGTGGATTTTCCTCATAAATAGTGAGCCATTTCTTCATTATTTCTCACCCCTTTCTAACACACTTTCTCCCCGAGTTAAATCTCACTAACCTTAGATCCAAGAGATCTATGTTTGTAGTTTTGTTTTTGTGTGATCTTTTAGGTTCCTCTTAAAGGCAAGATTACCACCTTTGAAGTCGAGCAAGCTCAAGTCCATGAGTTGCCAAGCTTCCTCATCATCAAGGCTACTGAAGTCTTCTTGTTGATGATTCCTTTCTCTCTTCAAAGAAGTGTAGTGTTGAAGACATTAGTGAAAGATGTCTCAAAGTGTCAAGACGAAGATATTAGTGAAGGATATCTATCGTCTAAAGCATAAGCACTTATGGTAGGTGCTTAGAAGTCAAGACAAGAAGCATTAGTGAAAGGTGCTTAGAAGTCAAGACTTGAAGCATTAGTGAAAGGTACTTAGAAGTGAAGACACAAGACATTAGTGAAAGGTGTCTTGTAGATCTAGTCAAAGGCATTAGTGAAAGGTGCCATAGTGTACATTCGATATGGTGTGTTTCGATGTACTAGATAGACTAGCATTAGATCCAAGGACATTGATGTCCTTGATGATATTGTAAAGGAGTAGATCTCCTTTGGGATTAGCCGTTGGTGTAGTGTGGTAGTAGTTCCTCCATTGTAATGGAACTAGGTGCTTATCCTAGTACCTAATAAAGGGTAGCGACGTTGTGAATGTGTAGTTCACCTTGGTGTGAAAGAACTAGGTACTTAGCCTAGTACCTTATAAAGGGTAGGCGACGTTGTGATAGGATTAGTTCTCTAAGGTGTGAAAGAACTTCGGTGGTTAGCCTAGCAAGTATAAAGGGTAGGTGATGTTGTGTTAGGTGTGGTTCGCCTTGGTGTGAAAGAACTCGGTGATTTAGCTTTGTACCGAAAAAGGTTAAGCGGCGTTGTGAAGGCTTCTCCGCCATAAGGAGATTGGTGTAGTGTTTACGAACTCGAGTAGGTGACTCGGGAGTGGAGTAGGCAAGGAAGGTGTCCTTGTAGCCGAACCACTATAAATACTCGCGTTGTGGTTTTGTGCTTCTTATTCTTATCTTTTCATTACATATCTTAATATGCTTGTTTATCAACATCCAACACACACAACCAAATAGATTGACATAGAGTCGATCTAAATAGTTTAAAGGAAGTTTTAATTGGTAAAACTATTCAACCCCTTCTAGTTTTCTACAATTGGCATCGAGCTTGTTACCAAGTTTCTTAAAGTATATTGTACTTTAAAAACTTGATACGATCCATGGTTAATTGAAAACTACAAAGAAGGTTTTCATAAAACAAACACCATGTCTTTTAAAACTATATGTTTGGATGTTGATTTGATAACAACATTTTTATTATTTATTTTTTTCATTTAATTGCACTAATCTTCTTTGTCATGTTGATTAGTCAAAGCTCATACCCACCAAGATTTAGGAGTCGCTTGGTAACAAGAATACCTTCCTTAAGAAGGTATCTTAAAAGCATAAAGAGCGGGAATAGTCTAAGTGACATTTGTTTGTGTCATTTGTAAAGACATTCCTAAGTGCGCTAGAGGTATGATTCTCTTTTACTTTGCTTGATAATTAAGTATACCTTTTAGGTATTTATATGATTCTCTTTTGTGCAAATTACATGTTTTACATGAAGCTTCATTAGAAGCCTTTTTCTTACATCGTGTCTTATCTCTCGTTTAAAGTCGTGGTATATAAAACTTATGTTTTCTTTTAACCCAACAATAAAACAAAAACACGAATTTCAAAAAAATTCCTCCTTCCTATAAAACTCCCACCGTCGACCAATCTATCAAATCCTCACTTTTCAAATCTTCCAATTTCAAAAATTCCTCTCACTTAAAACTTCATCTTCCTCCTCATTCCATCTTAACCAAACCAAGAAGATCCGTCATCAACATGGTTTACATCGCACTCGTGCTCATCGCCTTAACACTCATCGCACTTGTGTTCCCTATGATGAAGTTCACATATGGAGACATTTACTTTGTGTTGTTAATCTACATTGGGATCATATACCCAATCCTTTGTATCATCCTTAGTATTGAAATGCAATATTATTAATGATCTAGTTTATCTAGGTTATTATTATCATAATGTGTTTATCACTTCTTTTGATTTATATGTTTTATATTCTTTCGTGATACATTAGAAGTCATGTATGCATGTTAAAAGCAAATGTAGGATAAAACATATTTCGTGGTATAAAAACTGTAAAACCTTTGTTTTTATCAAATCTGTTTTTGCTACTACAGATCCACGGATCCCGGAAGGTATACTAGCCGGATCCCTTTTGTAAAGGAACCGTGGGATCCGTATTACTTTAAAACAGTTTTCATGCAAGACTAAAAATCCACTAGAAAGTCAAAACATTGAGTAAGTTAAAGTGTTAATTACCATTGTTAATAAAATCTAGTAAAAACATTAGATTATCATAGGTTGATTACAAACATGTTCTTTCTTTAACTTATTATTTCTATAGGTTTAATTATGACGCATGAATATGAGTTTGACTTTTCACTCACTAGCGTCTACACTCCGAACATCTCTCTTGAGCCCAACACACCTGACATTTATGTCCGTGGGTTCAATAATCTCGAAAACCGTCACTTCCGTGAAGGACGTATTGTAGACACCTCTCTACAATTTGAAGAAGGTATCAATACCTCCTTCCGAGCCATAGGACTAGAATGTCTTCTTGAAATCAACGAGAAGATATGTCCAAGGTTCATAATGGAATTCTTCCGTCAAGTTGAACTCGTTCGTAACGAGGATCGCTCTCATCTCTTTGGTTTTATATCCAAAACCAAAGTTCACTCTAACCCTTGGGCATTTTGCTCATATCCTCCGGATTCCAAACCATGGACAATGTGCCTTCACCGAAGATTGGTCTCTTGACTCTCTTCAACTTTCGTGAAGAAAATAGTCCATATTGTTCACACATACCCTCTCGGAAGATTTAAATCGCATAATATGCAAACCTCGACCATATTACTCCGATCCAAACATTATCTTCACACGGGACATCCGAGAAGAGTACAAGCCTTTTGCACTCATCCCACGTGAAAATGTTTGAGTCTTAGGAAATCGAGAAATTCTTCCCGCTTGTTGTGCTCACATGTTGTCTTTGTTTGCTAACACAACAACCATACAATCTCGCCTACTTCTTACATAGGCGGATTGCAAATCTTCAAGGCTCCAAGAATAAACTCATCCCTTATGGAATGTTCTTGACACGCCTCTATCATAATGTTATGCACTTCCATCCTCAATTTCAAAGTCCGTTGTACGTACTTGTGAACAAGATGATGGAACCGCTAAACATATCTCTCATGAAGACTTTCTTCATTCTTGATTCCACCAATACCCATCAATCACATAATGATCCTCCTAGCGAAAACACTCAAGGAACCTAGTAGTAGTCAAATAGGGTCAATTCTACTCTACTCGTGCTTTATCAATGTAATCCAATTTCTTTCATGAAATAAACCATCTTACATTTGATATCTTAGTTTTAGAACTCCTTTATTGTCAAGATCATTGCATACCTTTAGTAAAGGTTCTGCCTAGCAGATGGACGGATCCCAAATGTTGTACTAGACGGATCCCTATCTTTGGGGAACCGTGGGGTCCGGCAAACAGAAAATGCAATTGCAATCATTATATTTCAAACATATCCTTAGAACACCTCACACTAAGCTAAACATAGTGTCTTAAGGCAGATTAAGTCCTTATCAAGATAGGTTGATCTTTCCTACTCATTCCAACTCACATAGATCACACTCTAAGATGTTCATAGATCTATCACTTTGTTTTAATCCATCACTCTTCCGCTCTCAAAACTCACACTTCATTTGTTTTTATCCCTCACATCTAGTCTTAGAAATCCTTCGATTATGGCTAAGATTGATCATAAATCATCCTCACCACAAAATTGATCAAAGTTGATCAAATCCTAGTTTTTCCATCTCAAAACCTTTATGATATTTTCCAAAACACAATCCTAAGCCACAACCTGAACTCTAGGATCATTTAGCTTCAATTGACACTCTCATCTTTAGTGTCATCCTTGCTCATTCATTGGTACTCATAAAAATTCCAAATCCCTCCATAAAAGACAATCATTAGCTACAACACTCACCACCTTGAAGTAACTAAGCACCTCTTCATTTAAGACACTTAGGAAGACTGAAACACTCAAGATGATATAGGTCTTAGATCTTAGAAACATCATTTCCACTCTTTCATAGTCACGAGAGCCGGATCCTAGGATTAGCCTAGACGGATCCTCCGAGTAGGGAGCAAGTGGGATACGGATGACGATATAGGTCAAATCTTGCTAAAACAATCATTTCAACTCATCTTCCTAACTCAAACACTCCTTCTCATCTTAAATGAGTTCCTAGATCAGTGCAACCTCCGAGTTGACTCTTGTGCATGTCAATCATCACATTCCAATGAATCCTAGTGGCTTAAAGCTTAAATGCACTTGCCAAATCTCTTAGTGTATAAACCACCTTGTTAGGACCTCTATAGTCATCACTCTCATCTTAACTTTAAGCTCTTGCAACCTCTTGAAATCATCTCATCATGAGAAAAACCCCAAGTAGTAACTTATCCACCAAAGAACCACCCATGAAAAAGGCTCGTGTTATACACGAAATCTCCTCAACCGAATCATCTCCCGTCAAACCAACAAATGATAGAATCCTTCATCATCCAATCAAACCGATTCCTAAAAGGATAGTACCCACAAAACTACCTATGCCAAACACCACCATACCTCTAGGCGAACAATATCATCTCCACTAAACCATCACCATTGGTTCCTAGAGCTATTTCATTTACTTTACCACTATCATCACCACACCTCTACAATTTAGAGGACTTGCCACCTAGGCCGTCTCATCCGCTTCCGCCGACAACATTCTCCTCATTAGGAGGAATAATGGTTCAAAATCAAGGTGTTGAGTCAACACTTGCTCCGGCTTCATTTTCGTCGTCTCCATCATATAATCCTATTTGGATTATGAGAAATCATCAAAGTCAACCACCCGACCATATGGAAGTTGACACTTCTTTACCGCCACCATCATTCTTGGTGAGGCATTCTCAATGCACCACCACCAATCCTTCATCGTTTGAAGCTCCTGAAGCCGCTTCACTTGATCCTTCGCATCAAGCCATTTCATTTCATCCACCACCACTACCTAGCCATGACAAAGATTGCTATCATTGTCAACATGTTGAAAGTTTGATACATGAAGTACGAGAAGACCAACGTTTCATGTTCTATCATCTCCTCGAACGTTTCGACGAGATCAAACCTAAACAAACCTTGAGCTAGAAGAACTTTAGTGGTGTCCTAGCATCAAGCGTTAGTTGGTCTAGAAATTCCTAGTCATGTACTATCTATTTTCTTATTTTTAGAGTCATGTATATCATAACTCTTGTTTCATTAAATGGAATTACATGCTACTTGTTATTTTGTTGAGCATATGATTACTTTGTATTCATATCTCATTTATGTGATAACATTACTTGTTTTATCACCTTCTTGATTTTATTTATCGATAACGGATCCTCATAATTGTCTAGACGGATCCCTACTAGGAGGGGACCGTGGGATCCGTGAGACAGGAAATTTTTTTTCCTACTAACTTGGACACATTTGCAGGAAATTGTGAATTATACTTGCTTTCTAATCTTTGTTTTGTAGTTATTCAATTTACACATGAAGACTTTGACATCCTAAAGCTAGGGGAACTTTATGTTAAAGCAATACATTGCAAATTACTTGCAATCTTAGATTTATATTTCATGACTTCCCGTTGCAAAATTGCAATCATCTAGGGGGAGCACACCAGTCACATAGACATAATCTTTTGAAAAAGTTAATTGCAAATGAATTAGATTAGAATTAGTTTCTTGACGCTCTTACTTAGGGATGGACTCGTCAAGGGGGAGTAACGACGAGATCCTTTCCCGTTACTTGCTCTCTATTTTTCTTATTTCTTTCACATGTTTTCTTAAAAGCGATGTGTTGCTTTCTTTCAAACACTTTTGTTTCGACAAAGGGGAGAAAAGTAAAACTACAAATTCAAACTTTTATGAATTTTAGCTTTTCCTTAAAATAATTTTATGTTTTGTCATCAACAAAAGGGGAGATTGTTAATACAAATAAGCCGTAAAAGCGTTTATTTATATTTCACGATCTTCTAATGTTTTGTCGATAACAAGCGTAAAATCATATTAACGAAACAAATAAAATACGTAAATGGTTTGAACTAATAGTTTCTAACATATTCACATTTTCACATAAAACACTAAAACAAATATAAGTGATTTTATGATTTAAGTAATACATATGTACAACAACTAGTGTTTACATATTTGGATAAAATATACACATAACTAGTATGTAGTATATTGGGTAATATAAATGGGTAAAAACTTAAGTATCACAACTCATTGGGCAAATACATTGAATGTAGTTGGGTACAACCCAAAGCCCATAACCCATGGATCTTGACCCTTAACCCATTGCATGACATCATGCTTTTATCATACATGGATAATATCCATAACCCATGGATCAACCCATACCCAAGTGACTAAGTGCATTGCACTTAAAGATACATTATATCTAGCCAAAGATCCATGGTTCAACCCATGACCCATGACCCATAACCAAAATACCCATGGGCAAGAGGCGTTCCACGGATCCACGGCTTTGTGCTAGCGGATCCCAGTGGAAGGGATCCGTGGGATCCGGGAAACAATAGGATTTTCCTCTATAAATAGTGAGCCATTTCTTCATTATTTCTCACCCTTTCTAACACACTTTCTCCTTGAGTTAAATCTCACTAACCTTAGATCCAAGAGATCTATGTTTGTAGTTTTGTTTTGTGTGATCTTTTAGGTTCCTCTTAAAGGCAATATCACCACCTTTGAAGTCGAGCAAGCTCAAGTCCATGAGTTGCCAAGCTTCCTCATCATCAAGGCTACTGAAGTCTTCTTGTTGATGATTCCTTTCTTTCTTCAAAGAAGTGTAGTGTTGAAGACATTAGTGAAAGATGTCTCAAAGTGTCAAGACAAAGATATTAGTGAAGGATATCTATCGTCTATAGCATAAGCACTTGTGGTAGGTGCTTAGAAGTCAAGACAAGAAGCATTAGTGAAAGGTGCTTAGAAGTCAAGACTTGAAGCATTAGTGAAAGGTGCTTAGAAGTGAAGACACAAGACATTAGTGAAAGGTGTCTTGTAGATCTAGTCAAAGGCATTAGTGAAAGGTGCCATAGATGTACATTCGATATGGTGTGTTTCGATGTACTAGATAGACTAGCATTAGATCCAAGGACATTGATGTCCTTGATGATGTTGTAAAGGAGTAGATCTCCTTTGGGATTAGTCGTTGGTGTAGTATGGTAGTAGTTCCTCCATTGCAATGGAACTAGGTGCTTAGCCTAGTACCTAATAAAGGGTAGGTGACGTTGTGAAGGTGTAGTTCACCTTGGTGTGAAAGATATAGGTACTTAGCCTAGTACCTTATAAAGGGTAGGCGACGTTGTGATAGGATTAGTTCTCCTAAGGTGTGAAAGAACTCGGTGGTTAGCCTAGCACCGTATAAAGGGTAGGCGACGTTGTGTTAGGTGTGGTTCGCCTTGGTGTGAAAGAACTTCGGTATTTAGCTTTGTCAGGAAAAGGTTAAGCGGCGTTGTGAAGGCTTCTCCGCCATAAGGAGCTTGGTGTAGTGTTCACGAACTCTCGAGTAGGTGACTCGGGGGTGGAGTAGGCAAGGAAGGTGTCCTTGTAGCGAACCACTATAAATACTCGCGTTGTGGTTTTGTGCTTCTTACTCTTATCTTTTCATTACATATCTTAATATGCTTGTTTATCAACATCCAACACACACAACCAAATAGATTGACATAAGTCGATCTAAATAGTTTAAAAGGAAGTTTTAATTGGTAAAACTATTCAACCCCTTCTAGTTTTCTACAATTGGCATCGAGCTTCGTTACCAAGTTTCTTGAAGTATATTGTACTTTAAAACTTGATACGATCCATGGTTATTTGAAAACTACAAATAAGGTTTTCATAAAACAAACACCATGTCTTTTAAAACTATATGTTTGGATGTTGATTTGATAACAACATTTTTCTTATTTTTTTTTTCATTTAATTGCACTAATCTTCTTTGTCATGTTGATTAGTCAAGCTCATACCACCAAGCTTTAGGAGTCACTTGGTAACAAGAATACCTTCCTGAAGGTATCTTAAAAGCATGAGCGGGAATAGTCTAAGTGATATTTCTTTGTGTCATTTGTAAAGACATTCCTAAGTCGCGCTAGAGGTATGATTCTCTTTTACTTTGCTTGATAATTAAGTATACCTTTTAGGTATTTATATGATTATCTTTTGTGCAAATTACATGTTTTACATGAAGCTTCATTAGGAAGCCTTTTTCTTATCGTGTCTTATCTCTCGTCTAAAGTCGTGGTATATAAAACTTATGTTTTTCTTTTAACCCAACAATAAAACAAAACACAATTTCAAAAAAATTCATCCTTCCTATAAAAACTCCCACCGTCGACCTATCTATCAAATCCTCACTTTTTCAAATCTTCCAATTTCAAAATTCCTCTCACTTAAAAACTTCATCTTCCTCCTCATTCCATCTCAACCAAACCAAGAAGATCCGTCATCAACATGGTTTACATCGCTTTTCGTGCTCATCGCCTTAACACTCATCGCACTTGTGTTCCCTATGATGAAGTTCACATATGGAGACATTTACTTTGTGTTGTTAATCTACATTGGGATCATATACCCGATCCTTTGTATCATCCTTAGTATTGAAATGCTTTTGCTCATTGCATCACTAGACACGCTTCATGACTAAAGGGTAGGATAAGACATGGGATATATAATTGGTGTAAAATGAAAAACAAGCGGTAGTCTAAATCTATAACTAAGTCATCACCACTTCACCGTCGCCCAAAGTTCAAGCTTAGAAGTCTAGAGACCGGATCATGAAATGCGAGGTAGATCGTCATTAGAGGGCGTCGTAATCGGCATTCTACCTTTTCTTCTTGGTTGGTATACCTCCAACTTCAATCTTCTAATGTGACCGAGGTGGCCTCCTCGATACTAATCAATAAAGCTCATACTATAGTGATCATAACATCGCACTTTACAATATCATAACTCAATCAACTATTTTTTCTTCTTCGAATCATAACCTTTCTTTTTTTTTGAACATAACATAATAACATAACATCCCCCACTGAGATGAACAATGGGATATCGGGGGGTCTTCAATGATCTTCATAAATGTTATCGGTGAAAGCGTGATTTCCAAACCTTTCCATTCGAACCTTGAACTTAGGTAAATGATGATTTCCCAATTACAAATAAAGACTACAGGGTAGGCTAAGGTGTAAGGGTGTAAAGAAACAATATATTGGGTTGAC
This sequence comes from Chrysanthemum lavandulifolium, assembly GCA_022545495.1. Lineage (NCBI taxonomy): Eukaryota > Viridiplantae > Streptophyta > Magnoliopsida > Asterales > Asteraceae > Chrysanthemum > Chrysanthemum lavandulifolium. Next base: position 100,808,227 of record CM040245.1, read on the forward strand.
AAAATGAAAGAAATGGCTCAGAAGGGTGTATCTAGGGGTATCTTGCACTAAAGGTGAGTGCAATAAAAGGGTTTCACATGGGGATCGAAAAGTCGAGGTGACTAATCGATAGATTCACAATGGAAGGCTGTTTGGGTGATAATCCTATAATATTGCCTTCTAAAACTGAAAAGTCCAAATACATCGAGCTAACTCAACATACCTCGTCTATGGTCTCGAAATGATGCAAAGGCAAGTTCTAAAGTTTACAAGCTCCAAGACACTCATAATTTGGTGGATTTGGGGTAAACTATTGGAAACGGATAAGGCTAATCTCACCATGTAATATCAAGGGTTGTATGTGCTTGGCTAAGGTCTAATCTATTTAGGTTCGGAAAAACATGTCAAAATTTTAAAAATGGCATAATTTTTCAAAACAAATTAGAAAAATGAGGGCGAAATAAAGTTCAAGAGATAATTCTACTCCCGTCCCCCCACTTGAATTGTACAAAGTCCCTTTTGTACTAGGCATTAAAATAAAGGTGAAGAAAGGTAGAATTAAAGCGAAGAGAACTTCCACGAAATTTGCTCCAAAAGAAGAAGGCCCACGAGAAAGATATGTGCCTTCGTTTAAGCGTCATGAACAAACTTCAATACACGAAATCAAAATACCGACAAGCATAATTCTAAAAGAAAAAATAAAATGAAAACAAACGTAACTCACTTTCAGTAGAATCACGGTTGCATTTAGCGAATCAACAAGCCTTTTAAACCACTTGGTGTCCCAGTGGACGAGTGAAGTCTCGTGAGGGTTCTGAGGAACACAACCACAAAGTTCCTTCAAAACTAATACAAGGTTCTTGTGTTTTAAAATGGCGAATTAAGCGAGAGAGATACGTCGTAACTCCTATGAAGGAGTTCTGCCGTGGCAGCAAAACTCGTATGAGTGTGAAGTGAATAGTTACAGGCGTAACCAATGAGATGGTATTACGCCGTAATTGGTAATCGTCAAGAATTACTTTGCTAAAATGTTGGTTCTGGCGTAATCACCAAGATGAGTTCTGTAGTAACTCGTGTTCGAATCGACAATCTGCAGTGATAGTACTTCTTGTCTCCTGCAAAATGGTTAGAAAACACAAAACCAGCGAAATGAAATAAAAACAAAAGAAAGGATAATTGGGTTGTCTCCCAGAAAGAGCACTTTTCTTTATTAACGAGTCTTTAAGTTAGACTCGAGCATGAGGGCTCCTATGGGGGCCTTTGAACTTGCCCCACTTCCATCATTTGTTGGTATTCATTCATCCAATTATCAAGCCCTTTTTTCCTGGAAGAATTATTGAGCCCAATTGTTCCCATCTTATGTGAAAGCCATTTATCACATGATTCTCCTTGGTCATTATCTTTAGTAATAATATCATCAATAATGCTGAAGTTGGATCTTGTTCCGCCTATGATGTCAGTGAGATGGTTGCACCCATCTTGCTTGATCGGTTCCTTAATAAATTTCGAGCTTCAAGCTTTAATTTGTACCAATCTTCCAATGCTAATTCAACATCATGTTTCTCTCCCTTATGAGGGTAAATCCATTCATTAGCTTTTCTTTCACATTTTGAGGGCGAGTAAGCGGAGGCCATGCTGATTCGCATTCTTTGGTTGACATCGAGTTGCAAAATGTTTGTTTGGACTCGAGTTTCCTCGATGCTTTGGACAATTTCATCCTGTTTACGCTTACAATGATCAATACTTTCTACGATTATCGATAATAGGCTTAGAGTGTAGAGTGGGGTTCGTGATTGAACATTATTAGAAATTTCGGTTTTTGGTTTTAAGCGCTCATTCATACTAAAAGTTATTCGTTCATTTTCGGTCCCCAAGGAAATTTGTTTTCAAAACCATAATTTGAGCCCTACAATTGGCGGAAAAGGTCTTCCAACAATCAGTTGTAAGCCTCCGCTTTCCCATGTCAATAACTACAAAATCGGTAGGGAAGAAAAATTTTCCAATTTTAAAAGCACATTGTTCACAATTCCTCTCGATGCACCTTAGAAGAGTCCGCCATTTCAATCATAATAGTTGTTTCTTTTAAATTGGTAAGTTTGATTTTTTCAAATAAAGTAGTTGAGATAAGGTTAACCCCACCCCTAAATCGGCTAATGCGGGAATCTTAACGTTACCAATAGTGCAAGGAGAAGAAAACTTTCACAGTATTGCAACTTTTCGGAAGTTGGCTTGGTAGGAACTCGTCGTCTTGACTTTATCATCCTCTTTTAGGTAGTTAATCCGGAGAGATCATTAGTGATAGAGGATGTGCATTGCTCCATTTTGCTTTACCTGCATAAATATGGCCTTGCAGAAATAGCCTTAGCATTACTTGTTTCAAGGTTCTTAGCTAATTGCCCAATTTGTGTTTGAGGTTCTTAATTGCGACATCTTGGTTACGTAGGTTCATATTGGTGTCCTCCTTTACTTTGACCATCCATTCCTTGCGTCTATCTTCCTTTTTTGTCGATTCTTCAATGTGTCGGTGCATTATTTCTTCAAGGCTAGGTTTAGGAGGATTATTGTTGATTCTTGTGTAGAACCGAGGATTTTCATGATACCTAGGTCCGTAATTATTGTAGGCATTGAAAGGGAATTATTTCCCATAGTTCACTTCTCGATCCTTTTACTTCTTCATTGGAGGAACATTCTTTAGAAGGACGAGCCCGTCTCGCTCCACTTTAATGGAATGCACATTTTCCTTGAGCTTCTTTTTCTCTTCCAAGGCTTTCTAATTTGTTGTTTATTGCGCAAGGCCCTCAATATCATTATTTTACTTGATTGCTTCCTCCATTGTGCCATTTGTGAGGTAGTGCGCCATTTTGAATAGTTTCCAAAGCCATAGTGGGTGTCATACTAGGAATTGGCCTCGAGAATCAATCATTTGTCTTGAAGAGATGTTTAGTCCCTTGTAAAAGGCGTTCACTTTTGTTGGTCATTGAGATCGTGAGTAGGCACTTGTATAACAATTCGTTGTATCTTTCCCAAGCTTGGTATAATGTTTCATCACCCTCTTGCTTGAAGTTATGAATTTCTTCCAATTGCTTAGCCGTCTTTGATGGAGGACAATATCTTTGAATGAAATATTTTTTAAGATAGGCAGTGTTGACAATCCCTGCGGTGTCGATCGACCCATCTTTTGCGGCTCCGTAAGAGAAATAGGAATACTGTAGCATTATAGCATCGTGTGAGACTCGGGGATTTTGAATAGGTGACAATGTATTCAACGTTGTCTACATGTTCATGGGCATCATCGGTGATGCTTCAGAAGGGTTTGCACACATTCCCTCATGAATGGAGGTTTGATTTGAATTGAGCATCTTACGCAATGGTGGCCTAACAATCCACAGCCCTTGTTCTTCTCTTGTCGATGCCAAATATTCCTCAAGAGTGAGGTTATCGATGTTAATAACTTCCATGGTACCGAAAACTTGAAATATGATCGTGAGAAAGTTTAAAAATGAAATGAAAGACTCAATATTAATCCTAATATAGCTCCCGGCAGCGGCGCAAAAACTTGATGCGAGTTTCTTGACCAAGTCTTAATATTTATAGTGTCTCGCTATACCTATGGTTACACCCTAATGCACTAGCAGGCGGTGTGCCGGTCGTGTGTAGTGTAGTAAGCAGTAAAGCCAAGGTCTTCCCAAGAGCTATGTGTGTTGGATTATTACTAAGTCTAATTGTCATAGAATTATAATGGTTTTGATAGGTATTTAATTAATTAAACTACTAATGCGAATATCAAATAAAAGCAAAGAAATGGTAAAGGGAAATCAATAGAGGTAGTGGTGCTAACCTAGTTAATCCTCCTAGCTAGTTATGTCTCGTCACCTACTTCCAATTACTTGGTGGGGTCAAATTCGAGAGGACAACATTTAGTCAATTCGCTAACCTATCGAAGAAAGATGCCACCACAGGGAAATCATCGGCACCGTCATAAGTTCTCATTGTTCCCGGTCCCTGGCCGAGTCATTAAGTACCGCTACATGCTAGATTCTAAATAGTGAGTGCCCGCCGTTAGGAACTTAGACACTACACCCCCGATTCTTAAGTTCATCCAAACGATAGGTGATCGATTGGTCAATCGCACAAGTAGAAAGGGTCGTCGGTTGGTCATATCTTACCCTTCCGTCTCGGTCCGCTCACCTAGGGTCGGTTGGTCATATCTCCTAGGCAATTAGCCTCATCGCCATTCAAACCGCTGCGAACCAAGGGTGACTACCAAGAACTATGCATGCATACACTTAGAAATAATTATACGGAAGTAAAGGTAAACGAAACAAAACAATTAAGGAATCATAACTAGGCTAGCACCAAAGGGTGTTTAGCACTCATATTAATCATGCAAATCAATTCAATATTCAAAGGTACGAAATACAAGAATTGAAAGTAAAAGAAATAATAAGCGCTAAAGCTTATCGTAATGGCGTGACTTCTCCCTTGAAACAGACTCCGTATGCTTCCTATACACGCCTTGAGCTTTTACCACGTTCTCAGTGTTGTGTGTGGAATGGGATGCTTTGAAATCTTTGGAATTCGTGGGGTATTTATAGGCAGTGCGGGTTACTGGCGTAACCAATAAAGGAGTTCTGTAGTAACCTTCTATTTCTTTGTAAATGCACTAGATCGCGATTCTGGCGTAACCTTATAAGTGGTTACACCGTAGTCTTTAATAAACTCGGTTACGTCGTAAGTGATGCGAGAGTTACTGGCGTAAGTATCGGTGACGTGGAACCTCTTTTGACCTAATGGAGTTGCGTCGTAACCTTTGGGAAGAGGTGCGCCGTAACCTCTTGATAAGTTGGACTTGAGTCACTCAATAGTTCTGACGTAATGTGAGAGGCGTGTTACTGCGTAACTTCTTCAAAATAGGCATCTTGTGATAAATCTTTAGTAATGTTTCCATTTCCGCGTCTCTCTAGCTCCAATGCTCGTAATTTACCTGAAAGTGGAAAACAATGGAAAACAAGCGTAAATCCATATAAATGATATAAATAACGAGCATTATCGGGAGAAACTGACACTTAATATTCAGGACTATTTGATGTTATCAAACCCCCACACTGAAAGTAAACACACATACATGACTACAGATCTAGCCACAAACATAAGTTACACATACACAAACGACAACATATTTATTAAACAAGTACACGATACACGACATTGCAATACATGACTTATAGAGGCAACATGCCCTTAAGCCTCTGAATAAACAAATCCTTCTCACGAAAACTTAGCTCCAGTTCATCCGCCATTATCCGCATTTTCAAAATCTTTTGATCATCTTTGGCTTGAACTTCCCTCGACATCTTGTCTGGTTTTTGCACGCCTCTCTACGATTTCAAATCACAATGAAGCTAGCCCTTTCACGAACCACATTTACCAATCTCCCACAAAGAGCATTTATCTGCTGTAACATTTGAATATCTTCAATTGCAGCTTCAAGACAATACAAAATCATCATCGATGTCCAGTTATTCGAATTAGCATTAACTCTAAGCTCATCACATTTAGGAAGCATTGACATTGTGTTTCATTGCTTCTTTCTCACAAGTTAAACAATGAGCTGTGAAAATAAACCTACTATTGAAGTATCTTAAATGAAAATAAGAGAAGGAAATCACATGCTTATCTTTTACACACATCAAAACAAAATATAAAAATAGTCTAATTCATAAAAAAGAAAAAAAGAAACGTACACAAACCATGATTCAAGTTGAATGAAACCAACGGTTCACTGACATACAAAACAAAATAGGCTCAACTGTTTTCTGAATCCACTTTGGATTCACATTGAAATTAGAGTTAATTACATAAATCGTCTTTGTGGTTTGGTAGAAATTACGGATCTTGTCTCCATAGTTTTTATAGCGGGTCTCGTTCCTATGGTTTCTGAGTTTTACTGGATCTTGTCACGTATGGCCCGATCTCAAAAGAAACTCCATTGCGATTCTTTCACTGCGTGAGGCTTTAACATTTATTTTGGTTTTAACGATCGTTATCAAAGCATGGACGATTTATGTAATTTACTCTTTAAAAAATAAAGTTTTTCATTTTAATTTTTTTTTAATTTTATTACGATTAAATTTTTAATAATTTTTTTAAAATTTAATTTTAATTTTATTATAATAAATTAAAAAAAAATTAAATTTTATTATAATAAATTAAAAAACTATTTTTAATTTTTAATTTTTTAAGAAAATCAAAAAATTATAATAAAAGTAAAAAAAAAAATTAATATAGTATAATATATTTAAAAAAAAACAGTTTTTTCTTTTAAAAAAATTAATTTTATTAAAAAAATTAAAATAAAATAATAAAAAAAAAAAAAAAACTTTTTTTAATTTTATTAAAAAACGGATGAAGACTTATTAAAAAACGTTTTTATACGGTTTCGTTCGTTTTTTATGAAAATGTATGCAAATAACGTACAAAAATGTATGAAAACAACGTACAAAAATGTATGAAAACGTACAACAACGTTCATCCGTTTTATACGGTTTCATTCGTGTTTTTACGTTTTCATCCGTTTTTGTATGAAAATGTATGATAACAACGCACAAAAATGTATGAAAACGTATAAAAACGGATGAAACCGTATTTAACGAATGAAACGTATAAAACAGACGAAACCATATAAAAACATTTTTTATACGCCTTCATCCGTTTTATAATAAAATTAAAAAAAGTATTTTTTTTATTTTTTATTTTAATTTTTTTAATAAAATTAATTTTTTTAATTGAAAAAACATTTAAAACAAAAAAAGAAGATATTATAATAAATTAAAATTAATTTTTTTTTAGTTTTATTATATTTTTTTGATTTTTTTAAAAATTAAAAAAAAAATTAAAAACAGTTTTTTAATTTGTTATTATAAAACCATTTTTTTAAATTTATTATAATAAAATTAAATTTAAATTAAAAAAAAAGGTTTTTTTTTATTAAAAAATTTAATCGTAATAAAATTAAAAAATTTGAATAATAAAATTAAAAGATTTTTTTAAAGAGTAAATTACATAAATCGGCATGGGTTTGTATAACGATCGTTAAAACCAAAATCTGATGTTAGCCTCGCGTTAAAGAGTAGCTATGAGGAGGTCGCTTTTTGAGATCGGGTCGAGACGTGGGAATGAGATCCGTAAAAATCGTAAACCAGAGCGAGACCATTTAAAAAACATGGGACAAGATCCATAATCGATCGACTACAGCGCATCGAGGCGATCGAGTAATCGATCGCTATCACCTCGATCGACTCTCGATCGACCTTATTGCATGCGGCCTTAGCATCAAGTGTCTATCACGCAACTAAACTTCAGCTTAAACACATATCTTCATTTGAAACTAAAACAATCAACTCAACTAAACTTACATGGACGCAGTTTACATCCTCGAAATCTTTGATGGTAACCTCGAGATCGGTGGGAACAACAATTAATCTCGGTCTTGCTCTTCTTGGTCTTTCTTGTAAGGGCTTAAAAAATCACCAACCTTAAAGCAAACACGAGCAATTTTCTATCATTATACCGAGTAATTTTAGCTTCAAGTCTTCAAGATATAAATCATAAGACATGTGTTAGTTTTCAATTGGTATAAAGCAACTCACACGGATTGCAATCCACACCATCCAATCTCATCAGATCCAACGGTGATACATACTCCAAAAGAAACACATTTCACCCCCAATTATTTCTTCCCGCCTATTCTTCATTCTCCCCCAGACCTGCCATTAAATCATCCACAACTACCCCCCAAAACCTCACCATTAAAAACAGACACTTATACCAACTCAAATGAACCACTCGTTCAACTCTCATCTTCTTCTCAAAATTAATCTCTCTCTCACATACACATCATGCTACCATAGTCACCAACCAACATAGAACAACTGTAAAACCACCACATCAATATGTTAGCATCAAGTGTCTATCACACAACAAATGTTGTCTCTCGACTGAATATTTTCAAACACAAATCTTTGCGAAACTCACACCCCACATTCTCAAACCCGTTTATATTTTTGCTTTTATTTTACGATACACAAGCAACAAACAAATCTATCATTATTGAAATAGGTGGTCTCGGAATTAGAAGGTGAATTTGATTCCTTACTATTTGTTCTCATAATAGTTCATTGTTTTGCACAAATCTTAATAAGTTGATAGTTCTGTATTACTTTTTGGTTAATTATGTTGATATATCGAATTATTGTATATGTTACTGTATATAGTCTTTGTGTGACCTGTTCAGTTTAAAGGTGTTTGTTTTAGGTAGGTGTTTGTTTTGCCAGATATTGTTTAAAGGTGTGGTAGTGGTTTGTTTGTTTGTTTTTTTTTTTTTTTTTTTTTTTTTTTTTTTTCACTTTTAGGTCTTGATTGTTGGCGGGTTTAGGTGTTCTATGTTGTATTGGTTTTTAGTTTTTTTTTAGGTCTTGATTTCCGCATTTGAACTCATGTTCATAAATGATGCTGCTGTATATAATCTTTGTGTGACCTTTTCAGTTTAAAGGTGTTTGTTTTAGGTAGGTGTTTGTTTCGCCGGGTATTGTTTAAAGTTTTTTTTTAGGTCTTGATTGTTGGCGGTTTTTAGGTGTTCTTCTTGTGGGAAGTTGTATGTTGTATTCTTTTTTAGGTTTTCTTTTTACTTTTAGGCCTTGATTTCTGCTTTTGAACTCATTTTCATAATTGATGCTGCTTTATATAGTCTTTGTGTGACATTTTCAAAAATGATGCTGCTGTATATGGCCACTTTTACATAATCTTTTACTCTTTTTTTTTCTTCTTTAGGCAACCTCTGCAAAGGCTGATAAACACGGGGTCTTGTTTTTATCCTGCCCTGGTCTTGAGATATTGCATGCAGTCCAAGACTTTGTTATTGGGATAATACTAGTTTGTTGGGCTGTGAGGCAGATGTGGGCCTTTAGCGGGTTTTCATTAAGTGGATAATGATCTACGGCTTTTGAAATTCTTAGAACTTGGTGTTGTCCTCTTGCAGTGACAATAATATAAAGAGAACTTTTTTTCAACCAAAAGAATCAACTACAATCAACCGTATCCATATTTGGCGAAATAGCCTTCCTACCTATCCCATTTTTATGCAATCTATTTCATCCCATCATCTTGAAATACTATATTACCTACAACTACTACCCTTTCTTAAGCTACCACATGTAAGGAATACCTAGTTGCCCCTAACATAGCACAAATGTCATGTAAAACAAGATCACACTCTTCCTATTTATGTACAAACCAACGTTTGTATAAAAGATAGCTCTTTTTGTTATGTTGATGCTCCTTGTTACAGCTCTTCAAATAACCCTAAGCACACAGAGTGTAACCGTAGTTTGATGCCTACTTCCAATCACACTAAACTTCCTTTGAAACACCTCATCTTTTAACAAGTTACGCTTAAGCCCGGGAATGTAAACTTGATTACGTTTAGCGCTTGATGGCACATATATGGAAAGACCATCACCATTGGCGTCCCTTCTACATAGTGAAATTTGGTTAGTTCCGCGATCTCATTTATTAGGGTCTTTCGGGGAAGTGATTGAACTTGAAGGCAGTTAGATGGTAGAGAAATGTCATTGGATGTTGGTTCGGATTTTGTGGTAATGGTTAAGTTGGTTCGGTTTTAAGTTTAATTTCCGCTATAGTTAAAATTATGTTTCATATTTGTTCACGGTGGCCTTGAATTCAACATACATGGCTTCAAGTTCGAGGACAGTGACCGAGTAGGTGTTGACAGTACTTGCCTTCAAGAGCAAGACCAAAAGAATGACCAACAAGCCAACAAGGGCAAGAATAATTGTTGTGATTTATTTATAGTATATTTTGGCTGTTATCAGCAAGATTAGTGTTTAGTAGTATGGTAGGTTACTTCGCTTGACGGGATTGAGTAAGATTGATTATTGTTGTTGTTGTAAGATCGGTTGGTAATGAAGCAGTTAATGTAAAAGTCTATTTTACATGTGAATTGTTACTTATTCTAAATATCAGTGTTTCTTCTAATTCCATTGCAAACAAAAGCCATAACTCTTGACTTTTATGGTTTGATTGACTCTGTACTATAATATGTTTGGCATGAAAGGTAAGTAATAAAAAAGGTGGAATGCTTGTGGTCTAACCTTGACAGGAAAACGAAGTGGTAAAGTGTACCTGCTCAAACAATAATACGATACTTGGATTGGATGACTACTTGTCTTGATGATATTGGTATAGTAGTAGACTTGTCTTGATGATATTGGTATAGTAGTAGACTTGTCTTGATTATGTTTTATTTGTTCCACTCAACCCTTAATGTCCTTGGCATTTCTGCTTTGGTGTTGTATATGTTGTTTGGATGTACCAGAAGAAAATGTAATTGAACAAGCTTTGAAAACTATGCTTGGTTGTTAGCTCTAATAACGTACATAATTAGATGGTTCTTGCATATAGTTAAAACAGAACATACGAATTTAATAGGGTGTTTGGATGTGCATTTTGAAAGTGATTAATAACAATTGATAAAAGCATGCTTAATTCCATCATTTGTGGGATTCTTGGATCCCAAGAAAAGTGAATATTTGTGTGTGGAGGGCGTCCATTAACCGGTTGCCTACCAGACTCAATCTGGTTTCGAGAGAGATTAATATTGCCTCGTCTACTTGCCCTTTTTGCGAAGTGGGGGAAGAATAAGTGGATCATTGCCTCATTTCATGTCCATGTGCTTCTCTTATTTGGCATATATTGTGGGTCTTGTGGAACCTTGACCTCCCTATGTTGTTTCCTTCCTTTTCTATGTTCCTTATCAACCTGTCTATTTCTAAGATTCTCCATGAGGTGTTTTATCGTGCGCTATGGGCAATTTAGAAATGGAGCAATAAGGTGGTAAATGCTCTTGTTGCTCCATGTTAGAAGTTAAAAACGAAGATATTTTTCCCTTTATCCAACGGATATTGAAACTTTGGATTGCAGCAAGATGCAAAAAATTATCATTGGATTCGAGCAGATGGATTTCTGAACTTCTTTTCTGATGCTAACTTTGTATGACCATTTTTTTTTAAACTTTAAACGTTAAAACACTAAAATTAGTCTTTTCTTTTATTTTTCTATCGCTAAACTTAAACCACCTTTATTTCTGATTTGGTTGGGTGCTTAGGAGTAAGGCAGGTTTAAGTTGTTATACAATTAATAAACCATGCTCACAGTGCGGGTACAATTGTGTACCAACTATACCCAACCAAAGACATAATTGCATATCTCCAAGCTATACAAAATAACAAATGCATTACACAATTGAAGAAAAAACTCCGGTAAACAAAATATAATACTCAAAGCACCACAAATACATCAATGAAACCCACCTCAGAGAAAAGACCAGACATGAATATGATGATTCAAAATCAGACACAAGCTATCTACTTTCATTAACAAGCTTTTCTTTAACCTGTTTTCACCTACACACTGCTCCATATATACATCAATTCACTCTTCTTAATTTCTACCCTCATTCCTATCACAAGTCACCCCCTATATAAGCATAGCCAATTAGACTTGGTAATCAATGCATAAATCTGCCAATGTGTTCCCTCAGCACAAAATCTGGGTACAATCTTTTATCTACTGTCAAGAGCTTAAACTTTAATCTCAGCTGTCTTTAATGCAATATATATTACCTCAATATGGACTTTGCTTCATCTCATCTTTTCCTATCCTTGTTTTTTAATGAACTCTTAAATTCATCTGAATCACACAACAACACATACATTACACACCTAAATTCATTAAATCATTGTGTCTATAAAGCATACATTTAAACAATAATGACTCTTATCAAGATTGTTTGGATTTGCGTTTTGAGAATGATTAATAACAATTAACACCAGATAATCATCTCTAAGAAATGACTCAAGCCAAATGCAAAAAGTGAATCTACGTCATGCCACCTCACCATTTTCCCCTTCACTTCCCTTATCACTCACTCAAGCCAAAATCCCACTCTTTGGCGCCGAGGGGTGGGGGTGCAGTGGCACCGGTTTGGCGCAAGCCATATCCATGCCAATTCGAATTGGAGCCGGCTTCATGTTACTGCACCCTTTGCTCTAATATATACACATCTCAAAGTGTTGATACATCTGTTTAGAAGTTTTTCACTTTCACAATTGCACAGTTTCTTTAGCTTGTTTGGTAGGAGAAAATGAAATAAATCTGATAAATAGAACATATTTGACTTGAATCCTTTTGTCAAATGAAAATTAACTTTTACGAATTAGGGAGGTGTTATCAAAACTTATTGCTTTACAGCTTATAGAGCATCCGCAAAGACAGTTGATGTAACCAAAATTTGCTGAAACATGGAGAACAAAGATGAAAATGCTTGAGAAGAATGGAGATGACTGTTTTTCTTGATGATATTGGTATAGTGATAAGCAATTTGAGCAACCTTGTATGTAAGCCCTGACCCACCTAAACATTATCATGTCTGACCAAAAACACAAACTCAAATACCGCCTGTGTTCTTCAACGATCCAATCCAAAAATCTCGCCTTTAAATAAATTCTTTAATTTTAGTTTTTGTTTGTTTAATTGTTTAAAGATCAGTCTAATGAAATTAGTTTTTATCACATTCGATTACCCTTTGGCAACTACACAAAACCCAAGTGTGACGCAAATTTTCTTCCAACGTGTCTCCAAGTCCGGATCAAGACTTTAGAGATGAGAAATTTGTTGATATCAATGTCCTTGATGTAGTTTAGCTCTTGTAATTTTCTGTTTTTTATTGTAGTTTAGTTGTTGTTCTTTGTCTGGTTGTTTTGAATGAGATTAATGAGAATTCCTACTTTTCAGTTTCAATTGCATTGTCTATATTTAATGTTTGCCATATGAATATTTCTTTTAGATACCCGTTAGTGAGTTATTTTCATGGTTTCGGCTATGCAATAAGGGATAAAATGATCAAACTACAGTAACCAAGATTTAATACTTTAAGGTTCTTTGTTTAGCTTCTTTATGAATTTACAGGCACACTTCTAGTTCAAATTATCAGATTTCAAGACTTGTAATTAAAAGCCTAATGCTTTATCAGTAGATGGTAGCTTTCTCAATGAATTTGGTTTAATCCGTTATCAAACCTCGCCATTCTTAGATTAGATATGTTTATGGGCCATCCCATCAGTCACTGATGTTATGGATCAGAAGAATAAAAAGTTTACGGTTTGATTCTGAACTGGACTTCTCTTATTGCCTAAGGGATTCACTGCAGCTCTTTTGAGCAATAACACCTTGATCTATACACCACCATTTGAACTATTTTAATTGCCATACAGGCAAACAAAAGTTACCCGAATCTTGGAACCAATATGCTGAGTGGCGGTCCCTTCATTATACCATCAAATGCGGAGACAATCATGCATTTGTTAATATTTAGACCAAAAGGTTAACCATAAACGGTTAGTCTTCCTTCTTGTTTAGCTTAATGGGAATTGAATGGATTGTAATTGCTGTCATTGGTTTAATGGTGATCTTTTTGGTCATAGTTACCAAAAGTTATCCAGGATAGTTTCACAATTAGTTGTATACTTGTATGTGTTAGACAAGTACCAATCTAATAGTATGTTCTTCCATTGCAGCCAAAAGGGCAAATTTTGACTTTTTTGGTTAAACCAACTAAACTTTCAACTAAAAATTGCTTTGCATTTCCATTGTTGGCATAAAACCAGACTTCACTTGGAAGGAAAAAGGGCAACATCCATAACAGGCATTGGAGTATTAAAGTTTGACCTAAAAAGTTTAACTTTTGAGGAATAGAGTAAGCATTCATTCATTCCATCGTAAATGTCTCAAACTGTATAAATAAGTACAATGACTAAAAAGGAGACAAACAAGGAAGTTTTTTACGTAGAATATGCCAAATTTTGTTTTCTTCATATTCCATAGAAAAATATTTCATATATGGGCTTCATCAATTCAAGTAAGTTTTACTTGTTTTCAATGATATCTGCAGACTGTTCTCAAAATCAGATTCTGAAATGGCCAGATTGGTTAACAGTTCTCATCGGAATAGCCAAGAATTAGAACAGCTTGAGGTGTTTTTTTCTCTATACTTTCTCCTTTATACATGATCTATGGGTCAACTATCTGTGCTGACTTGGATTGTATTATCATGTAGGTGAAGGGAGATAAACCAAGGTAATGACCTTCATGGTTAACGTTTCTAATTTAGAGGAGGTAAATTTTGCAGACCGTCCAGGTTGGGTAACGGGTCAAACAGGTAATTTTGTTACTAGTTAAAACACATTTTTAACATATTCCAAAAGGAAATGATTATAGATTATTAATATGTCAAATATGATTAGCAAAAACGAATTTTATAAAATTAATCCCTTTCTTTTTTAATGAAGTGATTTGGGTGGTCGTATGCATTAAATACACTTTGGGGCGGCTTTCAACCCGTTTGACCTTGATCCTTTTCTTGACACCTTAAGATTCTTTACTTAGATATGTTTACAGTAGTGTACGCATTTTGGAGTCGAATTTTGCAAGAACATGGAGATGTTGGCTGATGGTAGGCAACAAAAGAAAGTTTTTATTGAGTTAAATACTGACTAAGTGTGATTTTGTGTTTGTAATTTTTAAGCTACTTATCCACTTCTGCTTGCTTGTAAGCAGAAAATAAACAACCAAAACACTCTTTAGGAGGTTAAACTATATGACTAATTTGCTTGGTTATTGACTTCTACTATTGTTGGTTAACAATTGTTTGTTGTCTTTTTTATGTTGCACTACAGCAAATAGAAACGTGGTATCTAGAATGATGCAGAAGAGATGTGACTATAACAATCATGATAAGGATAATATAGGATGCGTATATAAGAACATCGAAGAATTAATTGTTCTCGTAGCAGTGGCGGTGATTAGCATGTGCAAGTGGGCAGCCGCACAGGGCCATCATTTGTGAAGGGCCTCCGATTTAGTATATCTCCATTTGTATTTATACATGTCTAAATATATTTATACATGTCTAACTTGAATTTTTATAGCTCTTTTTAAATATTATGTGAGGGGGGCTCCGATTTAGTATTTATACATGTCTAAGTATATTATGTTTTGAATTTTCCATAATAGTTAAGCTTTTCATGATTTACGGGGCCTCATTCGTAGTTTCGCAGCGGGCCACCCAAATCAATGGGACGGCCAGTAGGCAAATACATTGCTTAAATCCATGAATGTGGTATATTAGTTTTTTTGTCCCTAATCACATGAATAAATGTCTAAAATTATGCAGATATAGTGAATGGATTGATGCATGTGAATGTGTTGACACCGTTGATGATGATGGAGACGTCTAGAAACTCGATGTGGATGCTTGAAGAAATCTGTTTGCATCACTCAAGTTACATGTGTCATTATTATGTTATGAACCTTAGACACGAGTACTAATATGTAATATATATGTTAAAGACTTGATCTTATGTTATGAAACTTTTTATGTTAATTTTTTTTAAGTAAGGAACATCGTTTGTTGAGGTTGTTTCCTGTCAGCTTGTTTGGAAGTATTTTGATCCGACCCCCTTTGACGCGAATATTAATATTTCCTGTTTTGACCCGTGTCTTTTTGGACCCGAACCTGCCCGTTTTGCCACCTCTACTATAACCCATTGATCATTGTGTTTTAGTTACCGTTCATGTAACAAATCTGTAAATTTCAAGTTTCCTATGAATTCTTTGTCATGAAGAGAGTCAAGTCAAACTATGGTGTTTGGACATTAGCAATGTGATAAACAATACTCCGTAGTTGCCACTGTGTACTATGTTTGGCATGAAAGGAACGGGCTATTCCGAGAGAAAAAATCAGTTACAGCAGTATTAAAAAAGATAATATATGAGAACATTAGACTGAATGTCAAAGTTAAGAATACAGTTGATGTAATCAAAGTTGCTGAAGTATGCACAAAGATGACAATGCTTGTGAAGAATGGAGATGAGATGGACAGGATTATCTTAATGATATTGGTATAGTTTGGATGGTGGTAGGCTTGTATGTCTGGAACAAGTTAGTTCCAAAGAATTATGCCTGGATTATGCTTTATTCGTTGCAGTCGACCTTGAATAAAATGGGCTAATAGGTAATTTTTGCATGAAATTTTGCTAACAATTGAAATGTTGCAGTATGAAATTGCGATTTTTTGACGTTAGGTGAAGTTTGACAAAAGTGCAGTTCTATGTCTAGGATACCCTCCGTCAGAAAACAAAGGATCTTAACTATAACAACTGTAAATTTAAAATGAGCAGGTTGGTATAGGTAACGGGTCAAAGCAAGTAATTGTTCACAAAACAGCCCACAACTAGAGAAGCCTTGCAAGACCCATGGCTCTCTACACTTGGTTAGGTGAGCCACTGTTGCGTTTAGGCTCACATGGTAATATGGTATGCTGTGCCAACATGGTTCATGTAATCTTGATCCACAACCTGGTGAGCCACTTACACTCAGGTTGATGCATATATTGATTTGAACCAGGTTGAGCCCTTTGATGGTCATTTCTGTGCATTTTAATTATTGTATTCGAGGTCTTTTGGCACATAGAATGAATGGTCTTGCGACCAGTTTGGTTTTGATTTTCTTTGCTCACAAACCATGTAAAGGTTTCTCAATTTCACAATTGCTTTAGGGCATGTTTGGTACGGCCGTATGGGGAACTGAAATAAATGCGCCAAACTGAACGAAGACAAAAGAAATGGGCTATGGAGGTAGTACAGAAGAGGTGTAAACGAGTCGAGTCGAGCCGAGTACTGCCAAGCTCGAGCTCGACTCGAATACCAAAACTCGAGCTCGAAACTCGACTCGAGCTCGTTCGAGCTTTATATTTCGAGCTCGAGCTCGACTCGTGATATAAAACTCGAGCTCGAAACTCGACTCGAGCTCGATTATTTCTATATTCATGCTCGAACTCGATAAATACTCGGTATATCAAGCTCGGCTCGACTCGATTTCTATGAAAATTAAGTAAATGTATTTATATAAAAGGGCAAATGTGTAATTTAATCGAGCTCAATAAGGCTCATGAGCTTAACGAGCCGAGTATTTTGGAGCTTGAACTCGACTCGGAAAGGTACTCGAGTAGCTCAAAGTCGAGCTCGACTCGCTTAAATCGAGTCGATTTCGAGTAGTTCTGGTCGATCTCGGATAACTCACGAGTTGTCTCGTCTCGCTTACACCCACTGGTACTCATTGATATAATTTTGCTGTTTAGTAACATATTTGACTTGAATCCTTATGTTAAATGAAATCAACTTTAATTACGAATTAGGGATGTGTTATCAAATCTTATTACTCTACTGCTTATCCGCAAAGATAATTAATGTAACTTAAGTTTCTTAAGCATGGGACACAAAGATGAAAACGATTAGAAAAGCTAGAATTAAGTATATCCAATTAACTTGAAAAAGGGTAAGCTAGTAATTGCTGTTAGTACGGAACTGTTATCTATCATAAGTAATAAGGGTCCGTTTGTTTTCCTACTTTGGCACGGGTTTTATTTTGATTTGACACTAGTTAATTGTTTGTTTGG
Source organism: Chrysanthemum lavandulifolium (assembly GCA_022545495.1). Lineage (NCBI taxonomy): Eukaryota > Viridiplantae > Streptophyta > Magnoliopsida > Asterales > Asteraceae > Chrysanthemum > Chrysanthemum lavandulifolium. Next base: position 100,825,797 of record CM040245.1, read on the forward strand.
TGTTTCGGGTCTTTCAAACCCACAAACAAAGGTTTACACAAATATGATGAGATGATGGGTTTTAACAAAACATGTGGGGCCTTTTTTCTACACTCATCACTTTTAATATTAAGATTAAACTATAATATTTAAATGTAATTTAATTATAATAACAATTAAAATATTTTCTTTTAATCATTCAATTAAATCCAAATCAAAACCAAATTTAAATCCTAAACCTATCTATAAACCAAACGGACCCTAAGTGATTTGCACAATCTATTATTTCATTTGCACACTTGCATATATACAAGCAAATAAAACATATTGTTAGAGCATGGGGTGTATTGGTTTAGCCACACCTCTTCACTTAGATCTCACATGTGACACATCACTTCAACACACCCATTTAAAAATACATCTCATTCATAACTAACACAAACCTCTTCACTTGGGTCCCATCCACCCTTATTTTATTTCTTTTCCATATTTTTCAAACACAATAAAATTCATTTCATTTAAATAAAATTACAAATACGGGGAAAAAACTATAATACGGAAAAAAATACGATAAATAAAAAACATACGAAACTTAAAAAATACAACATTTTTCGCCTTTTACATGTTTTATTTTGCTATTATTTGGTCTTGTTTCTTTTTATGATTGATTTTTTGGCTCCGTGAACCCTCATGATCAGCATGAGAAACTCCATTCTCGACACTCTAAAAGTCCCTTTTCTTCGCTATCCTCGCCTCGTACACTTCTTCCGATTTGTCTACTTTACGTTTATAATCTTAACGTAAAGCTTCCACTATAGCATCCGATTGACTCCCGGTGCTCGTTGATGACTTCACCGATTTTGATTTATTTGGGGCCGAGGCTTGCATGGACGAGCTCTTGGATCGGGGCGAATAGTTCGGCGAGATTATCTTCATCGATCACGTCCGTGCGTCCCATTTGGGATATTGTTTCAAAACCTTCCACGCCGAGACCATAATAAATTGTCTCCCTGATTGAGCCTTAAAAGCGAGTCTTGCATTCTCAATATGATCAACATCATTTTCCCCGGATTTACGCTGCAAATGCTTGTAAAAACCGTTGAACTTTTGGCAATCACCGTTTACCCGACTCTATTTACCCGTGACCATATTTTTGGTACGAGTAGGCCCTGTTGTCCGATCGTTGAATTCCTCCCAATTTGAGTCCAAAACGCATCGTTTTGTCGGTCATTACCGATAGCGGCATTTTGGGAAACCTCGACCCAACACTCGGCTAAAAAAAATTCTTCATCGTTTGACCAACGAATTGTGGTTCGACACTCTTCTTCCTCCTCCTCGTTTTCCGCGTCCAAATTCACCACAGTCTTGTTTTTTTTCTTTGGCGCTTTGGCCAGTTTTTTTTCCTTGACGACGTTGTTCACGTGTTTTGGTTGGTGGTGGTTGAGGTACTTTGAATTGTGGCATCATTTCTTGTGATTTAAAGTAATGTTGTTGTGAAGGATAGAATTGCGGTTGTTATTGTTGTGATGGATAGACTTGCGGTTGTGATTGTTGTGGTGGATAGAATTGCGGTTGTGATTGTCTTGGATATTAATAAGCTTGAAATCCGACGTGCAAAGAAGAGTTTGAGCTTTGGGACGATGGGGTGGACATGTTTGACGAAGACGAGTTGAGAAGATTTATAAACGACATCTCGTTTGGATCTTGAGACATTTTTGTTTGTGGATTGAGATGGTGAAGATAATATATTTTTGAAAAAGAAGTGTGATTTTTTTGTGTAAAATATGAGTATTATTTATAGAGTGGTGGGGTAATATTTAAATTTGAAAAAAAAATTAAAACTAATTGTTGCATTTAAACGGATAGTTTTTTCAAAATGTGTTTTGTCTTATTTGTGTTGTGGGAGTGGCGAGTGGGAAAATGGCGAAGCAAGGTGGTATGGTGGCAAGTGGTGGCGAGGCTGCCACCCAGAAGTGGCGAGCCTCCCTCGTTGCCATACCCTATGCTCTTAACTTTGTACAATTACTTAATGCATTAAATAGAGTGTCCTAATAAGAAGATATGCGAATCAATTCACATTATAAGTGATACTATATTAGATAATTGGTTTTAAACTTAGATCTTAACATAGTTACAAGTAATATTTGCTTCAAAATTGATGAAGAAACATGTTATATATATAACCATTCCCTTGACTTCTCACCAACATCTCTCACATGATAGAACACCCCTACCTCAATGGATGGCTTTCTTGAGCAAATCTATGATGTTGAACTACTCGAAACAACCTACAAGGTCACGTCAACCACCCAACTCATATGAGGTGTATTAGAGCACCCGGTGTCAAGTTCGTCGTCCACCTCAGCGCCTCGTCGAGGCTCGTTTTGACACCGGCGTATCTCGCCGTCTCTCGTCGTTGGAAGCCACGCCGTCTGCACGGCGAAGAAGAAGACTTGTCCTTTTTTTTTCTCTCTCTCTTTTATTTTTAGATAGTGAAATTTAATTTGAATGAAATTTAATAAGGTAATATTTAAAGGTGAAGTGTTTTAGAAGATATTGATTTCGAAAGGTTCGTAGAGGAAAAAAAATGCAAACATAAACGCATAATGATGAAACCTTTAAACTGAAACTTGAAAAATTAACTAAAAACAAGAAATACATAATAACCTTAAACAAAAAAAACTACAGAATCTCCCTAAAAACAACATAAAAACATGAAATACATAATGAAACTACTAAAAACTTAAAAAAACGAGTCATCCGAGTCCAAACCATCATAACTGGTTGGCGGAGAATAAAACTCCTCATTCATGTATCGACTCTCCATTATGTCGAAATAGTTGTCTTGGAGGTACTGAGCCTCCCGTGCTTCTTGCTCACGGCGAGCAGCCTCTTCACGAGCCTGCTCTTCCATAATCTCCCTGACGTTTTCTTCATCATGTTCCGATTCTTGGGAGAAGCCTCACTTAACTCACTGGGGTGGTTTTGAAAATCCACCGTGGACTGCTCACGGTGGACTTGGAACAATTGGGAGGTATGGGATGTTTTCAAACCCCACCGGAAAGACATTTTCCGGTGGTGTTGAGTAAACTTCAAACTCTGCCAGAGTTGGAATGCTGGTTTCCGGCAACTTCTCTGGGCTAGGGAATTGCTGAGAAAAGTCTTTGCGAGACATTTTTTGTGTGTGTGAATTGTGTTATTTGTGTGTGAAACTAAGACTGGTAGGATATATATATATAGAAAACTAAACCGTTTGAATTACCCCGCCCAACAGTACACAGTTTTTGAATTTGAATTTAAAATTTGAATTTGAATTAGCCCGCTCAACAAAGATTACCGGTTTTGAATTTGAATTTAAAATTTGAATTTGAATTACCACCTTTCAACGAGAAACGGTTTTGAATTTGAATTTAAAATTTGAATTTGAAAACCACCCTTATAAATAACATCTTATAACCACCATTTTTTTCACATCTACATCAATTCAAAAAACACACAAATGTCTCAAACTACGAAGTGGAACATGTCTAAAGAAATCTTGCTTAAGAAGTTTGGATAGAAATTTCGCAAGCTATGGATATGCAAAATAACCGTTCGAAAATATTTTTGGAACGACGTTATCATATGTTCAATAATCGACAACCGATGACCATCGTACAAAAAATTCAATCACGGGTAAATGGACGAGGATTAACGTCGATTGCAAAAGGTTCAACGCAATTTACAAGCAGTTCTGTCGAAGTGCTCAAAATGACCACACTCATCTCGAAAATGCGAAACTAAGCTTCCAAAGAACAATTTGGTAGAAAAGAGTTCAAATATGTTCACGTTTGGGAGATTTTGAAAAATTGCCCAAAGTGGGATGTCGAAGATTAAATCCGATGAGTATGTGTTGTTGTTTTTTTTACTCGTGTTGTTTTCTTTTCCGTGTCGTGTTGTTTTTATTATTGTGTTATGTATTGTATTTTAATTTGAATGAAATGAATTTATTTAGTTTTATTTGGAAATGAAAATTGAATAAAAAAATAAAGTGGTAGTGGTGGGCCCCAAATGAAGAGGTTGAGGTTTGTTATGAGTGAGGAGGGGGTTTGTTGTGGTTAGTTGTGGAAAAATGGGATGCTGATGTGGCGCTGAGGTGGCGCGACGACGAAGGGAAGCCTCGTTTTGGCACCTAAAGCTCTTACAAGCCTCGAGAACTATGGTTTACAAACATCCCTCTCAACGATGGTACCACATTTTTTCCATTAGTCATGATCATGTTCAAGTTCTTCTCAAAACCTCTAACAAGGCAATCTTCAGAGCTGTGGAAAGCAGAGATCAACAACTGCAACAAGATGTTTGTAGTTAGAACACCCAAATGGAGGTTGAGAGCTTCCAATGGGCTCTTGTGAACATTGTTACTTTTCGCATCGTTGTTACTTTTCACCTCTCACATTCGAGTTCTTGTGAAAGACCTTCTAATTCCAAGACCACATATTTCAATAAATAATAGATAGATTTGTTGCTTGTTTATCATAAAATAAAAGGAAAAATATAAACGGGTTAGAGCATGTGTGGTGCGAGTTTCGCATTGATTTGCATTTGAAACTATTCAGTCGAGAGACAACATTGGTTGTGTGATCAACAATCGGTGCTAACATATTGATGTGGTGGTTCTTCGGTTGTTCTATGGTGGTTGGTGACTATGGTAGTATGATGTGTGTGTGAGACATTAATTTTGAGAAGAAGATGAGAGTTGAAGGAGTGGTTCATTTGAGTTGGTGTAAGTGTCGCTTTTAATTGTGAGGTTTTAGGTTGATTTAATGGTAGCTTAGGGAGATTGAAGAATAGGCGGGAATACATAATTGGGGTGAAATGTGTTTCTTTTGGAGCATGTATAACCGTTGGTCTGATGAGATTTGATGGTGTGGATTTTAATCCGTGTGAGTTGCTTTAGACCAACTGAAAACTAACACATGTCTTATGATTTATATCTTGAAGACTTGAAGCTAAAATTACTCGGTATAATGATAGTAGAAAATTGCTCGTGTTTGCTTTAAGGTTGGTGATTTTTTAAGCCCATACAACACACACGTATTTTTGCCTTTTTGGTGTAAAAAAGTTAACATTTCGCGATAAGTTTCTTATGATTTGTAATTTTGTATCTTTACCCTTTTAGTGTTATGTAAACTTTCTTTGTGCTAAACTTTATACTCCGTATACTTTAATTACCTTAATGTTAACCAAATTATATTTTAACAGATTAATTTATAAAGTTATAGTTTTGCACGCAATGTGAATTTATTCTCGTCCCAAGGTGAGGACTATTAAAACATTCGTAATGATAATGACATAATGTAAATGTGAGTCATGATATACGGGCATCATTCTATCACTCGTACTGTCGTTAGGGTTTATATGTCTTTGTAATTTCATAAATGTTGTATCAATAAACAAGATAACCTACGGGGTTTACATTATTCAACAATGGCATTTTTTTCCCGGAGGGCTTGAAGTTAGCATCAACGGCTTCGAGGATGGTGATCGAGTAGGTGTTGACATTACCCGCCTTCAAGACCAAGAGCAAGACCAAGATTAATTGTTGTTCCCACCGATCTCGAGGTTACAATCAAAGATTTGGCCGAAATTGCATCCATGTTGAAGTTCAAGTTTAGTTATTATGTTGGTTAAGTTGTTTTTGTTCTAAATGAAGACATATTTGTTTAAGTTGAAGTTTAGTTGATTTGGTTGTTTTAGTTATAAATGCATATTTGTTTTAGTTGATTTGATTTGTAATTTTGTATCTTTACCCTTCTAGTGTTATGTAAACTTTCTTTGTGCTAAACTTTATACTCCGTATACTTTAATTACCTTAATGTTAACCAAATTATATTTTAACAGATTAATTTATAAAGTTATAGTTTTGCACGTAATGTGAATTTATTCTCGTCCCAAGGTGAGGACTATTAAAACATTCGTAATGATAATGACATAATGTAAATGTGAGTCATGATATACGGGCATTATTCTATCACTCGTACTGTCGTTAGGGTTTATATGTCTTTGTAATTTCATAAATGTTGTATCAATAAACAAGATAACCTACGGGGTTTACATTATTCAACAATGGCATTTTTTCCGGAGGGCTCAAGTTAGCATCAACCGCTTCGAGGATGGTGATCGAGTAGGTGTTGACATTACCCGCCTTCAAGACCAAGAGCAAGACCAAGATTAATTGTTGTTCCCACGATCTCGAGGTTACAATCAAAGATTTGGCGAAATTGCATCCATGTTGAAGTTCAAGTTTAGTTATTATGTTGGTTAAGTTGTTTTTGTTCTAAATGAAGACATATTTGTTTAAGTTGAAGTTTAGTTGATTTGGTTGTTTTAGTTATAAATGCATATTGTGTCCATGTTAAAGTCTAAGTTTAGTTGTCTTGACTCTTTGTTAATACAAATAAGTCGTAAAACGTTTATTTATATTTATCATTTTAACGAAACAAATAAAATACGTAAATGATTTGAGCCAATAGTTTTCTAACACTTACGTTTTCACATAAAACACTAAAACAAGTATAAGTGATTTTATGATTTAATAAAATACATATGTACGACAACTAGTGTTTACATATTGGGCAAATATATACATAACTAGTATGTATAGTAATGGGTAAAAATCACAACCCATGGAGCATATCCATAACCCATGATATTGACCCATATCCATTTGACTAGATGCTTTGCATCTATTAGATACATTGTATCTAATGAAATACCCATGGACCAACCCATGACCCATTACCAAAAAACCAATGGTAAAAGGGAGCGTCCCACGGATCCAAGTTAATACACTGGACGGATCCCTCAAGGGAGGGATCCGTGGGATCCGGGGAACAGTAACTAGTTTTCTTCTATAAATAGTGAGCAATTTCTTCTTTTTGGGTTGCCACTCCCACACATATTTTCCCCAAGTATTGTAACTCTCTAATCACTGATCCTAAGGGATCTTTCTATGCAGTTTGTCTTTTGTTTTTGTGTGATTCTCTAGGTTCCTCTTAAAGGCGAGATCACCACTTCTTGAAGTCGAGCAAGCTCAAGTCCACGAGTTTCCATGCTTCGTCATCATCAAGACTACTGAGGTTCTCTTGTTGATACTTCTTTCTTCTTCCATAGAAGTGTTGTGTCGAAGGCATTAGTGAAGGATGCGAAAGAGTCAAGACGAAAGCATTAGTGAAAGGTGCTTAATGTATGTGTCAAAAGCATTAGTGAAGAATGCTAAAGGAGTCAAGGCGAGGCATTAGTGAAAGGTGCCAGCGTTCGTGTCAAGGGCATTAGTGAAAGATGCCTAGAGTCAAATCAAGTAGCATTAGTGAAGGATGCCAAGGTCGTATAATCGATGAGGTGCATCATTATACAAATAGTGATAGTTTGTTTCAAGGATGTTGATATCCTTGATGGTGTTGTAATAAGGAGTGGGTCTCCTTTGGGATTAGGTGTTGTGTAGTGTTGGGTAGTAGTTCCTCCATTGTAATGGAACTCGGTACTTAGCCTAATCTGGGATAAAGGGTAAGCGACGTTGTGGTAGGTGTGTTTCACCTTGGTGAAAGAACCCGTGGTTAGCCTAATCTTAGGAAAAAGAGTGGCGGCGTTGTTAAGGGTTCTCCGCCATAAAGAGTTGGTGTCGTGTAGTGATTACGAACTCTCGAGTAGGTGACTCGGGAGTGGAGTAGGGCAAGGAAGGTGTCCTTGTGGCAGAACCACAATAAATACTCGTGTCGTGGTTATGTGCTTACTCTTTATCTTTCATTACACTTTTATATATCTATCTATCAACGTCCAACATACACACCTAAATAGATTGACATAAGTCGATCTAAATATTTTAAAGCGAAGTTTTAATTGGTAAACTATTCAACCCTCATTCTAGTTTTCCACACTCTTGATTATTTTTAGTTTGAAATATGGAACACAAAGAATGCTTGCAAAGTACATAATGGAGATGAAGATACTCAGAGCATCCGCAATGCTCTTATCTTTTATTTTTTTGTTTTACGTTAATGTTTCAATAAATGTTAATTTTCAAAAAGCCATTGATACAAATCTTCTCCAATGCACAAAAGCTTTTCACAAATATTTTGTATAAACTCAACAAGCAACCAATTAATGAAAATTATTTTCTACCAAAGGCTTGGTAGATTATAAGTCTTTCTTTAAAAGGTCTTTTGTATAGTGGTTATCCCGATGCTTCAAATCTTTCAATAGTTTTTCTAAATAGTGAGAAGTCTTGTAGAAACTAACACATTGCAGATGTTCTTAGATGGACTCTTTGGCCGGGTGATATTAGTGTAGTTTGTATCATGATAGGCTTGTATGTGTGAAAAAACTTTTTTTAAGAGGCTTATAAATATATGTGGGGTTCACGTTTATTAAAGCCACTTACTGGGGAGGTGTTAGCATTTCTTGTTTTGGGGATATAGAGGAAGTAAGAGAAATAAGTGGGTTCTACTTAAAAAAAAAAATACTATTAAATGTTTTTGTGGACCCAATTACTTCGCTAAGAACATCCCTTAGTTCCAAAGAATAATGTCTGGATTATGTTTTATTTGTTGCGGTCAACCATTAGGTCGGGCACAATGGTGACCAAACACGACTATGTCATATCAGCTTTTTATCTCCGACGACCTGACAACGACCAAGTTGCCACAGCGGCGACCAAGTTATTTTTTTTTAATTCAAATATTTTAAACAAAAAATTTAAACTTCATTAAAATTAAACATTACAATACTAATTAAAAACTTAAACTAATAAAATTTAAACATTACAATACTAATTAAAAACTTAAACTAATAATCTAAGGTGTAGCGTGCCTTGATTGATGCCTTAATATCTAAAAGTTCTTGTTGTTGTCGTGGGGGGCAAACTTGGGTTGATTTATGTATTGTAGAAAACCAGGTCTTGCTCCCGTTTTGATTGGGCCATGAATTCCATTTGCTGTCGTTGGAGCTCAATTTTCTCTCTTTTCAACTCCTCGGCTCGCCTTGCCTTTGCCTCTTGCTTCTTCAGCTCTTTTTCCTTCAACTTTAAGTATGACTCTTCTACGTCCTTCTTTTTCCCCGGTTTTGACGACTTGAACTTGAAAAAGCTTTGGGCCAACGAACTAACAAATGATGATGGTGGATCACGAGAGGAGGAGGATGATTTCTTCCTGGCTGCGTCACGACCTTCTGGTCGTGGTTCTATAGTCTATTACTCCTCATCAGAATCATCTACGTTTTAGAAATTCAAAGGACCTTTTTGTTGATCTCGAGGTGGTTTCCGAAGCCTTGGATTTCTTCCAACTCTTCATTCTGAAAGCATGCATCTCAACATTCTTCCAAACATCATGATTCCTCAAAAAATTTCAACACTCTTCCAATGTAAAATAATGACGTTATATCACACGGTATTCTCTAAGAGCGTTTGAGTAGTCGTCTGCATCATTCACACCACTTCTGTGATTCCCCTTGATATTATCCATAATTGCACAAAATTGCCCAACCCTACTACGAACCCTATTTTCTTCCATTTGGAAATAACCGAGTCGTACATTCTCTAAGAGCGTTTGAGTAGTCGTCTGCATCATTCACACCACTTCTGTGATTCCCCTTGATATTATCCATAATTGCACAAAATTTCCCAACCCTACTACGAACCCTATTTTCTTCCATTTGGAAATAACCGAGTCGTACATTCTTTTTTTACCAGTTTCATTTTCAAAGTACGCCATCACCTCATCCCAAAACCCATTCTTGGTGACAGTGTTACTCTCAAGGAATTTTCCGACACATGAACCCAACATCTACAAAGCGCGATCTCTTCCGCCTTTGTCCATGGTTCGACCTTTTTGGTTGGTTCGGCCTTTTTGCCTTTGTCCTTCACCTTTGCACGTCTCAAAGGCTTCTTTGGTTTGACGGTGGCGTCTCTTCGACATCGTCATTGTCATCGTCTTTAGTAGGCATGGAACCGTGGTACGAACCGTGACCCGAACCTTGCCCCATCGAAACATCTTGACTCGGATAGTTTTGAGTCGGTATTGTTGAGTTGGATAGTCTTGCATATAATCCTCCAAATCCATATCAAGGTTAACACCTTGAAGCGGTGAAAATGCTTGATTCGGTTGAGAAGACTGCGAGAAATCCATGTTAGGACGCTACGACGACCCACTTGGTAATTGGTTAAAGTCCATATTATGACGATACGGATTTACATATGGACGATTAACGTAAAATGGGTTTTGTTGTTGACTCGGTTGTGGTAGTCGTGTTGGGTATTCAAAAGCGGGTGCACGAAACTGAATACGTTGATTTGGTGGTGGTGTTATCCCGATTAATTAAAACGGTGGATCGAGCGAGAAATTCAAATCCGGGGCATTTTGGGGTAGTCAGGATCGTCGCTTTTTTCATGTGGGAGTATTTTTTTTACATAATGAATATTGATGAGAAGTTGTTTGAATTATGTTTGAAATTGTGTGTTTAGAAGTGTGTTTGAGGTTCGTATTTATAAGGTTATAAAGTGGTAATTTTTTTTATAAAAAGGTTTTTTTTTAGGCCGAACGGTTGGTTTTTGAAAATTGTGTGTGTTTATAGTCGGTCGTAATTTCGATCAAGTTGTGTGAATTGAGGACCGACGACCGATGAAGACCCACGTACCACATTGGCCACGACCGATGGTGACCTTGGTTGACCGACCATTGGTGACCGACGATTGTACATAGCCTTAATGTAATGGGCTAGTACGTGTTATTTGTTTGAAATATATATATATATATATATATATATATATATATATATATATATATATATATATATATATTAAATAATGTTGAATTGTGAGCAGGTGGCGGGCTTGACCATTTATTTTGAAATGAATTTATTTTGGTAGTAGAATCGAGATTTGTTTATAACCTCAATTAAATTACCCCTAAAACTTCTAATATTTACACTAGGTGCCGTAAATTTTGGGGGGACCGGGACCCTCCCATGCCCTCAAAGAGGTCCGCCCCTGATTGTGAAGATGACAAAAGACATATAGTTAACTATTGCATTCTCGAATCAGTTAACTCAGATTTTTGTTTGGAACTAGCTCACGTAATGGCTTTTAAGGTATGAGCTTTGATTGTTTTCTTGATAATAAATGAGGTATTGAACTGTTGGCTTTAGGTCATTGCATTACATCAAAGGAAGAAATTGTGGGACCAAAGCAAATGAATAAGAAGATACACGGCCATATTGCTTAGAAAAATAATAGGTCGGATTGATGCCTTACTTTTTTTTTCTTCTTCTTCTAGTTTTCACACGTTTTACATGCTTTATTTGATCCATAAACGATTCGACTAGCTCATTAGTCTTGTCTTCATCGCTACATAGACTGGAAAACACTATGGATAAGCTGCGAAGTACAAAACATCAAAAGTAAATGAGAATGATATTAAAACACCTATACTACCTCATAAATCACCTTAAGAAACTCTACGAAAAAACACACGGAAAAATTCTTTGGCACCACTTGCAAAAGAGCTACAAAGGAACTCTTAAGCGCCTTTGCGATATATCAATATCCCACTCACAATTGTTCTCGATTAAATAATTCAAGTCCTTCATGCATGTTGTATTTGAATTTTGTTATATATGCTAAATATTTGTATAATTGCATCGTGCAACAAGAAATGCTAGCGGCAGTAAACTAGATTAGATGGTTCATCTCAAGTTAATTAAACTGCAGTTTCTGGATCAGAGCTTGTGGTAGACACAGGCTGATTACTTCTATGAGTTATGATGTGTCTAAAAAGCTTTAAATTTATAATACTAGTTCTACCATTTTTCTTAGTTTCAAAACAGATAAAAGTATAACCATCATTTTGCAGTAAGGTTTACAGGTAAGACCAGGTCGTTCCACATGAACTATTTTATTCTAGTTATCACAGAGAACTACTTAAAATGATTTAGATTGGTTTAAGGCCAGTATGCAAATAAGAGCATTTTAAAGTCGAGTTCAGATGTGAGACAAAGATGATTAATTGGATAGTCATTATAACTCAGTGGTAAGATGGATAACAATGATCTCACTAGCAAGAGAAAATTATTTAGTATAATTCACGATTAGCTATTTTCGTCAAAATGGCGTAAAAAATTAGCCGGTTTGCTTCAAGACTTATGTATAATATCAAGTAAGCTTGTTTTCACAGGTTTATTAGATTACTACAACACATAAAACTTAATTGTATATCACTTACTAAGAGCGGATTTCTTGACCAATTAATCAAAACTCATAGACAAGATTCGCTAATTATAATATGCTAAGTGGTTCTTTCGACCTATCCCAATTAGTACATATAATCAAGGGGCATTTACATATATCCCCACATACACACCCATATTTACATATTTCCCCAAACAGTGCTTTAACAGGCTTGTACATCATGCATAAAAACTTGTATTTGGGGAAATATGTAAATATGGGTGTGTATGTGGGGATATACGAAAATCCCCCTATAATCAAAAGTGATATCCAAATGAAGCAAGTTTCAAGCACAACATGTTCTAAACATAAACAAGAAATCATTAGAGACCATAGTATCATCAAACCACTTTATTATATTAACATATCCAAGCAATCACAAGAAGTTTAGCCTAACTTGGCCATAACATACATTTATTCAGTAGCAATATGAAATGAAACAGAAAACATACACCTTTGAAATGGATATATGGATTACACACTATCAATAGTACAAAATAGTCCAAGACCCAAATTGTATGACTTTCCTACAAATCAAACCCCAAGATTCATGCTCCAATTGGTGTTATTGGCCGAGATTCGTCGATTAGTTTCGGAGGTACAGAGTTCAGTTGATTGGTTTTTTTATTAGTGGTACCAAATGAGATAGAAGAGGGTGGATTAAATAAGTTGGAGACTGATTAGCATCTAAAGTACGCCGTACTTTCAGATAAAACCAGCGTACTTCCTGTATTTGCTTGGCGCCAAAGTGTCATAATTGAAATGAAGACCGTCGTACATATTATTAAGATCGGCGTGCTTCCAATGTTTATTCGATTGTAAATCCGCCCAAGTTTCACAGTATCGACATACATTTTACTAAGACCGCGATTTTGATTCTTTTACACTTTATATTGTACGAGATTCCAAGACTTTGCATTTCTTTATGATATATGAACTATCTTTGCATTCTTTTAAGATCCTTCATCGAGTCAAGTTGAAATGTATTTTCATGCTTTTAAGTATCGAAAGTTCCCAAAAACATTATAAATTAATAAATAACGCTATAGAATATATATATATATAAATCGAGCGTTATCAAGTTACTCGATATTTGCAATAAGACAAAAGAACACGTTTGGGTTAGACGAAGCGCAAGGATGGACCCTGAGAACCGACTCCGACATGAGGGTAAGTCATTCGAGTATTTAGGGATAATGTTTAGAAAGAGAAAGTAAAAAGGCAATGAGTGACATAACTCAATCAAATGAAATGAGTTGATTATTTATAGGCAAACTCTAGAAATGATCTAGGCTTGTCATGTGTCTCAGTTGGATTAGCTGAGATGGAGCATATTCTCTGTGACCAATAAAAAGGCTCTGAGAATAAGCTCCAAGATCGTGCCCACATGCATTTGTTGATATGTGCGAAGCTAAAAGAGAACCATTACGCGTGTAAGGTTTACGTTATATTCTGTTTGTTTTCTAGCGCCAGAGCCTTAATTTCCTCGGAGGCTAAAGCTCTTCGGAGCGTTGAGGCTCCGTTATTTAGACTCTTAGGTGTGTTTGGTACAAAGAAATTGGGGCAAAGAAATGGAAATTGGTTGATTTCCCATGTTTGGTAGTACAGAAAATTTGGGAGCGGAGAATTCAAATCTCCTAAATCATCCCTTTGTATTTTTTTGCAACTTTATTTCCACTCATTTGGTGGAGAATTGGAGAATTGGTCATGACATTTTTTTTTCAACTACAATTTTGTTAAATAATGTGTTTTGTTTTAAATACATTATTAAAAATATTTTTTAAAATATTTTTTTAAAAAATAAGTTTTTTAAATAAATATATTTTCAAAAATATTTTTTAAAAAAGTTTTTTCTTTTTTTTTTTTTTTTTTATATATTTTTTTAATACATTTTAAAAATTATTAAAAAAGTTAAAAATAATTTAAAAAAATTTAAATAAGTTTTTTAAATAAATACATTTAAAAAAAATTTTAAAAACAAGTTTTTTTTAAATAAATACATTTTAAAAATAATTTTTTTAAAGAAAGTACATAAATTTTTAAAATAAATTTAAAAAAATATATTTTTTTAAATAATTTAAATAATTATTTTTTTTTTTCATTTCTATTGATGCCGATTGTTACAAAACATTAGAATTGAATACAATTCTCACCGATTTATATTTTCCGAGATTCTATTCTACTTCATTTCTTTTCTCCGAATTTCTCTACCAAACGCATTCTTAAGGTACCTTTTAGTAACTCTGGTAGGCTTTTACCCCAATGAACACTTTCGAGTGCCACGTGTTCACCATCGGAGATTAGGCTCGAGACGTGAGATGGTACACCATCAGTTTGATTTTAGCTAATTTCAAGGCAATTAATTGTTTTTTTTTTTTTTTAATAAGTTGGTCCTACGTTATAACTTGTCTCAATATATTCGTGATTGTGTAAAGATCAATAATATTGCCTTTGTACTTCATTGATAAGCTGTACATCTAGCTTTCATTTGTTTTTGGGGTCATACTATACAAGCCCTTCCTAAGATGTCAAATCAGGGGGGTTAACATAAATTTTTGTCAGTTTCTATTCTGTATTTCTGACAGTTTTAAGCGATTGACTTATTAAACTTTATATTTTTTGTTTCATACTTTTAGGTTTATAGTTTTTTGATAAAAACAAAATTATAAAAATAAAAAAATAATAAAAAATAAAAAAGAAAAAAATCGCAAAAAATAAGGGATGCCCTTTGTAAGAAAAGAAGGGTTTGTATAACCTATGACAGCATTCTAACATGAATCACCATTGTACTATACTATGACACAAATAAAACTTTATGTTGTATTTATAAATGTTTAATTGATTCTAATAAGAGTGATTTGAAATGTGACAAGTTATACAAACTCTTTTTTTTACAAAGGGCACCCTCCTTTATTTTACATTTTTTTTATAATTTTGTTTATATAAAAACTATAAACTTGAAAGACGAAACATAAAATATAAAGTTTAATAAATTGAAACGCTTAAAACCGCCGAAACGGAATAAAACCGATAAAAACCGTGTTGATCGAAAATAAATAGGGACAAAAGTCTTTGATCAAACTCCCTTATGTCACATCATGGGGTTTGTATAGTATGACCCTTTTAAAATATAGGAGTACTGAAAGGTACGACAAACTCAATTTCAAGACATAAGAGCATAAGGTATGGGAGGAACGATTAACACGTTATTGGTATGCCACATCATCGTCATATCATACACCTCCCATAACATACCAATAACTAAAACACACCCTCATAACACATCACTAACGTGTTATTTGGTGCTTACAAAATACCCCACCAAAATATCCATTCACCAAAAAAAAAAAAAAAAAAAAATTGAGCCATTTCACTAATTTCAAATCACCTTACCACAATGAATGTTGCATGAGTGATAGTATGACATTTAATTAATGTGGGTAATTTTAAGGTGCATTTAGCGTGTGAATTACATCCATACCTTGTGCACTAAGTAATATAATGTCTTTGCTTTCATTTACACACAACAGAACGATTTAGAACATCACGTACCGTAATTGTGTCCAAACCAAAAAATGCCGGCATGCACACCAACATCAACCAAAGAACCACTCTCGTAATCGTAACACTAGAAAATGAAACCATACAAAAGGATATTTCTTCTTTCCAATAGTTTTACAAAAATCGCTAAAAGGTTCTACACGACAGTTTCACAATCAACGTTACTTGAACCACACGGGCCATAATGTGGCGGTAACACACTAACACATACCAATGGGGTTCATCAACCAAGTTAATATATATTGTAGTGCCATATCGTGTCCTCTAACAAACGTAATGTAGCCACTATACGTCGGGTTGAAATAACATATATTCCTATAAAGTTTTAAACTCCATTAGTTTATAAACTTATTTGTCCATTTCTCATGTTTAGTTTAATGAAAGAATTATATAAGTGGTGGAGAGAAAGTGGGCGGTTTTAATATAATATCGATGGTCGGTCTTATTACGTTGGCAAATACCAAAATTTTTATGGATTGGCTTCACTGCAATTGTGACAAGTGTTGTCACTATATTGCCTAAGCCGCCACAAACATAAATATAAATTTTGCATCACACTTTCGGAGGACATTAACGTTCTCATAGTTGTATTTTACTACTAGCAATCAACATCGATTATGAAATAGAATATATCACATATTATTGTTCTTTATTAATATTTGTTAAACATTAATCCAATACAGACAGGAGGACAAAAAGAGCAAGTAATTGTGCAAACGTAATTTTGTGGTCAATAAACTTTTTAGTTATGACAAACTTGGTATTTATTTTATTTTTCACTTTAATGGAAAAGAATTAGAGGTGACGAATTTGCATTGTCTTTTCTTTTCCCCTCTAATAAGGACTAGCAACAATGCGACATTTTGATGTATGGTTATCACTTTGCAAAATATTGTTAGAGTACCAAGCATCGACAAGTATTAAATGGCGTTTTAAACCATTTATTTTGAGACAGATAGATTAACACATAGTGTTTTAGACCATTGTAATAATTTTTCAGAGTTTCCGGCCTTGTGATAACGTTCAAGCGGGTATTTTACAGGTCCATATGTACGTACATAAGGTATTAAAGCAAATATATATATGTTAAAGCAAACCACATAAACCATTTTATATACTCAGCTTGAAAAAATACCTATACGTAAAATGTATGAAAACTGAAAAGTTCATATATAATTCATATAGAATATCAATTTCAATATAAAATCTTTTGAAAAGATAAGCTTGATAATAATATTGAAGATTAGCTTAAATTATATAGGGACATGTATTGCTTATATGAGCTGCCTTGAGTTGTTATGACTTGTTTAATTTAATTTATCCAAATAATTATACATCTGAATAAAAAATATATAATTTCTGAAAAAAGATTCATTTGAATCATGAATACAGACTTGCAAATTTCAACTTTAATTTTGAGTAGGTACAAATCATCCCCAAATTATTGTTAGCTTAGACAAGTAGACATCTTCACAATTTTACGTGTAAAAAATATAACTAAAGCCAGCAATACTACATAACTCATGAAAAACATAACTCATGAGAAACATGACTGATTAAAATGTATGCCCTGAATAACGTAACTCATTATTTGCTTGCATGCAAGACCTTATCAACAATGCAAAATATATCTTGGACTAAGTTTTCATACAATAATAAAAAGTTTGTGCATTCTACATTAAGTTCTTATACCAATAATATTTGCATGATTACAAGACATCTAGGCATACCAAACTACGTGTTACGAAACTGAAGTCACTACTAAGTACTAACTATGGTATTTCAAACAATTAACACACAAAAAGAAAAATAATTCTCATGCCTAAGTTATATGCCTACAAATATGACAAAAAATCAACACACTTTCAGTAGATAAGTAAATATAATAAAATAAATTCAAAACACTCCAAATAAACAACCTTCCAAACATTTGGAAATAGCCACCAAATGACAAAGTTAGGCTAAAAGATATAAGAAGAAACATTTTGTCTTAATACAATCTCTGTAGCTGGAACTTCTCGAAAACTCTACAAGGAAAAAGAAAAACACGTGAGATTCGTCTTGGTAGAACACGAGTAAAAGTCTCTCGACTGCCTTAGAACAAGAAACACATATGTAACTTTAATTTTGTTTAAGGATAATTAAATACGTAACAAGTCAATCTCGCATGACTTATTTAAAACTTGAACCTACAACTATTTAATTGTGAAACTAAAACTTCTAACATAAATATAATCTTGGCACCTATGTAACATTATATTATCACTTAATTGACACCACGTTTTTATGTTAAAAATTACATTCTGAAGATAATCATATTGGCTTAAGTAAATCAAATCTAAAACAAGTTGTCTATCAAATTAATTATTATTAGAAAGAGTAACAAATTTGAAAATTAAAATCCATCCATCACTAGTTTTGTCACTTTACTTAAACGAGTCACGAGTGAGAGTAAAGGCATTTCGATCAATAGCTTTCAATATAACACATAGACCATATATGTAATTTACCTTTTTATTACTAAAAGTAAAAATGCATACATAAGCTTGTATACTATAGTAGTAGCTTACGTTTTGTTAATTAATTTATATTTCTTACGATAGGTATTTTCTCAAGTTTGTTATGCATTGACATCTTGCTTTCACAACATTTATAAAACACTAATCATACAATTAAGAAACCTATTCTTTAAAAAAATAATAATAAATAAATAAAAATACAGCATGTACTAAAAATAATTGATCATCAACTCTATCTCAAACCCTCACTAGCACCATAAATACCAACCTTTCAACACCACACACTTCACACCAAAACACACTAACTTCTTCTATCCATCTTTATTCTCTGAACATCATCATCATATCAGCCATGACAAAAGACGTCGAAGTAGCTGAGCACCATGGTGGAAAAGACTACGTTGAACCACCACCAGCACCCTTGTTCGATGCTGATGAGCTAACCAAATGGTCTTTTTACCGAGCTCTTATAGCCGAGTTTGTAGCTACACTTCTGTTTCTTTACGTGACGGTTTTGACCGTTATCGGGTACAAAAGCTCTACTGATCCTTTGTTGGATCTTGATCAGTGTGGTGGTGTTGGGATTCTTGGTATTGCATGGGCTTTTGGTGGCATGATCTTTGTTCTTGTTTATTGCACTGCTGGTATCTCTGGTTAGTAATTTGTTTTCTTGTGTCACTAATAGCTATTTTTGCATGTTTTTAATGATGGGATGTTGTTCTAAATGAGTAATGTGTAGTATTGTATTGGTTAAATGTCTAAACTGCCTGTTTAGGAGATAATAACTTGATATAGTAATTATTGATGAATTTGATTTGGTCCATATAAGTTTGTTAATGATGAATATTTTATATATTTGTGTATATGTACGTAGTAGTAAAAAGTATTGAGATTATATGGATACTAGTCATAGAACATTGGAACTGTTGTTGTTTGACTTTTAAAAGTAGAACAACGTTCTTGATTTTCCAATAGTGTTTGATATTTGCTTTATTAATTAGGTGTTTAGCTTATTTTAAACATATATTAGCTAGACAGCTTTTAATAGGAGATAAATACTAAAACTAACCAAACCCAAAACACTACCTCCATACAATTATACAAAGAAATTAAAACAAATTAATTTATTAGATTAGAACACTTTATATTTAAACGTTGTGGTTAATTAACTTGCATTACAGGAGGACACATTAACCCTGCTGTGACATTCGGGTTATTTTTGGCAAGGAAGGTTTCATTGATTAGAGCAGTAATGTACATGGTAGCACAATGTTTGGGTGCAATCTGTGGTGTTGGTTTAGTCAAAGCTTTCCAAAGTTCCTACTACAATAGGTACGGTGGTGGGGCCAACACTTTGGCCGATGGATACAACAAGGGCACTGGACTAGGTGCCGAAATTATCGGCACCTTTGTCCTTGTCTATACCGTCTTCTCTGCTACTGACCCTAAGAGAAGTGCGCGAGACTCCACGTTCCTGTAAGCATGTCATATCTTATCTTATCTTTTCTTTCTTATCATAGGAATATGCTATTTTTGTTTTGCAAGACAAAATAGGTATAGAATAAATAGTAAATACTTTGTTTGGGTTTGAACATGATACAACATGTGCATAGGTAGTTTCAAGAAACTGAAAAACATCTCTAAAAGAAGTAAAGGGTTAAGTCTAGCAAGAAAGAAAAGAATTAATTGATTAAAAAATAGAACAAAGAAATTATAGAAGTCATTTAAAGAAGGAATAAAGTGGGGCTTATGGCTTATGAGAGGGACAATGACTAAGGAATAACTTTTATTAGAACATGACAATATCTTTTGCACCCACTCATTTTCATTAAATATTTAAAGTAGTTGAGAAATGACTATTTATTGTTATCTCTAGCAATTTATTTATTATCAAGCAACACTTTTCAACTTCAATTTTATATCATGGGAATCAAAGAAATACTAACAACAACAATGTAAAACAATGAAGGTTTTGGCACCATTGCCCATCGGGTTTGCAGTCTTCATGGTTCATTTAGCCACCATTCCCATCACTGGTACCGGAATCAACCCTGCTAGAAGCTTTGGCGCGGCCGTGATTTACAACAACGACAAGGCTTGGGATGACCAAGTATGCACATTTTCTTTGAATCACCATTTTGAAAAGAAAAAGAAAAATAATAATAAAAATCAATATCATTTTGCGCTAATACTTATAAAAATGAAATGTTTTGCAGTGGATTTTCTGGGTCGGACCATTTTTGGGTGCTGCAGCCGCAGCATTCTACCATCAGTTTGTACTTAGAGCCGGAGCCATTAAAGCACTTGGTTCTTTCAGAAGCAATGCATAAATCGAAAGATGATAAATATGTATGTCCATGCAAAAATAATAAACGAACGACGCGATAAAAATTTCATCTAGAGTCCAAGTCGAGGCGTTAAAATGGATGGATATACGAGTGTGGAAGTGCTTAATTGTAGATAATAACTTATGTTCTCTTTTAGCATTGTAATTTCATTTTTACCATTTCGTTTTCATTGTGAATCTTGAGTGTTAAATGTACGTGGTTTTTATCATGTTTTCTTCAATCAAATTTAGAATTTCTTCACACTATCAAGCATATAAAATCTCATATTATAGCAAAAACATGATGGTTTTCTATTGTGAATGGAAAGAACTTTGTTATTATGGATTGAGAATCTAATTATTCTAATGTTAATTGGGTAGAGAACCTTCCTTATCATGTAACTTTTTAATACAAAGATAATGCTAAATATAGTTATTACCTTGAAAACAAGTTAATGCCAGACTTTGGATTTGTGTATTGTCAGTGTGTCGAGTGATGACAATTTGGCAAACACTGATTTGAATTCAAAGTAACAAGTCGTGATATATTTGGCCATAGATGCATTGCATTGTTATCTTTTCATGATACTGAAAGATCTTATTTTGATTTGTACCATGTGAAATATCACCAAAGAAGTGTTGTTTGTTGGGCAACTTTAATTTCTAAACCATTTGTTCATAAGCTAATAATGAGAAGAAAAGCTAGGTTGTTACTATTCATTAAGATTTTTTTAGAGGATGTTATATACTCCGTATTACAATGTCATCAAATGATAGTTATGGCCAGAACGATACTAAAAATACTATAACGATCCTAAACCTCAACTCCGACCAAAACAACATTAAAAACTAGACCGACCCCAGCTACAACGACCATAAGAAAGATCAAACCAACAATAAGAAAAACGTAAAGCCATATGTGCACTCGGTGAACATATAACACATCTTTTTTTCTTTTCTGATACACCACAAATGCGACATATTACCGTATTTCTTTTCTGGGCTGAAAATCCTAAGAATAAAGTAAAAACATAGTCACAAATTAAACTAAACTACTCGCTGTCGTTCTTGTTTTCATGAGCAGTACCATGTTAGTTGATATTTATTCTTCTAATGCTATGACATCTTAAGTTTTGATGTGGCTAAGAATTTTTCACTCGACAAAAGATTCGGATTAAAAAAACTTCATGGTATTAGAAATAAACAATCGTTTAAGAGAAGAGACAAACAATTCCTCAATAAACTAAACAATCTATATTTTATATAGTTCTCTTCGCATGATATCTAAGAATGTAAAGGGAACTATATGTTAGATAATAAGTTAAGGCCTAAGCCTAAATGTTTAGGGTCCATTAGTTTTAGAGTTATGTTAGCTTATTTATAATAAAATATGACTTAGAGAATAAGCTAACATAATCCTAAACCTAATGGACTCTAAGCCTTTATGCTTGGATCTTAACTTATCATCAAACCCTATATATCTCAAATCTGTGATTCACAAATCCGTAACGATAGAGGATGATTTAACACACCGTATACAAGCAGGCTGCTTGAAGTGGAGAGCGACCACAAGAAACCTTTATGACAAGAACATTTCATCTAAAGCTGAAAGGATAATTTTATAAGGTCGTGATTCGACCAATTATGGTGTACGAGTTAGAGTGTTGGTTGTTAACGAAGACTCAAGCAAATATGATGGAAGTGGCGGAAATGCGGATGCTAAGGTGGACTTGTGGTAAAACTATGTTAGACATGATCTCTAATGGAGTTTTTCAAAGAGAAATTTAAGTTGGGACTATAATCAACAAGATGAAAGAAGGACGATTGAGATGGTTTGAGCATGTAAAGAGGAGACCACAGACACCTGTTAGGAGAGTAGAGTCTAGTATTGTTAACGACTTGAGGAGAAGGGGTAGACTAAAGCTCACGTGAGAGGACAAACTTAAGCTTGACTTGAAGGAACTCTTATTGTCCGAAGGCAATAAATGATACAATATGTGGAGTTTAGAACAACTCCATGGATCGTTTTGAGCACTAAGAATAACAATAACAAAGATATAACATGCACAACGGAATAAATAAAACAACAATGTTATTGTATCAAGGTTTTTCTTCATCAAAGCACAATACATACACTCCAAGCCCTAATTCTACCTAATCAATGGTAGAACGATTATCTAACTATAATAGGGTTAAGAAACTCTTAACCTTGGGGCACCAAACCTCTAGTCGACTACCTTGTATGTGCACACACTCATCTCTACGACCCAATGTCTCTTTATATACTAGAGACATTAGGGTTTACAAAAGAAAACATTCCTAATACAATAAGGAAACTAAATATTCTTTTAAGCATACTTCCGAAATCTTCCAAATCCTTCATCTTTTAGTAGTTTTCCTTCTTGTCGTTTTAAGTCACTCCTGTTTTATTCTTCATGTTTTGTATCATCAAATCAATAAATCCCAACAATCTTCCCCTATTTAATGATGACAAAACATAACCATTCTTGAATGAACTTCCCTAGATGAAGTAGAGAATCTGAGACCAGTGATCTCACCATGAATGAAACAAGCTTCCCCTTAATTCTTAATTTCCTTTGTAACATCTTCTGCCATGACACCATAAATAAGTTGCAAATCATATCATCTCTATAGCTTCTTCCCCTTTTTGTTATCATCCAATAGGGAACTGCAACTTTGAAATTTACAACTACAAATAATATATTACACGTTGAATTCAACCTTCCAGTGTCTTAAATTACCCCTCATGAAGTTTTCCGCAACTAAAAATGAATTTAATACAGTAAAAACTTAAACTAGCAGTAGTAATAATGAATTAGCAGTGGTAAAAACTTCCCCTCAAATTGTGCATGTCAAATGATTAAACACTAAAATATACTTCCCCTGAAATCCAAGAGTTAACCATTTCTTGAATCTTCAAATTTTGTAGGCTTCTTGTAATGATTACTGTTGAAGAAAACTAAGTATAACGAACTTGATGTAGAAGTAGAATAACCCAAACTTGTGTCTTATGTCTTGTACTATATATGTGACTTTGAACTTATACTAACACTATATAAGTAGACCGTAACCTCTTGACAAAATCATCATCTTCAATGAGACACTGAGCACTACAATGTAACTTCTTTAAGTGATAGCAAAAACCAATTGCTAGATTTGACAAGTCTTCGTCAATATCTTTTAAGCACGAACAAGTTATCTCGTGCTAAAAGATATACTAAGAACACGTACCCAAGTAATTCCACTTTAATCTTCAAATAAGTGATAATCAACCTTCTTCGTAACCAATTATTCCAAGTAATCCAAATACAAGCCTATTAAACGTTTTAAGAACATTTAAAAAAAACCAAAAATCCAAACTTCTTATTGTGTGTGTCGTTTGACATCACAAATAAATTCGAGAACCGTAACCATGTGCTATCCGATATCAAACAATACTAAAAACTATATGAGCTTCCCCTCACTCCTTGTAACTCATGGCTATAAAAATCACAAACAAATCTGCTTCCTTTGTTGCCCTCATATCATGTTTGCACAATCTGTCCAAAGCATAACTCATATACAAACTGTACCACATATTTGCACAATCTCATACCATATATATATAACTTATAACCCCATATCATATCTACTTATCTCACCAATAAAGAATTTCAACTTTGTTATCTTTTGGCAAAATAAATAACGATCAGTAGTAATTACATGGAGCAACACTAACTGTGTATTGGCAGTACTAAATTGATAACGCAGCAGTACTAAGTTCCAAATAACACAAATGCAACCTTATAACCACATTAACAGATTCGAAACCTAGGTCATGCAACCTTGTATCCTTCATATTATCCCCCTCTCTCGTTATTCCTATCAAACAGCAAAAACCAAATAAAGTTGATCCTCTAAATGTTAACTACATGCAGGAGCAGCTTAAACCTTGTCACGCAGATTAGTAACCTGATTGATATGAACTAGCAGCATAAACTATCGTAGATGGAACAACAATAACATGTCAAGTAGCAGCACCAACAAGCAACTAGCAACATTATGTATCTTTGACAGCAGTAACGAGCAACATAAAGGTTGTATAAGCAGCATTAATTGGTTGAGCAGCACAAAGTATAACTGGCCAAAGTTAGATCTTTCTACCCTCGAATTTGTAACACCCCAAAAATGACTCGTGAGCATACAAGTATTGGGGTGCTACTAAATTGGTATCACAACATAAGCATAGAACAATTGGTTTTTCAGTAAATAAACTTTTATTCATTCTTAAAAACAATGTTTACATTATTGATTAGTCACGGAAAATGGCCCATTATAAGCGAGTGGTCCCAATACATAAATCAGTCGTCATGACCATGCCATGCCTTTGCCTTGCACCTCCAAGATAAGCTATCACTTCAAAACACGAAGATACATGCTAAAAGGGTCACTTCTGTTGGTGAGTTCATAGGTTTATTTAAAAGGGATTTCGATTACCTTGTTTCAAATTTGGTTTCGATGATCATTCGTCTTGCATAATGTCATAAAGTTCATGATTCGAGTTCATAAAAGGATTTCATAAAGAGATTTCATTAGTGGACCATAAGTAGGGTATATGTACATTACAACGAATATAATGTCATATGTTGAATCTATTACGCTAGCACTAAGTTCATGCAACCGAAACTACGACAGTTCTTGTATGCACAAGGAAGTCATACAAATAAGGAGCCCATGGCGAGTGTTTATCCCAATACACTCGGTCCCGACATGCTATATATTTCGCCTTGACCCAGCGGGTCAACCGAAGAGGAGTCACCTCAATAGATCTATTTATAACATTCGCGCTTCCCAGCGAGAATTGACGGTTCATGAAGAGGCAATTTGGGATCGAAAGACTTAGGCTAAGTGCGTAATATTCTAGGTCAAACATTTTGGTATGCTCTATAAAACATCTATGTATGATGAAAACTTTAAACATGTAAAAGCATAGTATGCATGGAATGCACAAGTAAAATGATTTAAGTAAAATGAGCATGTATCTTCCCCAAAACAAGTATAAAAGCAGTTAAAAGTAGGGGCTATGAAACTCACCTTGGCCATTAGAAGTCTAAAGGAATTAAATCAATGAGTGATAGTGCCTTTGCTCGACACGCAACCTAATTAATCTGGCAATTTAGTCTTTATGTTTAAGACTCGATAAAGTTTAACTAACTTTATAGATTTTAAATGTTTATGTTGTTGTTGTTGTTGAGGCATCGTTTAAGTTTTGAAAAATAGTTTTCAAAGGTTTATGTGCATATTGGCTTATGGTAGAGAGCAGTATTCTAGGAAAAGTATCGAGCATGAGCGAGACCTTGGCTTGATGATGATGTACGAAGATAATCACGTATAATGTGAGGCGTCGATGCGACGAAAGAAATATATATATTAAGTTATATATAAGTTCATGACATTTAGTATAACTATATTTATGTTGAAGCGAAATTAAATCTTAATTTAAATTGTGTATCGATTGCATAGAAAATAGAAGGTAGAATTTTATAAACATATCTCATGATCAACATATGTTGAGAGTTTTAAACATGATCTCGTCTTATATATAATAGAAAAGTATATTGTTAGCCTCGCTTTTTATAAAGATAACGTCACTTACGTGAATTGGACTAGATGCGTAGTATACTTTGCCCTTAGGGACTAGTATCGTTTAAGTGGCAAAGTTAGAGCCTATAAATACCCCTCATGACTCTCCATGAGGGGTGAGGTGAAGCATTTGGCTAGTTGTATTGTTTTGTTCTTATCAATAAACTTTGTGTTTTCTCCTCCCTCTCTCTAGTTTCTCTCTCTAAAAAGGATGAAGATCTTCATCTTCTTCAACCAACCCCGATCTCCAAACCACATAAATCTTATAGTATTCGGTCCTGACAAGTGGTATCAGAGCCATGGTTATCTTGTGTTGATTTATGTTGGTTTTTGATACATGTTTTTATTTGTTTTGGTACTTTTTTGTGGTGGAAATTTTTTCCGAGTATCTTTAATAAACGATTTTGACATGTTTTAATGTATCCTTTTGGTATTTTTTTTTTGTCTCAAAAGTTGTCCTGGTCATACATGTTATAATATCTGTCTTGGTCTAACCTGGTCCAAACAGTTTATCTCATTTTTTAGACATCTTTTTGTCACCATATCCGTGAAAGTCATGTGGTCAACCTTCAGTTTTCGTGGTCAAATAGGTCATAGAAGCAGTTTTTATGTTGTTTCTGGGTTTTTTATGAAGACTGGTCAGAAAATGGTCCGAAAAACTCGCCGAAAAAATGGTCAACTTGGTCAAAACCCTAAACTTACGCGTAAAGGGAATATCAGAGGTGTTACGCGTAGCTGTGAAGTTACGCGTATGAAAAGTTACGCATATGCTCTTACGCATAAGCCTAGGCTTACGCGTAAGAATAGGCTACGCATAAGCAATGTTACGTGTATGCCTACGCATAAGCATGTTACGCGTAAGAAATTAATGAGCAAAAATGGAAGAAAGTTACGCGTAAAACAGACCAAAAGACCACAACTAGACTCATACCAAATACTAGACAACAACTCGACCTCGGTTCCATGTTACATCATCAGTCAACGAGCAAAAAAAAAAATATTGATCCGACTAAAAAAAAATAACAAACCACCCTCTTCAACATCCAATCTCAACTATCCTAAGTCATACTCCATCTCATAAATCAAATGAAAAATAAAGAAAAAGATAGATCTCAGATTCGACTCAATTTTTTTGCAACCTTTAAAGATTGTTACAATTGACTCATCATCTTCACGGATCTGTGATAATATTCGAATCATCAAGAAATAAAATTTAACAAGTTTTTTAATTTTATTTATTTCGTTCGTTCAAAATCTCAAAATCGAAAATCATCACATAAACCTTACCCGAGACCATTGTTTAATGATCTTGAAGACATTTCTCTTCATGCTTCGCAACAAAAATTAGACCAAGAAAATATTGGTGGGTTTCGTTAATCTGATTATGCTTCAGTTTAAAGAACATGAATGATGGTGTTGAGATGATAGCATATGTGTTCTTTTGAGAGATGAGATGAAGAAGTGATTAGATGGGGCAGTGATAAATGTGATCTCGTTTTGTGGCTGTAGAGAGAGAATGGGGGCGTTATATTTGTGATATCTGTATTTTAGGTTTAGGTCTAATGTTAAGTGATAAGGTTAGTTTTATATCAGGACATAAGAATGTGGGATTTGGACCGGATTCTTTTAGAATTCGAATGGGCTTTGCAACTGATATTCTCTTATAGGCTGATGTGGACTCGAATTAAACCTTATCTCATGGACGAATTCATGGAGTGAACTATGATGGGCTTATGAACATTTGAACGAAGCAACATTGCTATCCGAATTTCTTTTAAAACAAAAATATAGGATACAATTTTATTTTGTTTAAATGAGGTATTTTTGGTATGGCAAATTTCACGGAGGGATACATAATTCACGGCTTGAGCGAAGATCTGAAAAAATGACTACGTGGGTTTTATACGGTATTATTGACGAGAAATTGACGTGACGTTTCACGGGTGGACTTCTTTATCTTTGAGACGTTGGTTGGTTGGATGCATGTCTCAAGATAACTTGTTGGAGCACATTATGAAATTTGAAAATCGGTTATAAGCGGTAAGGAGTTACGTTGTAGTGCTCACGGTGTGTAACCATCACTTTAAGGAGTTACGTTGTAGTGCTTTCGATGTCACACAGCGTTGTGGATTGTTCAAAATTTAGAACAAGCGATGAAGTCACAAAGTTGGGATGTTTACTTCCTTTTCAAGTCGATATCGGGTTTTCTCCATATGTGGTCATTACAATTAGCGGGTGAATTCAAAGGAGGTTCGATAAAGGTTGGTTTGAGAGAAGTTTATTGAGAGTATTTTTCGACATATTCTCACGGAAATTTGATCAAGCTATGATGTTAATATTGCATCAAAGAAGGTGTCTGGCATGTACGCAACATTATGATGATTCCGATAGCTCATGACCATCGGGAGGGAGAAGTTGGTATTTCATCTTCCGTGATTGGATTACGAAGGGATTTTGCTTAAGGCGAAGAAGGAGAAGTAGTGTGGTGTACATCGGGTTTTTTACCAACTTGGATGCAATACTAAGTGAGTTATGTTGATGTTCCCGAGCGACAACCTTTATGCGATCAAGAGTTTATTTTCTCCGCTGCGTGTCTAAAGATTAAAGGCGTGTTGGAAGAGTGTTGTCGGTTCGGGAGGAGCAAAGAAAAAAAGGCTCACTAGTTAGGAGGAGTAATAACCTAACTAGACCATTACGATTGAAGTTCGAGCTACAAGAAGATCATTTGCCGAGGTCATCGGAGGAGAACTTCAAGTTTGCCTCGATATCTAGACTACGAGACTCGCACTTCAAGAAAGTCAACATTGTTCATTACTATTGTAATTTACTTTGTTTTGTATTTATAGGTCTCATTGTATCCATTCACGGGTGGCGCTATCTTGGAGGAGATTGTTAGCCTCGCTTTTATAAAGATAACGTCACTTACGTAAATTGGACTAGATCGTAGTATACTTTGCCCTTAGGGACTAGTATCGTTTAAGTGGCAAAGTTAGAGCCTATAAATACCCCTCATGACACTCCATGAGGGGTGAGGTGAAGCATTTGGCTAGTTGTATTGTTTTGTTCTTATCAATAAACTTTGTGTTTTCTCCTCCCTCTCTCTAGTTTCTCTCTCTAAAAAGGATAAAGATCTTCATCTTCTTCCACCAACCCCGACCTCCAAACCACATAAATCTTATAGTATTCGGTCCTGACATATACGTTTTCAAGATAATAAATCCATTATTAATTTGTAAAATAGAAATATGTTGATAGAAAATTTGGTGTGAACCGAGTATATATTTCCTATTTATTGCGGTTGTGAAATGTAAAACTTGTATATTGAGTCCATTTTTTTCGGTTTATAATAGTTGTAAGTATATATATTCTGGTCTTGGACTATTAATTAGATGTGTAAAAGAAGTTTCTATTTACGTTATGAGTAATAATAATAACTCATTATAAGTAACATATTTTCCATTTGTATTGTTTATATTGTTGCCAATTGGTTTGTAACTTAAATTCTCAAAATATTAATGATGCGACACTAGATGAGTAGCCATTCGTGGTTTACCACTAGTACAAAAACGGGATTTGGTCACGCATGGTCGAAATGGAACGACCCACATTCGCATATTTGTGTGGTGAAGGTACGAAATTGACAACATGTACTAATTAGTCACACATGAAAATTTTAATTGTGTGACCATTAGAACTATGTCGCCACACAATTAAGCGTTGTGTGGCTAAAGGTATCTGGTGATTTTGTTTGGATCATTTAGCCACATATGAATTTGGAGCGTGACAAATACAAGTAACCTTGATGCGTTAGTCACATGAAGTAATTTTTGTGTGTCTAAATCATAGAGTCAAGTTTTGTCACACATTATTTAAGGGTGGTGATATGTTTTGCCAACTCTTTAGCCACATCCGAAATTGGAACAAGTGACAAATGAAAAGTAAGGTTGAAGCATTAGTCACGATATACATATAAGCGGTGACAAATATATGTCACACACTTGAACACTTGTGACCAAAAGCCATATATGGTCACACTAAATGTTTTGTCACACATTCGTTAAGTGTAGCCAAAATCCGGTACATATGTTCACGTAAGTTAATATGTGTGTTTAAAGTTTAGTTTGTGTTAGCTTGCCGAAGCTAATCTATAAAGTCACATTTGCTACTAACACCGTGACCAAATGCCATATATGGTCACACTAAGCGTTTTGTCACACATATTATTCAAGTGTAGCCAAAATCCAAAGACATATGGTCACGTAACTTAATATGTGGCCATTGGATGATGAATAGTCACTCAAAATACACGTTTCCTCACTTGAAACACCATATGGTCACACTTATTAACACGTTTAGCCACTTTATGGTTAATTGTATGTGACTAAATACCAAAACAAACATGCTTTGTGTGACTAAATGTTAGAAAAGGCCACACAAACATAAAATTCATGTGGCCATTGGATGATCAATAGTCACACAAAAGACACCTTTCTTCACTTGAAACACCATATGGTCACACTTATTAACACTTTTAGCCACTTTATGATTAATTGTATGTGACTAAATACCCAAAACAAACGGCTTTGTGTGACTAAATGTTACAAAAGGCCACACAAACATAAAATCAAGTGGCCATTGGATGATCAATAGTCACACAAAGACATATTTCTTCACCTTAAACACCATATGGTCACACTTATTAACACTTTTAGCCACTTTATGCTTAATTGTATGTGACTAAATAACCAAAGAAACATGCTTTGTGTGACTAAATGTTAGAAATGGCCACACAAAAGAAATTTGATGTGGCCATTGGATTATCAATAGTCACACAAAAACTATTATGTTTTCATAAAGAACTAACTACGAATACTAAATGACTTATCTTATTTACGCGGACTTAACCTTGTCTTGGCAACCTTAACCACTAAAACTAACCTACCGGACTTAACTTTGTCTTGGCGGCTTTAACCACTAAAGTTTTACGTTTATAAGTAGACCACAACACAAAATATATATATTTTTTGGGTGCAAAGATGAACTTGTATTAATCAAGGAAACTTTGTAAAATGAAAAATCAACACACATCGATATGGACAAGTTCCATATCAAGTTGCATACTAGGCAACTCTATTCAATATCGATATATCCGTTCTTATAAGTCGATAATAAAACAAACGCCCATATCATACAACCATGGATGAGATGACAACCAACACAAAACCATCACAAAGAACACCTTTTAATGCACCAAGATGAACCATACACTTCCGGATAGGGCTATACCAAGTAGTTTACATTCCATCTCATGAATGGCTTCAACTACTTGGGAACACACACCCTAAATGAAGCCAACCAAATCCTACACAATCCTAAAATCGTTTATAAGCGTGTCTACCAATAACAACCGATAACGCTCGGAATTACGTTTTAGCACATGCTAAATCTTGGAATTATAAGCGGATTACGGAAGACACGAAGCTTGGTCGTCGATGACAAAGTCAACAAGATTGAATCGACCATTTTGTTTCGTTCCCACCGACACTCCTCAACAATCTCTCCATATGGCGTTTATGGTAACGTGGTTCTTGCTTCTAGGCCTATCGTTGTGGTGTTGCGATTCACGTTCACATAAAACTCCATGTCTTCCGGTATCTCAACAATGCGTTATGGTACTTCCACATGTGATTTCGTCAGTAAACTTATGTGGTATGTTCGCATTAAAAGAAAAATGTAGTATGCTAATCAAAAGTATGTCCATGTGTTGAAGTATATATTAGTTTTTGAAAGCGATTATAATGACCGAAATGGTCCGATTTGTATCATTACTTACCAAACGACTCCTGTCGTGACATATGCAAGGATGGGCGGCGTAAAACAATCCCTTTCACTTTCATGCTCGAACATTCGTTCCATGCACATATGTGTTTCATACGCTCATCCGCAATTGGAATTTAATAAAAGCGGTAATTAATAATTTAAAAGCTATTATATGGAAAGGTTTATTTTAAAATAAAGTCATAGATTATGTCTACACTTTGATTAACATACCTTCATCTACGGGGTTTCTCATGAGCGGTCTTGTAAGATTGACTCCATACGTTGCACAAGTTCGAGCGCATCATCACCATTTTGAAAGAAATGGCATCGGGAAACAGATTGTTTAGGAGATTTGTGAAAACAACTCTTGTGCCAAAGAAACGAGTTTTCATCGTGAACCAATACATTCCATCCGTGCCCACCAAACTCATGCGGCGTGTCTGTTTTCCTCCGGTATTTCAATTTGACGGTGAGTGATAGCTGCTACGGCACGCCAAAGAACAAGAACGTCAAATTGGTTATTGTCGATATGGTCCGGAAATTGCAAGGAATGACCTACGTAATAGTTTAGTTTAAAGAAAACATTAGCGGGTCAAACAATTAAAATAATCCCCATTTTCAACAAACTTATACAATGTATTGATTAACATTTTTTCTTACGAGGTTGTGCAGGATATTCATCCAACGTAACCGAGCACCTCGTTATCGTAACCTAGAAGAGCGGATCGTATCCGGGGCATTCGTGGCACGCATCGTTGTACCCTATTACATAATAACGATCTTCTTCACGACGAATGAAATGGAATGTGGCCACATTGATGTATTGGCTTTGATCAATAAAAGCTTGCCACTCGGACCCTTGCAAAGTAATGCGACCACGAACCAATTTCCGATAAACCTTATGTTTGGTTCCCCATTGTGGATTAGGTATATCCAGCGCTTCTTGGGTACTGAGTGTTTGATAAACAAAGCGGAAGCATCTTAAATTTAAAAAGTAAGCACGTATATCAATTTGATGGTTACATCGATAAATTTATAACCTTAAGTAAGCATTTTAAGTACAACTTACCGCAATGTCCTAATGTTTGTGCGGTTTGCCTCCACCAACAATTGGATGCTCATTCTATTTTAAAACCACAATCGTCTTAATGGTCAATAAGGTTATATCATATGCATAACATTCAACTAATACAAGTCTTAGATGATCAATACATCTTTATCATTAAGGTGTCAAACAAAATATGATTGAAGATGTACTACTACATATTTAACTATGTTTCAAAAACCAATAATCATATAGTCCTTTTAGAGTAAAAATCTGTATTTTTTTACGTTTATTCATCTTACCCAATACGTTTGTTAAAATCTAGTAAGAAATCCATAATCTACCCAACATACCATACGCCATTGCTTCATCCAATGTTTAAACCTAAGCTCAGATAATTAATTACATAAGGTGTAGTGCTTTACCAAATCATATAAAAGCTATACTAACCTAGATTAAACATATGTTTACAAGTTGTCTAATTAGCTATTTAACAAATAGCTGCTACGTTTTCCACAATCCACATATATCCATGATTCTTTTTATTCAAATCATCCTATATTTACATGTCACACAATATTCTAAAGAATCAAATCGCATATAGTTCTAATAAAGCAGTTGTTACTTTATGATCAAAGGATACTATATTCTTTAGGATATGTTAAACATTCTTGAAAAATTACCAAACATGCATTTGTATCCATCAACATATCGAAAACATGCATATCAATCACTTTACATTTGCGGTTCATGGTTAAAAAACAAAGAAAAAAAAAAAAAAACAATGTGTAACATTACACGATGATGCGGTTGTTGTGTTGAAGAAGATAGACTTGAATATTTTGCTAAGACTATGTGATTAAGTGTAGCCGTAATATGTCACGGTTCTCAAAGCGCAATGATTACAATTAATTAAGGAATGATTTTTGTTTTATTTTTTAGCTTGTATTATGGGAGCATTGCATATATACCCACTAAAACTCAAAAGTTTCATATTTCTCCATAATACAATTTTTAATGCATGATGTACAATGCAACTTAAGCATGTTTTGGTATATATGCAAATATGTAAATTTTACACAACAATTACGTACCAAAACGGTACATTTGAAAAATCGCAACTATTTTATGACCTAAACCCTTGATTAAATACATACAAAATATTTGGTAGAATCACCTTAAAAATTAAGTACCTTAACATACAAATAAATAATATTACATTAACATACACGATATCGTAACTTCTCGCAAATAAATACATATATCGAATACAATATTGGTTAATCGAATATACAATGTAGCTATTGAATCATCGCGGTGCATCAACATTTGCAATGTTTTGTACGATGTTTCCGTCCTTGAATGTCACGTTCACTTGTGATGATAAAAACTGTGGAATCCAAGTAACAAAAAAGTTATCGTTGTAATAAAGTATATAATTGTAGGTACTTTTAAAATAAGAAACATACTATTCAATAACTTAGCACTACCAAGTATTAACTTAGCAGCGACAAGATTAACTTAGCCTTGCCAAGATTAACTTATTCCACCCATTCTTATTCGATGTCAAATTCCGGCCCATTCAAGTACAAGGTTGTGATAATATTATGCATATAAAATAAACGGTCACAAACATGCGACATAATCGTCTATACATTGCTATAAACCGGTCAAGATACGGGCAATCTCAAGTTTAAAACTACCGTCATAATTGATCAAAGCGTTGATGGTCATGGTAAACAACACGCCTCTATCAAAGTAAGACACCTATGTTATAAGCAAGCAAGTGGAGACAACTTAGTACTTTGGCGTCCACTCGAAATCCCATTGCCATGTCTATGAAATGGTCGCAAAGATTTGCACCAAATTCAATAACTTAGCACTACCGAGATTAACTTAGCAATCGACGGTATTAACTTAGCAGCGACGGTGTTAACTTCTTCCGACCCATTCTTATTCGATGTCAAATTCCACCCATTCTACTACGACTATATACACGGATGCTTAACATCTTCGAGCCAATCATGATTCATTGGGACGGGTGTATGATAGGGACCAATGATTATATATAGCTTCTAACGAAACTATATATACACGTGACGCCAACGGACGCCACCACAATGAAACATGATTGACACAAGAAATTTACCAACTTCATTAAAGTACAAGGTTGTGATAATATTATGCATATAAAATAAAGCGGTCACAAACATGCGACATAATCGTCTATACATTGCTATAAACCAGTCAAGATATGGGCAATCTCAAGTTTAAAACTACCCGTCATAATTGATCAAAGCGTTGATGGTCATGGTAAGCTTAACACGCCTCTATCAAAGTAAGACACCTATGTTATAAGCAAGCAAGTGGAGCGACTTAGTACTTTGGCGTCCACTCGAAATCCCATTGCCATGTCTATGAAATGGTCTGCAAGATTTGCACCAAACCTATTGCTATGACGGTGACATAGGAATGGGTTTTCGAGGAAGCTCAAAGCACTGAAAGGTGCCGAATAAATAATTATCGATTCTACAAAAGTTAATTTTACAGAGATGAAAAGACAAAAAGCCTATCCAATGATGAAAAGACTTTTAAGTGCAATGGTTAAAATTTTAATGTTGAAACTAGGAATAAGATCTTGTATACAGCAACCCATCTACCATACGATCAAAAAAAATTGACTCATTTTTGCACATAATAGTGAGGCTCGGATCAGTATAAATCAATAGTTTCAAAACATCGATGTCACATCATTTGCATGATTTAATAAGATACTTGTCATCACGACCTCATACACACCGACACCTCATAATTATAGTTTTGCTAGATTGTTAAAAAGTTAAGGAACAATATGATATAGTTGCAGATTCAAGCGGAAGTTGAACATACCAATGTGGCGCGTTACTTTGTAGATGTGTATGGAATTTCAACTTAGTGAACCCTTCGATCCCCTACGGTACCTTTTGTCGTTTCAACTCCCTTTGAGCAAAGGCCCGCACCAGCGATTTGCTGGATTGTTGAAAAACAAAGGCAGCGCTTTGGGAATTTAGAATGGGTAACTATCTTGAAATTCCTACTCATCTACAAAGTAACGTGCCACCTTGGTACGCTCAACTTCCTTGAATCGCAACTATATCATATTGATCCTAACTTTTTAACAATCTAACAAAAGTCTATAACAAGTATATCGACTCATATAAACTTCCAAACCGGTGTGCGGTGTGATATGCATTAGCAAGGCTCGAATCGTGAAAAGGTTGGATAAACACCGGAACATCGGGATATAACCGCCATGGTCGCAAAATAATGTAATAAAATTGCCATGCCAACATACGGTAAATCACATCATTTGCATATCAAATAAGATAATCGTCATCACACCTTTTGCATATCACAAATAAACACATGTGGCCCAAAATAAACCAACTCCCTTTGAGCAAAGGCTGCACCAGCGATTTGCTAGATTGTTGAAAAACAAAAGGAACGTATGGAACCGAGAAGGGTTAATTATGTTTTTGAAATCATAATTATAGTTTTGCTAGATTGTTAAAAATTAAGGAACAATATGATATAGTTGCGGATTCAAAAGGAAGTTGAACATACCTCTATCACATCATCGATTGATTTATTAAGATATATCATCACACCTCTATCAAAGTAAGACACTTATGAACAAAATAGAGTTTATACATGCAAAGGAAATGGTCAAAAAGTTAAATGTCAATATGTTATAAGCAAGCAAGTGGAGATAGTTTAGTACTTTGAACGTCCACTTGAAATCCCATTGCCATGTCTCGAAATGGTCGCAAAGATTTGCACCAAACTGTTGCTATGATGGTGACATAGGAATGGGTTTTAGAAGCTCAAAGTACCAAGTGTAAATAATTATCGATTCTACGAAAGTGTATGTGTTGAATGGGATAATGAAGGGTGTGGCTGCCATGAACAATACACACTATATCATTATCGCAATCAACACACCTCATAAAAAAAACACAATCAAACCCTTTACGAGATCCCTCTTCGTCCTTTTGTCGTTTCAACTCCTTTGTGCAATTGCACGCACCGTGCAAATCGCTAGATTGTTGAAAAACAAAAGGAACAGATGGGAACTCAGAAAGGGTTTGATTGTGTATTTAAGATCATAAAAAAAGTGTTTTCCTAAAAAAGAAGCATAGTTAACCCTTCTGAGTCCCCATACATTAACATTTAACTATGCTTTTTATATTTACTAAACTGCATACCTTATTGACTATTATGCGATCACAACAACAACAACAACAAACAAAAGGCAATAGCGTAGTGCGAAAGCAAGCAAACAAGCAAACAGGGCATACAGGAAAAAGAAACACGCACAAGCAGGCCGTAAATACGCCAATAGCAAAGCGCAACAGACATAAAACCAAAAAGCCCAGGCACACCAAAAGCAGGCCAACCTAAGGGAGCAACAACAGAGCAACGCAAACCACGCACGGGGCCTAAGACTACGGCAAAACAAAACACGCAAGGAGGCAAAAGGGGACACCTACCCGCAAATCTCATTCTTCGCGTCTACTAATCTCATTCTTCGTGTCTCATTCTTCACGTACCCATACTGCATGTATAACACGTAATCGTTATTACCTCAACTAATGATCCATAAATCATCAAACAACTACTTTTCCTATGCAAATGACTAATACCCTGACTAACATCCTAAACTAACATAACACAATATCATCTATAAATCAATAAACATCCTAAACTAACAAACTAGCATTAAATTATAACATTTATACGAGATATTAGGCTCAATAGGAAGAGAATCAAGCCCTTTATAATAGCCCTCAAGAGTATTTCATTGACTAACATTTATTTTCATTGATTTTGCGTTTGATTGAAAACCCTAAATCGCTATTAATTATAATCTAACTGTGTGTTTTGACCGAGTGTAAGAGAGATAAATGTGTGAAATCTTGAAAGTCAAACACACACTACTTGACCATTTTCTAATAAAAGTAAATAAATAAATAAAACTAACTTATTTATTCAAGTTAATAAAGCATTAAAACCTAAAATTAACCATTGTCGATCATTGATCATTGATCATTTACATATAATTACTTATATAAACAAAGTAGCGATTAATAGCAAGCATCCATACAACCATCAACTATACATCATCAAAACACAAAAAACTTCCAAAGCTTCCTATGCTCCATCTTCGACTCATCGACTTCATCCAAATCTTCCAAGAACTCCTCCTTCTCCGGCGGACTCAAGCGACATAGCACCAAAAGCCGAGCCAAGAAATCAATCTTCCTTCGATCCTTCAACTGTATCTCACGGCATACTCACCGATTCTTTATATGACATTGAAACGAGTAAACAAACTACCGACCTCATCGATTATACTGTTCTTTTTTGCAACATTTCCTCGAATCTTTCTCTTCTCCCATCCGCTCGATCAACTTTTTCTCCTCTGCTATCTCTTGCAATATCAACAACTCGAAAGCATCGTGAGCTTACGGGATTCGATGGCGGCTTTCATTTCATCGATATTAGGTGTGGAAGACATTTTGTGTGTTTAGGGTAAAATTATTGATAGTTGTGTTTTAAGAGTAAAATGATTGATACTTAGTGTGTTGATTTTATGGTTAGGTAAGTATACATAATTACAATGTACCTCACAATTTGCACAAATAATCACAAAAAAACACTTAAGAGGCATCGGAAAATTTATTTTGGGTGTTACTGTAGCCCCTTCATATTCTTCCATGCATAAATGTGATATGCAATAGTTCAAGAAAAAGAAAGAAAAAGTGATATGCAGGAGGAGTATTTAGGAAGATATCTAATATTGCAATTTAAACCCTTCATTTTTCATTGGATCTAAACCAGCCCTATATAGTAGGGGTGTTCACGGGGTTCGGCTCGATTCGTTTAGAGATTTTAACTATCGATCACGGGCGGGTAGTTCATTCTACTATCCAAAACCGAACCGTACTAGGCGGGTAACCGGACATGCGGGTATCCAAATGAAATGTTACCCGCGGTTCGGTCACGGTTAACCATTCAAAAAATTAATCGAATCGAATCGGGCGAACAATAACATAAATTATAACGTAATATGTCATTTTAGTAAAATTAAATAACACTAAAGATATTAGAATAATAGTAATGTTGTTGTGTCGCAATAGCAACATTCAAATTACCATATCTAACAAAATAAGTAATACTACTTATTTGGCGTTTATAGATTACGATCACATTAATGATATGTAATCCATGGACGTTAGTAAATGATCAAATTAGATAAGTAAAATGCATTATGAACCGTGATAAGCGGGTTTTTCGGTTCGGGTTTTCTCGATTTCAGTTTCTTGATTATCGGTTTTAGCGGTTATCGGTTTGCTCAAATTCTTAAAATTTATGTCAATCGCAATACATCGACCAAAATCAAAGTTAGTCATCTTTACAATGTAGCACATTGACAAAATCAAAGTTAGTCATCACTACAACTTTGGCAAACAATGAATCGGTTGTTATTAATTTGCGAACCATGCAATTTGCATAACAAAACCCACGTATACGTTTATACACACATTCATACGTTTATACACGTTTTTGTCTGCTTTAATACGTTTTAAATGCGTCTTTGTCCCCTTTAACTGCTTTTATCGTTTAGGTTTTGTTTACGCCGTCCGTGTTTACACGCCGCTAGTTTTTCATGTTTCCGTCCGTTTGAATAAGTTTTAGTCATTTTACATACTAACGTACATTTCAAACGTTTCATACATTTTCATATGTTTTACATATATACGTTTTCGTCCGTTTTCATCCGATTTACCCGTTCTCATCCGTTTTACCCATTTCGTATGTTTATAAGAATTTTCAACCGTTTTCAAAGGTTTTCTTACACTTTTACAGTTAAATGCGTTTATACAAGTTTTGTCTGCTTTAATACGTTTTGGTCCGTTTTCTTACGTCTTTGTCCCTTTTAATCGGTTTTATCGTTCCGTTTTTGTTTGAGTTTTTCGTCCGTGTTTGCGTTTTTTAGTAGTTTTTTCATCTTTTAGTCCGTTTGTATAACTTTTACACACATTCGGCCGATTGCATCTGCTTTGCACGCCGTCCCATTTACCCGTTTTCATTCGTTTTACCCATTTTCGTATGTTTTAAGAATTTTTCAACCGTTTTCAAGGTTTTCTTACACTTTTACAGTTCGTAAGTTCTAAACACGTTTTCTTGTTTTAATCGTTATGGTCCGTTTTCTTACGTTTATACACGTTTTTATACTGTTTTAATACGTTTCGTCGTCTTTGTCCCCTTTAACTGTTTTATCGTTTCGGTTTTGTTTACGTTTTTTCGTCCGTGTTTACACGCCGCTAGTTTTTTCATGTTTCCGTCCGTTTGAATAAGTTTTAGTCTGCTTTTACATACTAACGTACATTTTCAAACGTTTCATCTGATTTCATATGTTTTACATATGTTTTCGTCCGTTTTAATCCGATTTACCCGTTCTCATCCGTTTTTACCCATTTTCGTATGTTTATAAGAATTTTTCAACCGTTTTCAAAGGTTTTCTTACACTTTACACGTTAAATGCGTTTATACAAGTTTTTGTCTGTTTAATACGTTTTGGTCCGCTTTCTTACGTCTTTGTCCCTTTTAATCGGTTTTATCGTTCCGTTTTGTTTCTGAGTTTTCGTCCGTGTTTGCACGTTTAGCCGGTTTTTCATCTTTTAGTCCGTTTGTATAACTTTTTACACATTCGACCGATTGCATCTGCTTTGCACGTTTCGTCCCATTTACCCGTTTTCATTCGTTTTACCCATTTCGTATGTTTTAAGAATTTTCAACCGTTTTCAAAGGTTTTCTTACACTTTACAGTTAAATAAGTTCTAAACACGTTTTCTTCGTTTTAACACGTTATGGTCCGTTTTCTTACGTTTATACACGTTTTTATCTGTTTTAATACGTTTTTAAATGCGTCTTTGTCCCCTTTAACTGTTTTATCCATTTTCGGTTTAAAACCATATGTGTCAACCCAATAATCAAGCTTAATTTCGGTCAACCCAAAGCGAACTTAATTCATAATCGGTTTCGGTTCGCTTTGGTTTAATTATAGTTCGGTTCGTTCGGTTTCGTATTGACAAAAATAAAAATATAACATTTAACGAAACAAAACCCGATAACCGAACGGATCAACACCCTAATTTATAGTCATAGTTTAAAAGAAGGAGGACTTAGTTTGCCGTTTTTAAACATTAGGTCCTTAGAGATTGGTGGATCTTAGGGATGACGGGGAGGCTGCGAGGTCTGGCTGCGGGGGTTGAATGATCTCATTACTCAATCTTAGGAGGAAATCGATACCAAGGAAGAACAAATTCAGGCGATGAATGGTTGAAGGGTTTCTCGCTATGGAATGGGATGTTTTCTTTGCTCTAGTGTCATCTGTTTATGTCTAATGTCTAATGTCTTGGTTTAAAGGGATGGTATGTAGATATATTAACAATGGAATATGTATGGATCTTTTGATGGTTTATCCATACGAATGCTAATATTATGTTTGTTAAAATATGTAATGTGTTTGCTAGTTTGTTTCATCTTTTTTCATGTTGTTTTGAATTTAGGAATTGGTTGTGGTGTTAAAGTTCATATTCGCACTAGTATAATGTATTATTGTAGGATTAGGATGTTCAATTTTAGATTGTTGTCAATTTTTTATGGTGATTATGAAGTTTAGAACTGGAGGCGTTTGTTCATGACAATTATTTTGATTGAACCACTATATTGGGTGTTTTGTTGTTGTTTACGCTTTAAGTTAATTGCATTTACATGTTTTCTTGATTTTTTTTTACTACTTGAGGATGTTATAGCTTATCTAATTGCTTATAAATAGCTTATTTATAGCCTTAAAGTAAGGTCTTAGGTCATTTGATGTATCGCAGATTCTTGGTTTGATTGCCTATTTTTGTGCTTAATTGTTTATCCGGAACTGCTTATTAGTTATAGTTGTTAATTAGTTGCTTTAAGTCCATTTTAGCTTTTGATTGTTCATTTGTATGCGCCATGTGGTGATTTTAGTGTATTTGCGATTATATGTGTTTTGACACATGATGCAAGTAATATGAGTGTTTGGGACCTGGGTAAGCACCATTTCGCTGGGGTGTTTTGGTTTAAAAATTGTTTGATTTGGATCCACATTTAAAATTATCAAATTTGGAGCCAAATTTTAGCCAAAATTTTAAAATTACTTTGGAAATTATGGTTTCCTTAATTGAAAAAGCGCCCATCATTAGCCCTATTTTTACTCCAATAAATCGACCTTGAGCAAAACAACGAACTTCAATTTTACACCATTATTTACCAATTAAGT
The DNA here is from genome assembly GCA_022545495.1 of Chrysanthemum lavandulifolium. Lineage (NCBI taxonomy): Eukaryota > Viridiplantae > Streptophyta > Magnoliopsida > Asterales > Asteraceae > Chrysanthemum > Chrysanthemum lavandulifolium. Next base: position 100,868,307 of record CM040245.1, read on the forward strand.
TTACTAATTTTCTTTAACACATTACTTCGACGAATCATGTCAACGCAAATCACTTATCCGGATGATTTGGTTTATTCGATCGTGAAATTGAAAACACTTTAGAATATGAATCGAGGCGATTCGGATGAGGTGAGGATCTTTGAAACAACCATTCAAATGCGAATGTTGTTAAGAGGGCATAACTAGGTTAGCTAAGTTTCGCAGGAATATGGAAAAGCAGACGGAATAAAGGTCGGTGTAACCTTGATGCCTTCGGATAGGTTATCGAGGAAAAAGCAGAGCATTGTTTTCAAGTTTTTGGGTGATTTGGTTCGTGAGCATATAGGTGTCGAGTTCTAACACGGAGGAAGGTTGATTGAAGCAAGAGATAAAATGTGGGATGAAATCACGGTGCACATATACTTTTTTTAACTAGTAGTGGCTTGGGTCGTAGATACAAGGTGTTAAAAGTTTATCTCTGCATTTACGGTATGTGCAACTAATTAACAACAATTTCTTAATCTTTGCGATATTTTGATGTTGACTTGACGGTCGAAAGTCGATAATGAATCGTCTTGGTCAACTTCTAAGGAATTTCAGAATGAAATTGATACAAAACTACATATTGCCCAACCAAAATACCCTTTCAAAACTAAATGAAGTCCCGGCAAAGTATAGTGCAATTATAAAAGCGAAGATTGGGTTAATTTTGTAAACTACACACCCAATGAGGAATACAAGGTGTTAATTATTCATTTTTATTCAAGTTCAAATATCTTTCACCTTTTCATATGTTTCCATATGTATTAGTTGTATACTATCGACATTACTACATCTAAGCGCCGTATGATTTTGTGTTGCAAGGTGAGATCGGCAAAGCTAAAGTGTCGCGTTCAAGTCTGCATTTATGATCATACAATGGGACGAGGTGGATACGCCCGTGTGATAGAAAAATGGTAACGATAAACATTTGCACATTTACATTTGCATTTAATAGCATCATAGTTTCGTTTATATTCGTTTATCTTACATTTGTATGTATTTGATGTGTATAAGATCGAGAGTAAAGAAATTGAACGGATGAAGAACCACCGCGTGGTACTGCTGTGGTTGAAAGGAAGGGTGAAAAAGACGGAGAATATCACGATGAAGATATCGGTCGATGGGAGAAAAATTTGTAAGTTTGATCGCAAATTTTATTATTATGTTTGTTTAGTTATAAGTTAATCACGCTCTCAGTACACTTAAAAGCGCGTAGTTATAAGTTAATACGGTAGTGTTTTAGTTAATACTTTTAGTTAATCTTGCTCTTGTATTACTTAAAGCGTATTTATAAGTTAATACTGGTAGTGTTTTAGTTAATACTTTTAGTTACAAGTTAATCTTGGTAGAATTAAATAACCTATTTCCCATATTGTGTGTGCGAGAAAAGCGGACGACAAGATCAAACAAGGAATCTTGAAGCTTGATCATGGCACCGATGCCATGACAGTTGTATTAGGTAAGGAAAATGGAGGATATGCGAGAGGTGGGAGGTGGAGTAACCTACAAGAGGTATTTTGATCGCACTCGAATAAGACAAGCATCGATGAAAGAGTGGTGTTACTTCAAAGTGAACTTGCGATGAGGCGCCAACGTCAAGAAAAAGAGGCGTGTCTGAGTTTGATGAAACAATTGGGTGCACAAAGGGGCGATTCTGATCAACTTCAACTCCATTGATGAAAACAGTAAGACATAAGAAAGTAACATTCCATCTTTTTTTACCCTTTTAAATCTTTTGTCTTAAACAATTTATATTTCGGTGTCTCCGGTGAACATTAATCTTTTAAATAGCGATCTTGATGAGGATAGTTGAGCATGTATCTCCCCAAAATAGTTTAAAAACAAGTAAAGGTAGGGGCCATGAACTCACTGTAATTGTAAGAGTTGAAAATAAATGTAACAATTATCAAGCAATATTTAAGCATGTATCTCCCCAAGCATTCAAAATAAGGAAAAGAGGGCTATGACTCACCTCGTGTTATCGTAGTCGGATGGAAAACAAATTAGATAATATGAACAAACCGCTCCGACCCTCGACCTGAGTTGGTATATCATGTATTTAGTATTCGTGTTCATGTTTATGCGGCGATAATGTTCTTTATATTCATGAAGTCTCTTCAAAATTTAATAATACTTATCGTACTTATTTTCATGGCTCGAATGATTGTTAGTAAATTTTTATAGAAATCCAAGTTATTAAATATTTTACGTTTCCTAAATATTATAATTCACAATTTTAAATATTTACAGTTTTTATCCTTGTACTTTCAAAAATGACACTTCATACCCACAACTATGAGTTATTGACAAAATCAGCCCTTGTATAATCAAATTTGAATAAATTACATTTTTAGTCCAAGAATAACCTTACCTTTCAAAATTTACAATCTTTATACTTGAAATTTTATAAGAAAAATTCACTTGTTTTCGGCATAAATGGACAAAAGTGCGGGTGAATAAAAGCAAGGCCTTAAAAGGTTTTTAATATGTTCTTGATCCTTTCAAGAGTTTGTCCGGTGGCCTTTCTAATGGTTCAAACTAGAGGTCTTAAGCTCTTACGGTTTTGTCGCAATGATTTCCCAATGTAGGGGGTTTATGTGCTTTTTGTTGTTTTTGGGCGATAACGGGGCTAAAAGAGGACAGATTTTACACAAGACCAGCTAGGGTTTCTACAGCGCATTTGACCCTTCAAACACTTTGCTCTAAGCTCTTCTAAATGGTATAAGTCTCATGTCCTAGTTCTCTTTGATTAGAAAGATACAAGTCACTGAACATGGCCATAGCGCACGCGCGCTTTATGAAAATTTCAAGAAAGCTCTATATCTTTGCATGCGACCTTGTGAAATATGGTTTTACCCATCCCTAATGTTTCTAAGATAGTTCTTACTCAAATTTATCAAAATCCCATATTTCCCAAATATTTGTTGTAAAAAGCTTTTTGGCTTTATGACTTTTGACCAAAATGATGGTCGCTTTTAAAGATAACGACTAGGCTTTTTAACCGGTTATGGGGCGTTTTGTAGTATCCTAGGTGCTGTTTACAACGGTACTTTGGTTGTCCTTAATTCCTTTGACATGATGTAAATAAATAGGGCGCAAGTAGGGGTGTTGGGTCATTTTTGTAAGATATACCTAACAATTTGTTGGGATTTTATTAAATTCGCCGTTATCGTTTTCTAGACCCGTGCTCGATTTTTGAAGAAAACGTCGTTCGGACAACTTCGTGTTTTAACTTTTTCATAAAACGGACCGAAATGCCTCGTTTCGCGTGCCGAGTGTTACGTCCACGAGAAAGTTCGGACATATTTTCGGAACTTCTTTAGACCATAACTTTTGACTCGTGTACTCGTTTAAGTGATTCAAATTGCTACGTTCTCCTTATAAAATCCTTTTAACGAGTATGCAATTGATATATTAAAAGTTAAAACGAAATAGATTGAGTTTAAGAGACTTACAAACTTGGAATTTGACAAGAACCAAAATGAGACCAAGTGGATTTCTAAGTTGAACAAAACTTCTTCCTTCCTTTTAGGTTTTGTTTACAAGTGGATTTATGGGGCGATGATATGCAAATAGTATGGTATCATGTGTGTGTTTGCATGAGACTCAAAAGGAAAGGGTATGGGCGTTTATATAGGCAAGGAATGCATGGTTTGTGAAAGGTAACTGGCCACTGCATTAAGTTGTAGCCATAATAAGGAATGTGGTGAAGAACAAGGTGATGTGGAGTATTAAAGGTTGTGTGGTGCGTGTGATGGTGATGAGAATGGAGTGATGTGGTGGTGTTCTTGGCCAAGGTTTTTACCTACAACATTTGACCATGGTAAATCTTCAAGGTAAAAGGGTGATGTGTAATTCTTAGGTGCAAGTAAATGCATGTGGTTAGGAGATTTTACAAGTATACTAGGTAACTAATTGGTAACTTAGTTAGTTCAATTTTAACTATGGTAAAAGGGGAGGGGCGTTGGCATTGAGGGGTAGTACCTAGGGCTTTAGTGAGTTGTACCTAGAGTGTAGAGATGTAGTATACTTAGTTAGGTTTGTAATTTTACTTTAGATAATTATTAGTTTAACTTAGGTAAATGATATATTTAACATATATGCATAAAATACTTGTACCACAAGCATTGGAGAGTTGTACATTAGGTTTAAAAATTTAGGAAAGTAAATTTTAAGGGCTTGTGCAATATAGATTTGTATCATGTGCTTTAAGGTAGGTACATTGAGGTTTATAATGTGATTTTATGTAAACATTAAACTTTATGCATTAAGGACTTGTACTTATGTTGAAAGACACATACATTAGTATTTTGAAAATATATCATGTACATAAAATCATAGAGTTGTATATTAGGGCTTGTAACGAAATTAAAGTTTAGCTAGGTTCCGTGCTTTAATGACTTGTACTCTAGGTATAAAATGTTGTACTTTAGGAATTATGATTTAGTTGTGTAAAATCATAGCTAAAATAAATTAGGGCTTCGTGAAAACTCTAATAAATGGCTAACGTTTAGTTTGAAAGTTTAATAAGTATGTTAACGAAATAACGTAAAATGATAAATAAAAGTTGAAAACCTTTATTGTTTTACATATAAAGATGTTTATGTTTATTAAAGATGTGAGTTCATCACATTGGCTAGTTTTTGTGATCAAATAAAAGAATATTGTTTCTTAAAAAAAAATTTGGACGTAGAAAATGGACATGTATTCTTTCGTTGGAATATTATATTAGTTTAATCTGAGGTGAAATTCTACCGGTGATTCTGATCTCACCCTTAAATTGAATCTCGTCCGAGATTTAGTCCGTGTTAAATGTTGAAGTAATGAGGATGAAATGTGGTTTCACTTGTGAAAGCTTAGAATTTATTGTTCTTACATGTGAATAACATTATTCCGAAGGTCATATAAACTTATGAAAATTTTTATTTTGAATGAAGATTGTTATTTTAATTAGTTTTGAAAATTGACGTTGAAAACTCTCTTTAATGATGAAGATTTCGGATGAGAATTTGATGGGTGTAGAAAAAGTTGTTGAACATCAGCTTTTGTAGATGATGAATCAGTTTGTGATTCTCGAGTTCATACTCATGTCGTTTCAGATACAAATAAGCCCACTCATTTATAATCAATCACTTACATAGAGAGGCGTCCCAAACAATGTAAATAAAGAATATAAACTTATGGTTCATGATTCACAATTTCCTTATTTAAATAAAAAGGCGTCCCAATCCATTTAAATAAAGACATTGTAAGTCATCCTACTTAAGAATTTACGATCTAACATTGCATTAATCGATGAGTTATAAGGAGATTCGGGTATTTTTGGAGTCTGAAAGAGTGTTTTCACTCATTATTTAGAGATGGAAGTAAGAATATCAAGGAAAGTTGCCAAAATAGTTGGTGAGTATATATATTTAGTGTAAATAAGATAAGTAGGAGAGACCATTGTAATTGGTTACAATGTCTTAAGAAGGTTTCATAAATTTGAAAAATATAAAAGTAGGTACATGCTCGGGGAAATGTGATTAAGTCATAATGCCTTAGAGTAGGCATATGCAGGTATGTTTACTTCGTATAAAGTGATCAGAAGTATATATCAGTATACTAAAGTGTTTGTGTAGCATAAACTGTCTAAAAGTCACATAATTACGGAGGATGGAAGGCGCGGAGAGCAAAAAGGCTATAAAATGTTTTTGTGAAAAAGTAGTTATAGTTTAGGTCTCAATTAGACCCGTTTCTCTATAATCGAGGCTCGATACCAACTGTAACACCCCAATTTCGTGATACGCAGCGGAATTCAAACCGGGTGTTACTTCATGGCTCAACGATTACAATGTAAACGAACTCTAATTGTATCATTTTAAAAGATTTATCATTCGATTTATATAAATATCGAGTTTACAAAATGAGGTCCCAATGGTTTCTGGTTTATTAAATAAGTTATCGAATGATAATATAGCCTTCTTGAGTATCCGTGCCCTTCCATGCCATCCTCGTAAATTATGAACCTGAGATAAACATGCTAAAAAGTCAACACAAAGGTTGGTGAGTTCATAGAGTTTATAGATAAAATAGTTGAGTTCAGTAGTTTAGAGTTTGAGCGATTGTTGTAATAAATACAAATATTGATAAAATAAGTAGTGGGTTATGTTATAATCCACCCATAGTTCGTTTGCTTAGTAATCAATTGAACACAAGTTTCAAGATTGGGCCATGTTGTTGCACCCATAAATTCAATGGTTGCGACATTTGTATCATTGCAACACGGTATATATTGCCTTAAGTCTCATGAACATAAACCTTAACACGAACGCGTCATAATAATGACGTAAGTTACAAACATCACAATAATGATGTGAGCAACAATGCCCTCCGGTAGGGTTTGCCATTCTCCTAGTATTCTCGAATAAAGTGCATTTGGTTACCTGTCCGCTAACACAAATGGGCGTCAACCGCCAATAGATCTATTCACTATATTCGCGTTCACTCGCAAGTGATTAATGGTTCATGATATGAGGGACTTTCAGTGGCAATAGTGTATAACTTAGGCAATAACAATCAGGATCGCATACAGATAGTAATTGTGTTCAAGTTTGTAGCAAAACGTGTAAAGTGTGATTATGAAATCATAGTAGTATGTAAAAGTGTAAAGTACTTTTGAATGTAAATGAAAATAGTTGAGCATGTATCTCCCCCAAAAATAGTTTAAAAACAAGTAAAGGTAGGGGCCATGAACTCACGGTAATTCGTAAGAGTTGAAAATAAATGTAACAATTATCAAGCAATATTTAAGCATGTATCTCCCCCAAAGCATTCAAAATAAGGAAAAGAGGGGCTATGACTCACCTCGGTGTTATCGTAGTCTGGATGGAAAACAAATTAGATAATATGAACAAACTGCTCCGACCCTCGACCTGAGTTGGTATATCATGTATTTAGTATTCGTGTTCATGTTTATGCGGCGATAATGTTCTTTATATACATGAAGTCTCTTCAAAATTTAATAATACTTATCGTACTTATTTTCATGCCTCGAATGATTGTTAGTAAATTTTTATAGAAATCCAAGTTATTAAATATTTTATGTTTCCTAAATATTATAATTCACAATTTTAAATATTTACGCTTTTATCCTTGTACTTTCAAAATGACACTTCATACCCACAACTATGAGTTATTGACAAAATCAGCCTTGTATAATCAAATTTGAATAAATTACATTTTAGTCCAAGAATAACCTTACCTTTCAAAATTTACAATCTTTATACTTGAAATTTTATAAGAAAAATTCACTTGTTTTCCGTGATAAATGGACAAAAGTGCGGTGAATAAAAGCAAGGCCTTAAAAGGTTTTTAATATGTTCTTGATCCTTTCAAGAGTTTGTCTGTGGCCTTTCTAATGGTTCAAACTAGAGGTCTTAAGCTCTTACGGTTTTGTCGCAATGATTTCCCAAAGTAGGGGTTTATGTGCTTTTGTTGTTTTGGGCGATAACGGGGCTAAAGAGGCGATTTACACAAGACCGACTAGGGTTTCTCTGACGCATTTGACCCTTCAAACACTTTGCTCTAAGCTCTTCTAAATGGTATAAGTCTCATGTCCTAGTTCTCTTTGATTAGAAAGATACAAGTCCACTAACACGGCCATAATGGCCACACGCTGCTTTATGAAAATTCGATAAAGCTCTATATCTTTTGCATGCGACCTTGTGAAATATGGTTTTACCCATCCCTAATGTTTCTAAGATAGTTCTTACTCAAATTTATCAAAATCCCATGTTTCCCAAATATTTGTTATAAAAGCTTTTGGCGCTTATGACTTTTGACCAAAATGATGGTCGTTTTAAAGATAATGACTAGGATTTTAACCCAAGGTTATGGGGAAGTTTTGTAGTATCCTAGGTGGTGTTTACAACGGTACTTTGGTTGTCCTTAATTCCTTTGACATGATGTAAATAAATAGGGCGCAAGTAGGGGTGTTGAAATGTTTTGTAAGATATACCTAACATTGTTGGGATTTTTATTAAATTCGCTTTGTTATCGTTTTCTAGACCCGTGCACCGAAGTTTTGAAGAAAACGTCGTTCGGACAACTTTCGTGTTTTAACTTTTTCATGAAACGGACCAGAAATGCCTCGTTTCGGCGTGCCGAGTGTTCGTCCACGAAAGTTCTGACGATTTTCAACTTCTTTAGACCATAACTTTTGACTCGTGTACTCGTTTTAAGCGATTCAAATTGCTACGTTCTCCTTATAAAATCCTTTTTAACAGTGTGCAATTGATATATTAAAAGTTAAAACGAAATAGATTGAGTTTAAGAGACTTACAAACTTGGAATTTGACAAGAACCAAAATGAGACCAAGTGGATTTCTAAGTTGAACAAAACTTCTTCCTTCCTTTTAGGTTTTTGTTTACCAAGTGGATTTATGGGGCGTATGATATGCAAATAGTATGGTATCATGTGTGTGTTTGCTTGAGACTCAAAAGGAAAGGGTATGGGGCGTTTATATAGGCAAGGGAATGCATGGTTTGTGAAAGGTAACTTGGCCACTTGCATTAAGTTGTAGCCATAATAAGGAATGTGGTGAAGAACAAGGTGATGTGGAGTATTAAAGGTTGTGTGGTGCGTGTGATGGTGATGAGAATGGAGTGATGTGGTGGTGTTCTTGGCCAAGGTTTTACCTACAACATTTGACCATGGTAAATCTTCAAGGTAAAAGGGTGATGTGTAATTCTTAGGTGCAAGTAAATGCATGTGGTTAGGAGATTTTACAAGTATACTAGGTAACTAATTGGTAACTTAGTTAGTTCAATTTTAACTATGGTAAAGGGAGGCGTTGGCATTGAGGGTAGTACCTAGGGCTTTAGTGAGTTGTACCTAGAGTGTAGAGATGTAGTATACTTAGTTAGGTTTGTAATTTTACTTTAGATAATTATTAGTTTAACTTAGGTAAATGATATATTTAACATATATGCATAAAATACTTGTACCACAAGCATTGGAGAGTTGTACATTAGGTTTAAAAATTTAGGAAAGTAAATTTTAAGGGCTTGTGCAATATAGATTTGTATCATGTGCTTTAAGGTAGGTACATTGAGGTTTATAATGTGATTTTATGTAAACATTAAACTTTATGCATTAAGGACTTGTACTTATGCTTGAAAGACTTGTACATTAGTATTTTGAAAATATATCATGTACATAAAATCATAGAGTTGTATATTAGGGCTTGTAACGGAAATTAAAGTTTAGCTAGGTTCCGTGCTTTAATGACTTGTACTCTAGGTATAAAATGTTGTACTTTAGGAATTATGATTTAGTTGTGTAAAATCATAGCTAAAATAAATTAGGGCTTCGTGAAAACTCTAATAAATGGCTAACGTTTAGTTCGAAAGTTTAATAAGTATGTTAACGAAATAACGTAAAATGATAAATAAAAGTTGAAAACCTTTATTGTTTTACATATAAAGATGTTTATGTTTATTAAAGATGTGAGTTCATCACATTGGCTAGTTTTTGTGATCAAATAAAAGAATATTGTTTCTTAAAAAAAAATTTGGACGTAGAAAATGGACATGTATTCTTTCGTTGGAATATTATATTAGTTTAATACGAGGTGAAATTTACCGGTGGTTACAGAGGAGACTTGGGACGAATGAGAGCAATTGGCGAGTGGAATAGCTTCCTTATGCATCCGGTAACAAAACCCCCTTATCAATTTTGAAAACCCCTTTGTTTTGATATGAACCCTAATTCTTGGAACCCTAATTTCGGATTTTATTTTGAGAAATGGATGGAGACTTCGACTGAAAAACCAACCTTTTTATAGATGTACAAAGGGATGGTCTTGAATTCACTTTCTCTTCTAGATTGCAACGTGGCACTCTACTTGACTTCCATCTCCATTCATAGCCAGCTAGTGTGCCACTTGTCATGCTAGAGAAGAGGTGTAGGGTGGGCGATAAAGACAATACCTTGGTCTATTTTTGGAGGAATAAAGAGAAGCTTTTGGTTTCTGGGTTTTAGGATGAATCGAGAAATGAAAAGATTAGAGAGAGAGGAGGATAGGGACGCTTCATACCGTGATCCAATGTTTTATTTTGTTTTATTATATTAGACACGTGATAAATTGTACCCGTGTTTTGTCGAAGTTTATTTGTACACGTATTTTCCTGTGATCCGAAAAATATAAAAGTTATATTTTAGGAGCGATTTTATGAGCATAATAATATGACATTTTTATTATGTTGGAATTTGATTATAATAGTTTGTCGTTATTAATTTGGTGTTCAGATGCGTGCTTACGCCGCCCTTCCTAAATTCACGAGATAACCTCTCGTTTTGTTTCGTAAATTATCATTAAATGTTAAAATGTGTATATTTCACTTATATAAGTATTTATTTTTAGTTTTGTATGTTACTGCGCTGCAGTATGCGGAATGTTTTCCCGAAACAATGGGTTAAGCCTATGTATGCTTAAATTTTAACTTGGATAATAATAAATTTCACTTTTATTATACAGATACTTAGTGGGTAAGTATCGTGTGTGATATCTTATTTATAAAGAAACGAGATGACCTCTTGTTTTTAAGTTTTAGATATTGGTATTTTGTCACAAAATAATCGATAAATATTATTATAATAATCCGAAATTTTACGGTTGTTATAGTCACCCATTTACAGGAGATCCGTCCGGATCTCGCTTTACGCTACTCCGAATAGGGTTTCGGGAACGAGGTGATGGTATTTGGAACAAGTTTTGAAATTTTCCCTAGGTTGTTCTGGGGTTTCTTCTTTGGGTATGGTTGCCTAGGTGTTGTGCCAGGAGCACATCCTCTATCTGAGGAGTTATGATTTTCTAGGATAGGTTCATTGAGTGAAAGTTCTAATTTTGATGTTACGAGGTTTCATAATTTTGTTAGTGTGGGCACCTCTAACTTCTTATGGTTTTATCAAAACGTACACATTTCTGGTGTTTAATGGTTCTAAAGTATATAGGTTGATTCTTAAGGTTCGCTATGGGTTTGGGTGCCTTCCTCTTTAAAGGGGTGAAGAAACATTTGTTTTAAATTTTCTCTTCGACTAAATGTTTATACAAGTTTGACTAAGACTAGATTTCAAAATCGCTAACGGTAAAATGACACATTTTCAAAAGATTGTAAAACCGGTTATTAATTATGGAGTGTACAGGAAAATTTTGCGAGACTTTTAGTGTTTCAACATTTCGTCTCATTTTAACGAGGGAGTTTTGGAAAGTATTATTGTTGGATTCTAGAAAGGAATCCTCAAATTTGGAAATTATATTGTAGTAAGGATATGTAGTAGAATATAACGTTTACCCATAGCCACTGGTAGGGTTTAGTTGTCTAAGTTGGGTAGAATTGGAGGTTTAATAGTTGATGAACCTCATGGTTATCTATGGTTTTAGGCAGAGGTGTAGGATACATCCTAAGGTCAGGCTTAGCTATCAAGGAGGACATTGATCATTTCTGTTTATGGGGTATTAACTTAAAACACATTTCGAGGAAATAAGTAACCAATAGAGTGGTTCTGGAATACCTTTCAAAGTATTAAGGAACACTTTATTTTGGTAAGGTATGGATAGGATTGTAGTTTATTTTATGGTGAAATGGTAAGGTGGTAATTTGGTTTGTGGGATGATTCATGAAGTGCTTCATGAAGTATTTTGTTTATAATGGTTTGAGGGATAATCGAAAATAGTTTGTATGGTAACTCTTTTGTTTGTAGGAGAGTAACAAGGTAGGCACGGTTATTTTTAGAAGGTGGGTGGAGTTTTTAGGTATCAAATTTTCAATGTAAATTTTTCAAGTTTTGTGGGATTATAGGTCATTTGTCGTGTCTTTCTAGATTTTGCTAGAGGCTTATTGTATTTTCTCATAGGTGCTATTGAAAGGTTGCTCTGAGAATGGTTTAATTTATTCGTAGGGTGTAAGGTGTGGGGTAGGAGTGACTATAACATAACCCGATTGTGGCATGGAATTATAAAGTTTATGATTAAGAAGTAGGATCATGCCGTAAATGGCTTATGATAGGGTGATGCCGGTGAGTGGTTTATGACTAAGGAATGCCATGGTAGCTTGTGATTAAGGAATGTCGTTGGTGACTTGTGATTAATGAATGTCGCCGATCGACTTGTAATTAAAGAATGCCGGTGAGTGGTTTGTGATTAGGGAATGCCAGTGAGTGGCTTGTGTTTAAGGAATGTCGGTGAGTGGTTTATGATTAAGGATTAGTGTGACGCCAATGTGGGCTTTAGTGTAACCGTCAATGTGTGGTTTATTGAAATGTTACATGTTTATCAAATTATTATCGTTTTCTCACTTGACATAAGGCTATTATAACTATCCTAAGTCTTGCAAAATTACCTCTGAGTCGGACATAGGTGATCGCTATGTCCCATCGCCTCGGTTGAATATAGGTGATCGATCACATTCACCCGAGGTTTAATGAATTTTGAAATACTTAGCTTAGTTACGCTAGTAATATGTCACAATACTTTTAAAGATTGTCTTGAAGGATTTGAACAATTATTCTTGTTATGTAAGTATAATGATAGGAAGATAGTTGTAACCTATAATGAAATTAGGTGAAGCGGTGATAAAACATGTATCTTATCAAGTATGATCTCAACAGAATCATAAGTGAGGCATCGCCCAGCAGAGACAGTGCACGTGTCGGTCATAGGGTTTAGTTTTGTAAAAGTGGTTATAGTCTAGGTTTTAAACATATTACCCAGTTCTCTATATAACAGGCTCGATACCAATCTGTAACACCCCCAAAATGACTCGGTGAAGCATACAAGTATTGGGTGCTACTAAATTGGTATCACAACATAAGCATAGAACAATTGGTTTTTCAGAATAAACTTTTATTCATTCTTAAAACAATGTTTACATTATTGATTAGTGCGGAAAATGGCCCATTATAAACGAGTGGTCCCAATACATAAATCGTCGTCGTATGACCATGCCATGCCTTTGCCTTGCACCTCCAAAGATAAGCTATCACTTCAAAACACAAGATACATGCTAAAAGGGTCACTTTTGTTGGTGAGTTCATAGGTTTATTTAAAAGGGATTTCAAAGACACCGCTTCAAATTTGGTTTCGATGATCATTACGTCTTGCATAATGTCATAAAGTTCATGATTTCGAGTTCATAAAAGGATTTCATAAAAGAGATTTCATTAGTGGACCATAAGTAGGGTATATGTACATTACAACGAATATAATGTCATATGTTGAATCTATTACGCTAGCACTAAGTTCATGCAACCGAAACTACGACAGTTCTTGTATGCACAAGGAAGTCATACAAATAAGGAGCCCATGGCGAGTGTTTATCCCAATACACTCGGTCCCGACATGCTATATGTTTCGCCTTGACCCAAGCGGGTCAACCGAACGAGGAGTCACCCTCAATAGATCTATTTATAACATTCAAGGCTTCCAACAGAATTGACGGCTCATGAAGAGGAAATTTGGGATCAAGGACTTAGGCTAAGTCACGTAATATTCTAGGTCAAACATTTTGGTATGCTCTATAAAACATCTATGTATGATGAAAACTTTAAACATGTAAAAGCATAGTATGCATGGAATGCACAATTAAAATGATTTAAGTAAAATGAGCATGTATCTTCCCCCAAAACAAGTATAAAACAGTTAAAAGTAGGGGCTATGAAACTCACCTTGGCCATTAGAAGTCTAAAGGGAATTAAATCAATGAGTGATAGTGCACGCTCCGACACGCAACCTAATTAATACGGCAATTTAGTCTTTATGTTTAAGACTCGATAAAGTTTAACTAACTTTATAGATTTTAAATGTTTATGTTGTTGTTGTTGTTGTTGTTGTTGTTGTTGTTGAGGCATCGTTTAAGTTTTGAAAAATAGTTTTCAAAGGTTTATGTGCATATTGGCTTATGGTAGAGAGACAGAGTATTTACCGGAAAAGTATCGAGCATGAACGAGACCTTGGCTTGATGATGATGTACGAAAGATAATACGTATAATGTGAGACGTCGATGCGAACGAAAGAAATATATATTAAGTTATATATAAGTTCATGACATCTAGTATAACTATATTTATGTTGAAACGAAATTAAATCTTAATTTAAATTGTGTATCGATTGCATAGAAAATAGATGGTAGAATTTTATAAACATATCTCATGATCAACATATGTTGAGAGTTTTAAACATGATCTCGTCTTATATATAATAGAAAAGTATACGTTTTCAAGATAATAAATCCATTATTAATTTGTAAAATAGAAATATGTTGATAGAAAATTTGGTGTGAACCGAGTATATATTTCCTATTTATTGCGGTTGACGAAATGTAAAAACTTGTATATTGAGTCCATTTTTTTTCCGGTTTCTAATAGTTGTAAGTATATATATTTATAGGTCTTGGACTATTAATTAGATGTGTAAAAGAAGTTTCTATTTACGTTATGAGTAATAATAATAACTCATTATAAGTATCATATTTTCCATTTGTATTGTTTATATTGTTGCCAATTGGTTTGTAACTTAAATTCTCAAAATATTAATGATGCGACACTAGATGAGTAGCCATTCGTGGTTTACGGGCATGTATAAATCAACGAGTCGTGTGGCTAGAGTATGTCGTGTGCATGGTTATGCCACGCATGACGAACCGATATGAAATGGAAGTATATTGAAAGGTAAGGAATTCGAATCGAGGTCTCCCGAGGCTATGCACAACTTAATTTCACCCATGGTGATGACAAGTAACAAACGGACTCTTGCAATAGATGGGGCATGGCCTAGAAATAAAGCTACTTTACCGGTTGGGCACTGGGGTTGTGGCCCAAGACGAGATTATCATAAGAATAACCAAAACACCCCTTGTTTAAGTGGGCTTTGGCTCTAGTACACACTGAATTTGGGAAGCGCAAGGAAATGGATGTACACGTGTCAAGTTTAAAGAATCATATAGTATAAGCGAAATATTTTAAAATCTAGCTAACTCCCAACCTCAACAATAATAACTCATAGCTCAAAAGTTATATTACAAATAAAATGTGAATGTTTATGACAAAGTGTTATATTAACAGTTTGTGGAATTGTTTGACACCGAGACTTAACACCGAACGTACCCTTATGTCGCGGACTAGAGATCCTTTAGCTTAAGTAAAACAATTACGCATTGTCGCATTCGACTCACACGACCACCCTTGTGGTCTTGTGTCAATAGCGGGTAACCAAACACCCTTCTTGAGTGAGGTTGAACCATGATAGTCAACGAGTACACCCATGATGTCTCGTTAACTGTGAATAAAAACAAGACGCAAAGCAGACACAAGCATGCTACAAAATGCTTCGGGTGGGGTTAATCTCAACCAAGACTAACAACTCAGATAAGTCACATTCATAATTTCGGATGCACTACAGAATAGGCCGAAGGACACGTAAAGCTGGAAACTAAAATAAGCCTAATAAGCTAGGAAACTGAAAAGGAATTTAGTTAAGCCAATACTACTTATGCCAAATGTTTTTAAGTTTCTCCCTGTTTTTCTTTTACCACATATCCGCAACAACAACATCAATTTGCCACTAAAACATACCATTATCAACTCTTTCATCAACTCAAATGTTTCACCAATATTTAACCATATGACTTCCAAACTATTACTAACATTCGAAGAGAAAAGAAAATGTATTTATACTTCGAATTTTACAACTGAGATTACAATTTGACACGATAAAAATTGAATATTCTTACATTGAATTTTGTGGGATGCGATAAATGAACACCGAAAAACCTAACGAGCTCAATTGGAGGAGACTTGGGACGAATGAGAGCAATTGACGAGTGGAATAGCTTCCTTATGCATCCGGTAACAAAACCCCCTTATCAATTTTGAAAACCCCTTTGTTTTGATATGAACCCTAATTCTTGGAATCCTAATTTGGATTTTATTTTGAGAAATGGATGGAGACTTGTTGAAAACCAAACTTTTATAGATGTAAAAGGGATGGTCTTGAATTCACTTTCTTCTAGATTGCAACGTGGCACTCTACTTGACTTCCATCTCCATTCATAGCCGCTAGTGTGCCCTTGTCATGCTAGAGAAGAGGTGTAGGGTGGTGATAAAGACAATACCTTGGTCTATTTTGGAGGAATAAAGAGAAGCTTTTGGTTTCTGGGTTTTAGGATGAATCAAGAAATGTAAAAAGATGAGAGAGAGAGGAGGATAGGGGACGCTCATACCAGATCCAATGTTTTATTTTTTTTTTTATATAGACACGATATAAATTGTACCCCGTGTTTTGTCGAGTTTATTTGTACACGTACCTTCCCGGTATCCGAAAAATATAAAAGTTATATTTTTAGGAGCGATTTTATGAGCATAATAATATGACATTTTTATTATGTTGGAATTTGATTATAATAGTTTGCCGTTATTAATTTGGTGTCGGTATGCGTGCGCTGCCGTGGCTTCCTAAATTCACGAGATAACCTCTCGTTTTGTTTCGTAAATTATCATTAAATGTTAAAATGTGTATATTTCACTTATATAAGTATTTATTTTAGTTTTGTATGTTATTGCATCATGACTGCGATATCATGGAATGTTTTCCGAAACAATGGGTTAAGCCTATGTATGCTTAAATTTTAACTTGGATAATAATAAATTTCACTTTTATTATCTGAGATACTTAGTGGGTAAGTATCGTGTGTGATATCTTATTTATAAAGAAACGAGATGACCTCTCGTTTTTAAGTTTTAGATATTGGTATTTTGTCAGAAAATAATCGATAAATATTATTATAATAATCCGAAATTTTACGGGTTGTTATGGAATTCCACAGAAACTTATTAAGAACAATTGACAGCAAATCAATTCTCAAAATAGGAACCAGATTCTGAAAATCAGTAGCGAAAAACTAACCATCATCATCCTCTTCTTTTTCTTCCTGACCATCATCTTTATATGAAACCGTGTTCTCTTCTCTAGGTTCCTTTATTATCGCTATTCTGTATCTTTGGACTGTCATCTTCATCAATAGACCAATAATAAGTAAAAAGAATGCAAACACCAGTTAGGGTTTTTAACTTTTCATATGTTTGTATTCTTCAATAATACGCTCCCTTTATATTCAAACATAGATGACCAACATACAAAGATGAACAGCGTAATCAAATAGTACCAGTATAAACTGATAACACATGAACAATATTAATGCAAACGACAGTCGTATTAACAACTTAAACTTGTATCCATATACGTAGAACTAAACCGATATACAAAAACCCTAAAAACGATCATATCCTTCATTCAAAGCTGATTTCATGGATAACAATGACTTCCATGTTGAATCAAACCATACGAATAAGGAAATCATAAATATCGAAAGCCTAAAAACCAATTTTCTGAAAAACGACACCTTTCTCTGCAGCAGTTTTCAACAATTAATAACATACGATTGAGAGCTCAGATTGAAGATCCCTCCGCTAAAAATCTTCCTTGATATATCAAGAACCTTCAACAAAAATATCGTCCCGATCCAATGGTTAAAGAATGAGATATTGTCTCATGAAAACAGCCATGCAAAAAGATTACGAAAATTGTACCAGATTCGAATTTTTCATGTTTTCTTCGAAAAACCTTGTAGATCCTAGATCACGAGCCCCTTGGCTCTGAAACCAATTGTGGAGTTTAGAACAACTCCATGGATCGTTTTGAGCACGAGGAATGACAATAACAAAGATATAACATGCACAACGGAATAAATAAAACAACAATGTTATTATATTTTTTCTTTATCAAAGCACAATTACATACACTCCAAGCCCCAATTCTACCTGATCAATGGTAGAACGATTATCTAACTATAATAGGGTTAAGAAACTCTTAACCTTAGGGCTACACCAAGCCTCTAGTCGACTACATTGTATGTGGACACACCCATCTCTACGACCCTTTGTCTCTTTATATACTAGAGAGATTAGGGTTTACAAAGGAAAATATTCCTAATACAATAAGGAAACTAAATATTCTTTTAAGCATATCTTCGGAATCTTTCAAATTCTTCATCTTTTTGTAGTTTTCCTTCTTTTCGTTTTAAGTCCTTCTTGTTTCATTCTTCATGTTTTGTACCATCAAATCAATAAATCCCAACACAATGTGCATTAAATTAATGGCTAAATGACGCCTAAAGACCATATGATTTTGCACCTAGGTATGGAGTCATATTGTTGTATATGTCTTCTTGTGTCGCAACACCCTATACAAATTATACATTGAGCGTAGGGCCATTAGCCTTTTATCAATTCATGCTTATAGGATTTCATGCTTTTATGTTTTTACGGCTTATGTATGTTCTTTTAGCTTTATTTCATATATGTTTGAATCACAGTTGTTAAGATTTTGATCATGATCTTAGGATCTTACAATTTTACGATTCAATAAAACAAAAATGATCTAGATCCTACGTAGGATCTTAACAAACTTAAGATATTATAGGATCCCGATCTTGATCATAGGATCTTAAGATCTACTCCGATCCGATCTTACTTTTCTCTAACCGCAAACTAAAAAAAAAATGCAAATTTATGGTTTATGTTTTCATATAATTTATAAAATAATATGTGATTCTTCTTAAACATTCCATATTCTTGATTTAGAGCAATATTTTCATGAAACATTCATATAATTTTGTGTTTATGATATATAATAATTTGTAGATTTGAATAATATTAGAAAGATCATTAAAAAATGACATATAGTAGGATCTTAGGATCCCGATCCGATCTTACGATCACGATCTTGAAAAGACAAAAACGATCCTAAATAAGATCCCGATCTTAAAAAACTTGGTTTGAATAATTGTATCCCATAGATGGCTATATGACTTTTATGCATGTTTTATTTTTACAATTGTATGCTCTTGTGAGTGTATTGCTTTATCTTTTTATATGTTACCTTTTTGAAATATGATCTTTATTTGCCCTTAGTGCTATATTGTCCGTATATATGCTTCATGTTTTCATGTTTCTATATTTGTGCGCGTTTATGTTTTTGCACGCTTGTATGATTTTGCTATATATGATTTCTTTTATGTCATAGTCTTTTCATCCTCACACACCACACATAAAGTCTATTTGCTTGCACACACACATTTGCCGAATTCTTTATTGAAATAGTCTTTTTACTGTCATGTAGGGTTGTGACTATATAAATCTCACATTTCTTGAACCTCGCTCGACATAATTGAGTATTGTTATTGTGTTCACATGATCTAATCATTTTAAAGACATGACGTAGGTATAGATTTTTCTTAATAAGTTGAATAAAAACTGTAAGTAATGGAAAATTGATAGTAAGATTTATATATTATAAACTAATTTTATAACATATCAACACAATTACTATAAAGAAACAAATCAAAAGTAATCCCAAAGAAATGATGGTGATGAGTTGGCTTTGATAGCTTGTATGGTGGCATGTCACCTCTTAAACTACATTATTATTGTTAATTTGCTGAAGATCACCATAATATTTCTATTAATTTTTTCTTAATTAAACCAGTCACATATCATGTCAAAGTGCTCAATGTTGGCAAAAGAATAAGGCATCATCACATATGGGTCTGAGCAAAAACCTCATATTTATAACCAAACACCACCAAATTAAATAAATTAGCTTCAAGTCTCAAGCATCCAAAAATGAAAGGATGGGCTTGAAGTTGTCATATCAAGTTCATTATAGATTATCCGTTCAGCTGATGAATACTCATGTCAAACAAGTACTTGTATATAACAAAACATAAGAATTTTCAAATAATATTCTAAAAAATAATGGAGCATTATGATGTTTGCATGGGGCTAAAAGAAATAAGCATTGATTTCAGCAACAGCATGCGTTTGCCACTCTAATAATACAATAATTACACACATTCATTCTATCATACCTGTTTCTATACAACATCTCCTTATATGACCATTATACCCTTTATACAAAAGCTACATCCTAGTCAAGTATATGTACCAAACTGGAAGAAACATTAGGAGTTGACATAGAAGAAAGGGGTATTCTTTTGTCATTTGTTATCATGTGATGAACAAAGAAGCACCTTAAGTCATCATTTTGTTCCCTCACCCAACCTTCTAAAGTTTTGTATGTCACATAATATGATAAAAAGCCACTATATATAGTGTGAATTCCGCTCATAATTTAGTATCAAATACAGCACAGATTCAAAATGACTCCAAGACCATCAGTTGTTCTCATACTAACTCTACTATTTTTCACCGCTTCAGGAACTCAAGATCGAGCTCCTCATGGGCTCGCTCACAACCTCATGGCTTTACCACCATCTGCTTATACTTTCTTTCACCCGAATGCACAACTGAACGCTGTAAACCCATGTGAAGTCTCTACTTGCTCACCTTTGCCTCTAGCTGCTACGGTTCAGTCGAGCTTAGCATATGAAAGCAGAGTGGGTGGGCCTATAGTTGGAGCTGGAGGTATTGCTGCCATTCTTTTTAGTTTTGTTTTTTTAGTTCTCGTAGCCATGGGTGTCTACTATGTGTTGAACACCCGCCGGGCCAATTTGAGTAGAAACAGTACAGTTATACCATCAGTTTGATGTAATAAGTTCTAAGCTAATTTTCGTTTGTTACTCTTCATTTGTTCCTCAAAAATTTGGGATATATGATGCATGCAATATAACCATCCGTGACAAATGCATGTAATTGTGGATCACAATGATTAATATCAAAAGCAAATGTGAGCTATGATCAGACGTTGTATAACAGTTAACTGTGATAGAAAGTCAAAGAAAGTCGCAGTGATCTAAAATGCAGCACTAATGTGGTTCATTTTTCTAGCAAAAGACGTTAGATCTATATCAGTTCCTGAATAACAATGAGCAACTCACATACATAAAATATATCAGCTTTAAAAGCTGCAAAGACAAACACCGAGACTGGAATTTATGGAACAGTATGTTATATGCTCAGCTCATTTAGTAATTTCTACAATACAAGAAAAAGCCAGGCATTCATTATTATCTATCTTTGTTTGAGAACTTAATACGAACCGGCAATTTATCGTAAATAAACCTTCATTAATGAGAGAAATTAGACAAAGTTAACAATAAAACAAGATAAAGATTGGAATTATTTGCATACTAATGTTTCATCTGTCAGTTTGCAAGTCCTTCCATAGAGCAATTAAAACTGTTAATCCAATCATCGATATTCAACTTCAACCTGGATCTCTTCTATAGGAATGAAGGATGGTTTCAGGTTCCTAAATATTATATCGATTTTCTGTTTTTGACCACTGAAAGTCGATTCTACCAGTCCCAAAGTTGAATATTGATATAACTTGTTTTTTCGAAGTTTATTAGTTTGACCTCTAAAAGTCAATATGTATAAATGTATCCGTGATCTTGTAAAAGAGAAACACAATGGTAAAAATGCGTCATAATAAAAACATGAACACCTAATAAAATTGCTGTGGCAATGCATATGGTGTCAAGATCCTTAAAAAGAATATATTAGCATGGCATTGTAAAAATTAGGCCGAACATAATGTAGTAAAATATTTCCATAACTTTGGTTGTGTAGCACAAGTATTGCACCTCTACGACCGCTGAGAGCTAACAGCCTGGATAACTGGTCCAAAAATCCGATCCACTGATTTGTTCCAATAGTGTGCAAAGTCAATTTTCTTTCCAGAAGTAGACTCTTTTATCTGAAAGTTCTATATAAAAGCTTCAGGATTAATAAATAAAACAGCTTAATGGATGGCTGCAAATTAATGTAGAATGCTTAAATCTGATATAATCCGGTAGCCATTCATTTCTTATGTTCCGACTGTATTTTAAACTCATCTAGGCAGGTAATCCTTAACACGTGACAGAAATGCAAACTAACACGATAACATATAATATATAACGAACTTTTTTTTAGCAGAATACCATTAAAGCAGATATGCGAAGGAGAGAAACATCTCTACTATTCGTGAATTCGGAAAGCTGTCAATGTAAATCAAATATAGGCGAAAAACTACTTCATCCGCATCAGATAATCTCAGCCCCCCACCTCCCCTACAACCTCTATTCTTTCCTTTATTATAAAGTTTATTCTGATGTGCAAGAGTTTATTGAACACTCAGCTGGGGGATCCATTATTACATCAGATATGCAAGAGTTTATTGAGTGCATTAATGATACTGAGATTGAAGATCTATGCAGCACAGGGCTATATTTTACATGGATCAAATCTCCTTTGAATCCAAACAATAGTGTTCTTAAAAAACTGGACAGAGCAATGGTTAATGAGAAGTTCATGGTGGACTTTCCCAATGCTGCAGCAGAATTCCTTCCATTTCTTATTTCTGATCATAGTCCAGTAAAAGTAAGTTTCCCTCAAGCTCTTACAAAAAAGTTCAAACCATTTAGATTTGCTAACTATATAACAAATAAAGAGGATTTTTACCAACTGTGATTAAAGAATGGAATTTTGAGGTTAAGGGATGTAAAATGTTCTGTCTGGTGAAGAAAATGAAGCATTTAAAAAGTATGATGAATAATCTAAGCTGGAAAAATGGGAGTCTGTATGATAGAGTTAAAAGGTGTAGAGAGAATTTGAAAGTAGCTCAAGAAAATTTGGTAGCTAGTCCTCATTGTTGTATTCTAAAAGAATGTGAAATAACTGCCTTGAATGAGTATAATGAAGCTATAAAGGATGAAGAAGAGTTTCTCTTTCAACAAGCAAAAGTTGATTGGATGAGCAAAGGGGACAGAAATAATGCTTATTTTCATAAGTTGTTGAAAAGTAGAAAACAAGCTAGTAGAATCTTAAGCATTTGTGATGAGAATGGGAATAGATTTGAAGGGAAACCTATGGAGGAGCTGTTTGTGAATCATTTTCAAAGCTTTCTTGGGGCAAGGTCTATTACAAGTGATGATTGGAATTTTCAAGAATTGTTTGGTACTACTTTGGATACTGAGGAAGCTAATTTGATGGTAAGAAATGTTACTGATAATGAAGTGAAAATGGCTATGTTTGATATTGATGGCAATAAAGCACCAGACCGAGATGGATATACTTACTTTTTACAAAAAGCTTGGTCAGTGGTGGGGAAAGATGTATGTTTGGCTGTTCAGGAATTCTTTGAGACTGGTAAATTGTTGGGTGAAGTTAATGCTACTTTATTGTCCATGGTTCCCAAAGTAAATTATCCTAATAGAGTAGTTGATTTCAGGCCAATTGCATGTTGTAATGTCATTTACAAATGTATAAGCAAGATCATTACAGATAGAATTAAGACTGGTCTACAAAAGCTAGTCAACTTGAATCAGAGTGCATTTATAAAGGGAAGGGCTATTCAGGACAATATTCTCATAACACAGGAACTCCTAAGAGGATACAACAGGAAAAGTGGATCTAGAAGATGCTGTATGAAGATTGATTTGGCTAAAGCATATGATACTGTTAATTGGAAGTTTCTTGAGAGAATTCTGGTGCAGTTTGGTTTTCATGAAAAGATGGTGAGATGGATTATGGTTTGTGTTACTACGGCTAAATTTACTGATGCGCATCAATGGTGAAAGAAAAGGCTATTTTCAGTGGGAGGGATTAAGCAAGGTGGTCCAATATCACCTTACCTTTTACTCTTGTAATGGAAGTCTTAACTATGCTAATGACCAGGAATACTCAAAGGAACAAAGAACTTCAAATATCATCTTTGGATGTAAAGAGATAAAGCTTACTCATTTGTGCTTTGCAGATGATTTGCTAGTAGTTTGTAATGGAGATGTGGAATCATGAAAGTGATTAAGGATACTTTGTTGGAATTCAGTGAAATGTCAGGTTTGCTTCCCAATATGTCTAAAAGTACAGTCTTCTTTGGCAACATCAAAGATGAAGTGGGTAGGGAAATTCTTCAAATTCTTCCTTTTAAAGTAGGAAAGTTGCCTATGAAATATCTTGGTGTTCCTCTAATGACTAAGAAATTGGGTGTTAATGATTGTAAGCTGTTAGTGGAGAAGGTAAAGAATAAAGTAGAAGATTGGAAAAATAGATATATGTCTTATGTTGGGAGACTTCAATTAATTGCATCTGTCTTGTCTACAGTGAGTGTATATTGGGCAAATGTGTTTTATTGCCTAAAGTCGATATTAAAGATATAGGCGAGTCTAAAAGGTTTCCTATGGTGTGGGTGAGTTGAAGAGGAAAAGCTAAGATAGCATGGAAAGAAATTTGTAAGCCTAAGAGTCGAGGAGGTTTAGGATTAAGATTGCTTAGTGAATGGAATGAAGCTCGATGATTAAGAATTTATGGAATATAGCGGTGGAAAAGAAACCTTGTGGGTTAAGTGGGTGCATCTTTGTTAAACTCAAAGGTAATAGTATTTGGAAAATTAATAAAGAATACAATGACGGTTGGCTATGGAAGAGTCTCTTGAATCTTAGATTGAAAGCTAGAAAACACATTGTTCAGTGATTGAAATGGATGAAAACTAATATGTGGTATGACCAATGGAGCAACTTGGGAATTCTTAAAGATCTGATTACTACTAGGAGCATTCTTAATGCAAGGCTGACTGAAAGCATGAAAGTCAATGAAATGATTTACAATGGGATGTGGAAATGGCCTAATGACTGGTATACTCAATACACCTTGTCCTTGTGAATCTAAATGTTACTCAACTAATGCTCAGTGAAGACACTACTAAATGGAAGGGTAATGATGGAAGCTTGTATGAATTTTCTTCTAGAATGGCATGGGAGCACATATGTCAACAGGAAAGCAAAGTCAAGTGGGACAAGGTAGTGTGGTTTTCTCAGTGTAATCCAAGAATGGCTTTCATTCTTTGGATGGCTATTAAAGGAAGATTACAAACACAAGGCAGAGTTCGAAGTGAAACAATGATCCTAACATGAAGTGCTCTACATCAAAGGTGTGCATGATTCTCACACCCATCTATTTTTGAATGTGACTACTCCAAATTCATTTGGGATGCTCAAGGATAAAATGGAATATGCTAATGTTTCAAATACATGGGATGCTATTATTGAACAATATTCTCTTGAAGTGCAACAACACAATTGGAAGCATCCTCGGAAGAATTGTCCGGCATCAGTGTATACCACATATGGAAAGAAAGGAATGCTAGACTTTTCACTGGTGAAGCAATTGGAAAATCAGCATTATTGCAGATTATTGAATATAACATCAAGTTGCAGCTTGTTTGTCTGAAAGTGATGAAGTCCAAGAATGTAATGAGGGTTGCTGACAGATGGAATGAATAGATGAAATATGCTAAGAATTAGTCTAAAGTAAGGCTGCAATTGGTTGAGTGTATCTTTGTCATGAGAATTCAAGTATTGAATATGAACATATGCGAGCCACTACAGTATGCTAATACCTTGTACCTTGGAGTTTCCCTGATATGATTGTACCTTGTTACTATCCTCAAACTACCAGGTTGGCCTTGGGAGGAAGTTGGTCAGTTTGAGGGGAAAAGAAGGAGGTCTAAATTGGGGATATGTACCATAATGAAGGGTTAGATACTGTGAAGGGTAAGTGGTTTGGGCGGGTGATGCATGATGAGAGGAATAGAGAGGTGTGCAAGATGAACCTTCGGTCCTCTCAATGCATCACCATAGAGGTAAGGTTGGTCATCATGGTGGAGTGTGTTTCCATTCACCAAGCCTTTCATTGGAAGGAAATGTAGGTCGAATTGGAAGAGCCCCAACATGGATGGGTTATGGTTCTAGTGAGGCCACACATCCGTCCTATCTTAGTCATGTGGGTGATGGTTGAACGGCTTTGATGGGAGATGATGTGGAAATGTAGCTAGATGGTTTGTGCTATAAGGTGAATCAAAGTGAGAAGCTGGCATGGAAGCACCTATTCTCACTATGGAATTATCAGCAAAGTGTGTATGAATATGTGCAGTATGTTTCTTTGTGTTACAGTATCAATAGATGATCATAGCAGAGTATAGTATGATAGTATAGTTGAGGTTGTATCTCCTTATGGATGAGGCATGTCTCATTCCAGATTGAGGAAACTTGTCTTGTAATTTGTGGTTTTGGATATTAATATAATTGATTCACCTTTGCACCAAAAAAAAAAGTTTATTCTGATGTGTTCGATAGATTCTTATAGTTTTCAATCCACTACAGATAAAGACAGAAAACCACTCCATTATGACCTCAGACGTGAGTACGTGACACCCGGACTCAGTAGATTCCAACAAGGCTCGGACATGGCAAAGATTAAATGATATACACGAAAGACTAACTGATAAATCAATACTTTACGATTGTCAGCATACAATGATATGACCTCAATCTCAATATAAGATGTAACAGGACAGCTTGCATACAGTCAACATTGCCAGCTTTACTTAGTGAAAAAGCTTTAAGAGCACAAGCAGAAAGTGGAAGTGGCTAAGCGTCTAAGCTGAGCTTCTAAAAACGATATTTTCTCCTGCTACTTATATAGAAGTTACTTCTACACTTTATAATTTTGGTGGAGATTAGAAGAAATAGAAACAAACACTTGTTAGATGTGTAATGTCTATGTCATACTTAGGCGTTTAGCACTTATGAGCTATCATGAGTGTCAATACGTCATACATTATCGAGCTGTTAGAACCACCTTCATTATGGTCATTTGCGAGTCACAAAACTATAACACGATATTACAATTTGTACATTGTTTCAACCAAAATTTCTTTGACTTATCACTACCGAGTCATGAATATATATTTTAAAACTTGAGCATTGTGGAAACATCAAAGCTTATTCACATAGGTAAATCAGGGGTGGCCTACTGATAAAATAATAATAGAAAAATACCATCATCCACACAAAATATACAATTACATGAGGATATGAAAAAATAACCTGAGATGAACTAGAATGAGTTTGATTATTTGCGATGGTTTTGTAAATGAACCTGCGCTCATCGAAAATAAGAGCTCCGGTCAATGCAATTCCAAGGGCAGTCCCTAGTACACGCTCCTGCATTAATCAACCCAAATCCTAATCTATATACATGATTAAATTTATAAAAGATGAAGGTTACCTGAGCAAGGATGCTAATCATGGCTTTGTGAATTAACCAAACAACCACATTTGTGATTTGTCTGAGACGAAATGAGGGAGATTGTGTCACTAAGGCCCCTCATCTTTTTTATTTATTTCGTTTCGATACATTTTTTTTAATTAGTTACCATATACCCACGTAGTTTACAATTTTACTAACTCGACCGTGTTCTAGTTGCACATACTCTTGTCGGATGGAAGTAGTCTCTCTACCATCAGGTAGAAATGTGACTGCATACATATGAGATTGAGATTTGTTGTTGCGGTTGTTGATCATTCGTGGTATAATGTTGTAAAGTCTTGTTAGGGACATATTTTTTGTTTTTAAATATGGTTCAAACATAAAATGCGATTAATCTTTGTGGATAGTAGTTTTGATAATGAAGTACTTAAAATTTATACTTTTTTAAACTTTCTCATCAAAGGAAAGTCTAAGTAGTTAAAAATGATAGTGAGATGTAAACATCATTTTCTTTTGTGAATTTTTAAGAAGGGAATTTATCGACCCCGAATGATATATGTTAGGGGTGGCAAATGATTAAGCTCCATATTTAACTGTTTGGGTTCACGAGTTGCACTAATTCAAGTCCATATTTAGCTTTACTTTTATCATTTTCAGGTCCATGTAATCGTGCCATGTCAAAAATTAACACCATAAGACAAACGTCAATAAAAGAATAATAAGTGATAAGTGTGGGGGCTGAACAAAAGCTTATATGAAGCTCAAGGACCATAAAGCCAAAAAAAACATTTTTCACATACATGACGTCATGTATCCTTAAACACACATATCTTCATCACTTCCTACCTTAAACCCCTTATTAACTAGATCCAGTTCTGTCTAAACCACTTCAACTCAATCATCAATGGCTAATCACCTACTCATCACACTCACACTCTCAACACTCCTCATCTTCTCACACTTCACACTCTCCAAACCCACCACCACTAATGAACAAGAAGATGATGAAGAAGACCTCAGCTTCTTAGAAGAACCAGAACTCTCAGAAACATCACATTCCACCGACCCAGATCAAGATTTTCCAGATTTTGACCCATTTGCAGGAGACGAGGATGACGACGAAAGCTTCGAAAATTACGAAGACTTTGAAGACTTTGAGGTGCCTGAAGACTATGATCAGCCACAAGATGATAATGTGCTAACTCATTTTGATGATCATGATGTTGTGGTGTTGACTGAAGGGAATTTTAGTGATGTGGTTGAGGGGAATAAGTATGTGATGGTGGAGTTTTATGCTCCCTGGTGTGGGCATTGTAAGGCGTTGGCGCCTGAGTATGCTGCGGCTGCTACGGAGCTGAAAGGGGAGGGGGATGAGAAGGAGAAGGTGGTGCTTGCTAAAGTTGATGCTCAAGAGGAGAGTGAGCTGGCTGAGAGATATGAGGTGCAAGGGTTTCCGACTGTTTTGTGGTTTGTGGATGGTGTTCATAAGCCTTATCTCGGTCCACGCACTAAGTAAGTTGCAATGTCTGTGTGTTTGTTATTGTTTTAGAATTGCTGATCTTCGAGTTGTGATGTAAAGTATGTAAGTGATGGAAATACGGGCTTTGGTTAATAGCGTTTGGATTTGCTTATTTATAAGTTAATATTTGATTAGTAGGGAGAAGATCATGAGAGGGATGCATAGATCCTTGTAACGGATTTTAGGTTAGATATGAGCATATAAGTAGAAAAAGTTCGGATTGTTCAAAAGTTCCAAATTGCTTATCGGCTTAAAGATACACAGATAAGCATAAAAAGTAAACAATGCCAAACACCCTCTGAATGAGATTTTTTAGATGATGAAAATTATAAAAGAATTTTGATTCTTAGTAGAGTTACTTTTGTTTACATTGTTAAAATCCTGTTAAAGGGTTTGGGATTGCTTATATAAGTGCTTACCTTTTTATCTTTAAGCTGATAAGCAGATTCATTGTGTGGCAATAACTGCTTATTTGTTTTTATTTTTTTCTTTTCAAAAAGATCAGTTTGATAATGCATATGTTTAAGCCGATAAGTAAGTTGAGATAAGCAATTCCAAACGTCCCCCTTAGCATAAGATTCAGTCTTTCATGTTTTTCAGATTATTTGGAGAATGCTTAAATGTTTTGTGATAATGCTCTAAGAATAGTAGGAGGGGCAATGTAATTTGGACTGTTGGAATGATATTTCTGTCGCGTAGATATTATAGGAGTGAGGAATTAATGAAGCTGATTTGATTTTTTGGTGTTTTATCGGAATGTAGGGAGGCTATAGTAACTTGGATCAAGAAAAAGACTGGACCTGCTGTGTACAATGTAACAAGTGTAGAAGATGCAGAGAAAATACTTGCAACCGAGGACAAGATTGTTTTGGCCTACCTCGACTCTTTGGTGGTATTTACTTGCACTTGATAACTGATTATAGCCCAAAATTACACAACGATATCAAACATTATAGCAGTTACTACAAATTGCAATTTGTTGGTGAAAGTTTAGAATTTTCGTGCCAATTTGAACAGAAAAGGCCATCTTTGAGCCTCTGAGGCTTAAAAAAACAAATATTATTGATTCCATGCTGTTCTGTGTTTAGGGTTCTGAAAGCGAGGAACTTGCTGCAGCTTCAAGGCTTGATGATGATGTTAACTTTTATCAAACAGTAGATCCTAAAGTGGCCAAGCTTTTCCACATCGATTCTGATGCCAAACACCCAGCTTTAGTCCTGCTAAAGAAGGATGCTGAGAAAGTTACCCATCATGGTCAGTATCTGCACCCATTTCTGAACTTATCATTACTTCATGTTGATGGTGGCATTCTGTCTGTATTTTTTTTTTTATGTTTTCATTCGTTCTATTTTTGCAGATGGTCCATTCGAAGTCTGCAATTAAGGAGTTTGTTTTGCAAACAAACTTCCTTGGTGACAACTTTCTCAAAAGAAAGTGCAACTATGATTTTTGAAAGCCCAATTAAGAAACAGGTAATTACAGTATACTCTTAGGTTACGATAACTGGCTATTTAAGACTGATAAACATGTCACTTCACGTGCATAAACTGTTCTTTCTGCTGTCAGGTGCTGCTATTTGCCACATCAAAGGGTTCAACTAAGGTTATCCTTACATTTGAGGATGCTGCAAAGTTATTTAAGGGGAAGGTATTTAAACGAAACAATTATGCAAGCTTAAAAAATAATTACTCGAGAGTGTTTACTAAATCCACGTTATATGTTTATGGGCAGCTTATCTTTGTATATGTGGAAACGGACAACGAAGATGTCGGAAAGCCTGTTGCAGATTATTTTGGAATCACAGGAGATGCTCCACAAGTAATGCGTGTTTCCATTTTGCATCTTATCTTTTTTCATGTATTTTGCTTGCAAGTTGTATTATTTTCTTATTTACTTTGACAAAATGAAGTACAAATAGTAAGCATATACTGAATGTCTTAACCAGATTATTGGATATACCGGAAATGATGATGGTAAGAAGTTCGTATTTGATTTAAGATTTGACCCTTGAAAATCTCAAGGTAAGATATGTAACTCAACTAGATCTTTTGCTTGTACTCTATTTTTTCTCCCAAAAAATCTAATTAACAATGGTCTTTGCTTAAAATGCACAAATCTCACTGGCCGTCTCTTGATCTTATTTTTCTATTTGTCAGGCTTTTGGAGAGGGATTTTACAGCGACACGCTTAAACCATTCTACAAGTCGGATCCAATTCCTGAGGACGTAAGTTCTTTGTTTGGGGCTTTTGATTTGTTTGTTATTGTTCTCAGAGCTAACATCTTTTTTTGGCGATTGTCACGGATGCAGAATGACGGTGATGTGAAGATAGTAGTTGGTAACAACTTTGATGATATTGTCTTAGATGAGTCGAAAGATGTTCTATTAGAGGTACTTGTAAAAGCGAATACATATAGTGTTTCAAGGGATTTTGTGGTTAAACATTCGAATGTGTTATGCAGATTTATGCACCATGGTGCGGGCATTGCCAAGCTTTAGAACCAACTTACAGCAAGCTTGCTAAGCATTTGCGTGAAATAGATTCCTTGGTAATAGCAAAGATGGATGGAAATACAAATGAACATCCAAGGGCAAAGGTAAAGTAAACATATAAAATCTCAATAGCGTCAGTTCAAGTTGTTTGGATATACTGATAACTACTATTTGTAATAGGTTTATGCTTATTAGTTTTCTAAGGGAGCTAAGTCCAAACGTATTTTATGATTTTGGATTTTGCAGGCTGATGGGTACCCGACAATTCTTTTCTACCCAGCAGGAAACAAAAGCTCCGATCCCGTAAGTGATATTTGCAGAGATGAATTATGCTTTTAGCTCTTAGATACGAACTCTATTAAATCTTCTTTTTACTTTAATGAACATGTTTATACCTACAAGTACACCTTAATATTATAATTCTGATTAGTATAGAATGAGAAGAAAACTCATATCCAGTCTTGTGCAAAAGTTGAAACAAATTCCATTTTGTTAAGGGGTTTCCTTGGTATATGATCTGATTATGTACCGTCTATGGATGGCAGATAACTGTAGATGTCGATCGAACAGTAGTGGCTTTTTACAAATTCCTCAAGAAACATGCTTCAGTCCCCTTCAAGCTCCAGAAACCTACTTACACCGATGCCAAAGAAAGCAACAAAAATGACCAGAAAGACCAGAAAGATGAACTATGACTATAATTTGTACCTGATGTTTGAATGAAGAGTAGTTATTTGTACGTTGCATTACCATTTTTAATATATGGAATAGAAGTTGAAGATAGAAATTGAGATATAACGTGATGAACCGAACTCAGGTGCATATACGTGTATACGGATGTTGTGCTGCTAATGGATGAGTGCCGATAGCTTGTCACGTTGGTAGGTGGTAGCTGCAATAGAGTCATGGCTGCTCTTATATTAGTAACTTATATGAATGTACTTTTGACTCGCCTGTCTCTATCTTATTTTGTTGCAGTCCTCATGTCCAATAGAGTAGTGATATTGGTTTGTGACACCTTCTATTATTAGTTTGTTAAAAAATTGCTAGATAAAACTAATGATGGTCTTAAAATTAGTAGAATAATTCTGATATAGGTTTCAGCAACTGACACGTCACCTTCACGGGGCACCCGAAATGGGGACCAATACGACAATGGCTAATGTAGAGAGTAACGAACCAAATGAATTTTAATCATATTCAAAAGGAACAAGCAGAATTATGAATGCCGGCATTGCGAGTGGAGTGACTGCTGGTGTGTGTATAGTTGGATAGGTTGAGTGTTGTACAAGAAACGTAAACAAATAAGCAAAGAGCGCGATTAGCTTATGCTACTAGAGGTGACTTCCTCTAGCCATTTTATTCAAATTTTACATGATCTGAATTGTTTGGTTGCAACAATGCGTGTATATTATGCATTTCTATTAAGAGATGAGTTTGTTGTACTTTTTGTTTAGTAGATATTGACATTATGTAGAAAAATATTTGAATTCTTGGCTCCTTATCATATCTTCTTTATAAATAAATATGTTTACAAGCAAGCCTTGTAAACCATCACCTTTAACTAGACGGTTTTCCTTATACATCTCGAATAATAGTAACAGTAATATGCTACCTTAATGTTCTTGGTGCGCCTAGGTTTCAAGTAAACAATATAAATAACATTTAAATAACAAATTTGCAGCTCCGCCACCTTTTATTTTGTTATACATGGAGCATGCACTCCTCCTCTACTCTTCAACTGGAGGATCAACCCAGCGGCCATGCTCTTTGATTAGTTGAATCAATGCATCGGTTGCACCTTCCATTGCAATTCCTCGTTTTACCACCGTCTGAACCAGAATTCATTCTCAAAGTTACAGTTAATGAAAAGATATAAATACATCATTGGAAAAGGATTGCATCTTTAGAAAAAGACAAGTATTTCTCTTAGAGCTGGCAACTGGACAGGTAACGAAACGGGTCAAAACAGGTTTGGTTGACCCATCAACACTCTTTTGTCCAATTTCTTTGTAAATTTTAGGGATAATTAATGTATTGAATATGGTTATAAAAGTTATATTTTTAGAATAATAAAATCCAATATTTTTAAATAGCATGATTTTAAGAATTGTAATCAATTGTAAAAAATATTTAGGTGACTTCAGGAATAATTAGTTACCTTTCCAACATAAAGATCAATCTTTCCAGGAGCACCACCGACATATCCAAAATCTGCGTCAGCCATCTCCCCTGGTCCATTGACTATGCAACCCATAATCGCAATCTGTCATAAGAGGAAAACATATAAGTGATATTTACATGCTAAGAATAACAAACTTGCTACTCAGTGTTATTTAATCAGTATGGCGAAAGGGATTTGGTGATTACCGAAACACCAGGCAAATGTGATGTTTTTTCTCTAATTTCCGCACTAATCACTTGAAGATCAAATAGAGTTCTACCACATGATGGGCATGAGACATATTCCTGTATTTAAATTAAACATAAGCAAAAAACAAATGTCTAATAAATATTTTTGATTTCCAAATGATTGAATCCTTACTGTCTTAGTGTTGCGCATCCTGCATCCTTGTAGCAGATTGAAAGATGTATTCCTGATAAATTCAAAGTCTTGATCCGGAGCTTCTAATAAGATACCATCTCCAAGTCCATCAACTAATAAAGCACCAGCATTGGCACCCGCACTGATTACCAAATCATCCCTGCCAGTAGGTACAACAGTTTTATATTAACAATTAATTCTAAAAGATTTTATAGCAATAAAAGAACTAAAATCTCAGTAATTTACCTGGGAATTCCTTTTGGGAGCGATATGTGGTGAAGAACAGGGAAATTCAGTGAATTTTCGAAGGTACTCAAACAGCCTCCTAGCAGCATGTACTCTGCCAGTTTTTCCTCTGCATAAGGAAGTTCATGAAGAATCATAGTAGCATCAATGGTTTTAAAATTTCAAGCTCCTCGTAAGGCTCATCACCACGTACTGACACCACCAAACGTGTGCCTGAAAGTAATATCATATATTTAGTATATGAGAACCAAAACTGTTGATACCAATCGAGTGCTAAAAGGGTGAAAATATTACCTTCTGGCAAAAGCTTATGAGCTCCGGTGGATAGTTCATTCAAGTTTACCAAGACAATAGCGTTGGGCAAAGGCTTTGTCAACTGTTCTGACAAAGGAGTAATAATTCCCATACTTACATCGATCAACCTCTTAAGAGCTAAACGCTGATCATTGATACAAAAAATTTATTAGGTCATCACACACCAAGGCATCCAAACCGCAGAATATGTAACAGTAAAAGAAACATGAAACATAATGCTCCTTACAGCAACTTTATCGTCTGCTGGTGGAAGCTCTCTTAATAAGATAGAATCAACTGTTGCAAGATCCTGAATTGAAACAGAATAGGATGAGTAAACAAACAGATATGTTATGCCACAATAACATTTTCTAAAAATATATGTGACAAAGAATGGACTGACCTTAAATGGCATACCAAGAACAAGTTTTGCTGCTAATGATCTGTAGAAGAGTTCAGGTGTCTGAACAAAGTAGGAAAATGCAAAAAAAGTTAATGATGGAAACTAAGAAAGGCGTGGTGACAAAACAGTGATAGATACAAAAATGGCAATAAAGAGGCTATATAAGTGAGTATAACCTTGAGTTGATCCAGGGTAACAGACATGATAACAGAGCCATCACGGTGGAGTACACCTCTGTAATCTACCTCTTCACCCTACCATGTGTTAACGTGCAAATTGTTATTTGAAAAACAAGAAAGTATAATAGGATTACAACATTAGCAAATTGTCAAGATTTACAAGCTAACCTCCTTCTGCACAGGCAAATCACCAGTTCTACGTTGAAAATCAAAATAACGCCTGTGCTTTTCTTCAAATGGTGCCTAGAAATGGACGTGACATAAGAATTACAGGAGTATGGTAAATATAAGACTTAAAGAATAGAAATATACAGGTATATTGATAAATAAAAAGATTATCATGCAAAAACCTACCACTCCTTGTTGAATTTGGGATGCTTTCATACCAAGATTGGCCAATTTCCTACATGGGTCTATTTCTTCCTCTGGTGGTTCTGTGAGGGAAACCCTGATAGTATCACCAAGACCATCCTGTACACCAGACAATATTTAGCAAGTCTAAACCAATAATCATTAAATTCACAATGACATCGGCTTTTGTAATCAGTTACATTTTTTAAAAAGTTCATTCATATTGGTAAAAGTTAAGTAGTATGAATGATATGGACCTGAAGAAGTGTCCCAATGCCAATTGCAGATTTCATTCGTCCATCCTCACCCTCGCCAGCTTCAGTAACTCCCAAGTGCAAGGGGTAGTCCCATCCCTGAACATTCATTTCGCCACTAGAAGGCGATATGCTTGAACCATGATCACTGGATTGCTTGCTTTCATTGAAAATACAAAATTATGGAAGTCCAACTTCCTACAGATTCTTGCGAATTCAAATGCAGACTCAACCTGTTAAATGAAGTTTTGGTGGCATAAGTGACGGCTAAGCGAAAACCTAAAAGAAACTTTGAGTACGCTAGAGGAGCTGATCTCCTTACCATTCCCCTAGGAGAGTCACCATAGTAACTCATGATACGATCTGAAAGACTCCCATGGTTTGTTCCTATTCGCATTGCCCTTCCATATTTCTTGCATTTTTCAACCAATGGAGTAAAAACCTAGTGAACAGAATGCACATTTTAAAAAAAAATTATGAAGGTTTTTAATTTACTACTAGAACATAGAAACATTGAGATCAAGATATTATAGGAAGGTTGATAAGAAGCTTCACCCGTTCAATATGCTCAAGTTCCTGTTGATAATCATCATCTGTATACTCCAACAGCTCAAACTGAGCTCGACGATCAGCTGCAAGAAAATAACATCACAAGATCGTACAATTTGAAAGAAAATCTGACGAAAGAAGCTTAGTGTTGAGTATGTACCAAAATTTCCGGGTTGACACGAATTTTGTCAAAGCATTCAGCAACTCATAGCGCAACTGATGGAGCAAAATGAATGTCTGCCACCAGAGGTATGTTATAACTGCAAATGCCCAGTTTGTATAAGAATAATTAGCAGGAAATTAACAAATTCCTAACAGTTGAGATGTAGACAATTAGACATACTTCTTCTGAATAAGGGTGTTCTTAATTTCAAAACATGCATCTGCTTCTCTTTTTCCTTGCACAGTTATTCGAACAATGTCAGCTCCTCTGTCAGCTATTTGCATAACCTGTACAGCAGATAATATAGCATGATGAGGATGATGCGTGCATATAAAAGTTTATATTATTCATTTTCCTTGGAGAGTTCGCTGTTATAAAACATGGCATAACCCATCATTACAGAAAAGTGAGGTGTTCGGTGTAATAGCTTAGTAGTGAGTAGTGACAATGTTGACTTAAGCTCATGGCTGCGACATTTTGACTTAAACTCGTGGCTGTGACATGTTGACTTAAGTTCATGGCCAAGACATGTTGACTTAAGTTCATGGCCGTGACATGTTGACTTAAGCTCATGGCCGTGACATGTTGACTTCAGCTCAAGGCCGTCAAGTGTTGACTTAAGTTCATTGCTGTGACATGTTGACTTAAGGTCATTGCTGCGACATGTTGACTTAAGGTCACTGCTGTGGCATGTTGACTTATGGTCATGGCTGTCACATATTGACCGAAAGTTACAGCAAATTCATATGAACTTTTAAGTTGACAGTCCAGATGAAGCTAAGTTGACAGTCCAGATGAAGCGCAAACTTTATACTAACATAAGCTGGTTATTAGATCATGTTAAAAAAATATTCCGAAGGAAAAGAACCGGTTAACTCATACAACTTAGGATGTTATATATACTATTTCAGCGACACTTAAATAGTCTTGGATGCCACATATCAAGTTATACTACTTAAAATTCAAATCATTATAAAATCCATGAGTTTACTGTCAATTCGCCAGATACTAAGATACTACAAATGATATTAATTATAAGCAGCAAAACAGCATACCTGTTCTACAGTTGCAGCCACATCCTTAGTATCAGTTGTGGTCATTGTTTGAATTCTTATGGGGTGATCGCTACCAAGAGGTACATCTCCAACCATTACTGTGCGGGTTTTCCTCCTGATAGTTTTATATGTGGATTCACAATACTTCTGTACGGGAACTTTAAACAAAAAAGAAACTCCGTCAGATACTTGACACGGATATATACTAGCGCTTACATAGCATGAACATGAAATCTACTAAACGCGTAAGTAACTGAAACTTAAGTTTAACGTGATTGTAACAGAAAGCGTATACCTAACAGAGGACTCCCTTCAGAAGCAGGCCGAAGTTCCGCGATATCTGAACCAGGGTTAGAATTCTTAATCACGGATATCTTGGTTCTATGAAACTTAACCCTCTTCACGTCCGAAACTTTGATAAAATCCGAAGTTTTGGCAAATCCCAATCCGTTATCCATGCTCTTCAAACCCATAAAGGAAGCTGGAGCAGCTCCGGTCGCCATTATCATAAACAAAATTCACAACCTCTACAATCCTGCAACATAATATCACCAAAATCATTTAAGTCTTGCATATTAAACTAATTGTCACCTACATCAAATTTATCGAGTCAAAGCAACACTTGACTTTTGAGATCAAACATATAAAATTTCAACTTTGAAACTTTGATTACTTAACTTTCTAGAAAAGTCTATGATATCTATGCAATCAGAATTATTAATTTTCTGGAATAATTTTGATATATAATATAATAATTTAAAAAAATAATAATAATAATAATAATAATAATAATAATAATAATAATAATAAAAAAAAATAAAAAAAAAAAAAAAAAAAAACAAACAAACAAACTTGTTTTTATTTGAAAATTGGAACCTATTTTAATTTATTGCCATTTTTACATCAATACATACAAGGGAAAATTGCACAAACAAGTACCATACTTTAGGCCAATTTAAAATTATGGTATTCAACTTTTTTTTTCTCAGTCAAAAGTTACCAACATGATTTTGATGAAATGCTTGAGCAAAGTGATATATCATTATATTTGGCATTTTAAGTTATCTCGCTAGCCGGTAACCTCTTTCGAAAATTCAAAAGCATTACAAAAAGATTAACTTCGATACCTTAAATTGAGAAGAAAAAAACCTAAAATTTAATTTGGCCTATATAGTATAGTACTTTTTTTATGCGATTTCCATACATACAAATACAAAGTTAAGTTGATAACAGTATAACACAATGATCCATAATTCAACTTCTTAAAGGGTGTTTGTTTAAGCATATCAACTTATTTGTGTATCGGCTTATATTTCGTAAGCCCCAATTTTCAGGCTTATTTTGAGATTTGTGGGCTTATGTAAGTTTATCATGATATGATAAACTTACATAAGCCCAAGAGTCTAAAAAAGCCTTATATAAGCCCATAAGTCTCAAAATAAGCCCGAAACTTGGGGCTCATTAAATATAAGCTGATAAGCCTACATATAAGCTTAAACAAACACCCACTTACAACTCACCTAACATCCTATAATGAAAATTCAAAACTAAATTACATAATCTTACAAATTAAAAACAATAATTAAAAATAAATCCAATTCAAAATTTCACAAAAATCAAACCTTATTCACATTTACCTCAAAATTTAATCATACTAATAACAAAATAACTCACCTATAATCCTTTAAAAAAAATCATAACATAACTTACACAATTCTTCAAAAATTTATAAACACATACACTAAATAAAAATTTTAAAAATAATAATAATTATAATAAATAAATAATAATTCAAATTAGTACAAAAAACCATCAATCTCAATCCAAAAACTTTATTTTAATCAATTTCCAGAAGAAAATTAATAAATTCATTTGATCACATGCATAAAAACTACAGAAATGAATAACTTAATGACTGGATTAAGTGATGAATTAACCACCTAACATCCTATAATGAAAGTTTAAAACCTATTTCACATAATTCTCCAAAACAATCTATCAATTTTTTTTAATAAAAAAACAAAAAACTAAAAGATAATAATTCAAAATTCAATCCAACTTCGTAAAACTCACCTAGCTTCCTATAAAAAATCATAATCAATCAACTTAACTTACACATATTAAGTAGGATTAAGTGGTGAATTAACGAAACGAACCTTGTGATAACGACTGAGAAGAGTCTCGAGAGTGTGTTTGTGTTTGTGTTGTGTTGTGTTGTGTGTTTGATTATAACGGATGAAATGTGCTTCAGAAAAAATAGGTGGTCAGATATTGGATTAAATAAAATATTATTTTGTAAGAAAGTCAGTTAAGGACAGCAACGCCGTTAAGTACATGACAAATTGGCATCTTATAAACGTTTTTATCAATCAATTCCCAGGGGCTAATTCTGTTAACTTTGATTTAAGTCCTTGTGTTTTGATACTTGACTATTGCTTATCTCATCATTTACACGACAAATCTATCTTACATATCTTAAGTAGAATAACTCACAATAATTTGGTTGAAAAGCTTCACACACAACATGAAATCACAAGTTCTTTGGTATCTTATAATAAGTATTGTCTGACAGTCTAGAATGTCTCCTTTCATCGATTTCTTCGCATACACTTACTCCTATAGGGTTTTTTTTACCATCGTTTTAGTAAGGTATGGGATTTTTTATTTTATTTTTTGGCAGTTTTTTCAAGGGTTATGGTCGTGTCGTATTGTTTCGATATGTTAGAAATTTAGGTTTGTTGTCAAGGTGTGGTTGGTCTTCAGGTAGTTGCGGCCAGTGTATGGGACATGTTGAGGTCAAATCATTATTTTAGGCGTGTTGGAGAAAGTTTGAGGTTGCTATTTTTTTTTCATTTTTTTCTCCATTAACAGACGTCTTGTCAGAGTTTTGGGTTTCACTATGTATGCTTTTACAATCATTAGTGTTTACTCTGTTAACCGTCCTTACATATCATCCATATTTTTTTATCATGTAACTGCCACTAACTCTAGAGTTTTTTTTATTGGTTTGTCGGTTGTTTTGGTTGAAATAGTAAGAAAATCAAATTCGTTAATTTAAACAATACCTTATACAACTTAAAAATATTACTAGTTAAAAGTTTGATTAGTTAGGTTAATTTGTTCTCGTTATTAACGACTAAACTAGTTTACCATTATGCATCATTGCCGATTTAACAAAACACTATGTCACCTGTCATTGACATCATAGCCACAAGGAGCCCGTTTTCCAAAAAGCGTGCATGTTGCCTCACCTCTCCCTTCTTCCATGGTTTCACAAAACATGATCATTTAAAAAATGAGTGAAAGGTACAATGTAATAGAACGAGTTATTTTTGTCCGCCCATTGTTGTGGGTGAAAAAAAAGTATTTTGTAGCTATCGAATAAAGTTCTAGTATGTTTCCACAATAAAAGGATTGACAACAATAAAGAAAATGATGTAAAACACAAAAATTATAGACTTTAACGAGTTTATATGTTAATTTGTTACATTATGAAATCTAAAAAGTTTAGAAATATAAAGCTTTATTTACCGTAGATGAACAATAAATAACACAAAATTTACAAAAGTAAATAAGTAGTTCAAATTTCATGACACATAATTATGTTGATGTTTTTTTTTTTTTAATTTATGTGGTTTTAATAAATCTCAAATAGTATTTGATAAATGTTATTACATGAATAAATATTAATCGGCTATTTTGATATTCGAGCAACCAAACATGCCCCCTAACCACATGGATAGTTCAACTATTTTGGTCCTTATGACCACGTGCGTGAAACAATGAACATAACATCATAAATTACTCCCGTAAAAGTTATAGAATACTAATGTTGTTAGTTAATAGTTCGAGGGTTGAAGTGTAAAGGATCTTTTAGGGTGTTACTAAATACACTGAATATTTAATTAGTCAATATATTAAAAACTGTGCATATACAACTTTCAATATAACAATTAATGAAGTGAACAATACGAGCTACACTTTATTAAGAAAATAAACATTGAACACACAAAAAAAAACTATCTTTCTCTCTTTATATCTTTCCATAATTCTCAGCCAAACTCATACACATAAAACTACTTCTCTCTCTAAATATCCGGCCAAACATTGCTGATGACCACTATCAAGTTTCGTTGTCTATCACCGGTAGTTAGCCCAGACGGGCGTCGCCGCTCACCTGCTGACCATATCACTCGAAAAACACTATAGGAAAACACTATCGTCAAATGAGTACGCCCATATGGATTTTTTGTATACAAACTAAAACCCCAATAGAACATACACAAACATAAGTAATAAAGAATCATGTCGGTTTATTTGTTTTGATGTGTTTGGTTTTGTATTTGAATTGAGTTTTTAGAGTTTGTGGGAAAAAAACTCAAAAAGTCTGAAAAAATACGTCTATGGCTTGTGGTGTCGATAAGAGATAGAAGAAGATAACAATTATTTAATATTCCAATGCAAAATGTTAGAAAATTAGAATTAATTGAATAACTATTGTGTAATTATTGTGGTAGTGTAATCATTTTGGTGTGTTTAGAGAAGCCCTTTTAATTTGATTCCTTTTTTTCTTAAATAAAAGAATCTAAACTAGTTTATGCCAAAACATTTTTTGTGGTTACCACGCGCCGTTATCTGTGGGGGTGTAGTACCTTTTGTATACACGTTCGGCACGAGCGGCATTTTAAATATGAGTACCGATTAAAGGAATAGTTATGTTATTTAGACCTACAACACAAGTCTAAATATATATTTAATGTATAAATTATTTGTACAATTGCATTAAATTTTTTTTTTTTTTTTTAAATTCACACCAATCAAAATTTTAAATCAACCAATCAAATCATTAGGTTCATTTGTAGGCATGATTAGTAGGTCTAACAATCATTTTTCTTAAAAGAAATACTACAAAATTTATGTCTAAAAACCATTTTCTAAAAGGGTCAGTAGCGGAGCATAGCGTGAGGTTTGGTATCTGGTCATGGCGCTTATGTCGCGTCTTTTATAAACTAGATATATATAAATATGATATAAATATATAAATATTTTCGTATTTTGTCTTGCATTTTATCTACGTCTTATAAACGCAAAAGCTTCGCCTTAACCGCAAAAACGTAATGTTTGGTCATGCCGTCACGCCACGTCTCCCGCTATTTATAACCTTGCTAAAAACATGACTAATTTATTTATTAATTGACTTTTCTTTTATTTATTTACTTTTTATCATCTTTATTTTTTATTTTATTTTTCATTTTGACGCGTGTCTTAATCTTTATATTAGGCATGTATTTAAATACAAGTTTTAAACATGAGAATCATTTTTTTTTTCAAATATAGTAATTATACACAGGCTCGTACCTATAGATCTATTTCATTCATCTTTATATGATACACTTTTTCGCTTTCATTATTTTTCACCTTCATTATGCACTAATCACATTTTTAGATCTAATCTTAAGTGTAGGTTTTGGGCATTTAAATTATTTTTCTTTTAAATAAAAGATTGCCGCGTGTCTTAATCTTTTTATTAGGCATGTATTTAGATACAAGTTTTAAGCATGAGAATCATTTTTTTTTTTTCAAATATAGTAATTATACACATGCTCGTACCAATAGATCATTTCATTCATCTTTGTGTGATACATCTTTTCTCTTTTATTATTTTTCACCTTCATGCACTAATCATATTTTTAGATCTAATCTTAAGTGTGGATTTTGGGCATTTAAATCATTTTTTCTTTTAAATAAAAGATGATATTTTCAATCATTAAGTTTTATATTTCAATCAACTGCAACATTGTGTTTTTTCTGAAGATGAGTACGGTATTAATGAAAAGTATTTGGTAGAAGTAGCATGGTATCCGTTTGTTAATTAGAACTATAACAAGATTTAACCACTATGGGGCTGATATTTATGTACAATGATTCTTTCACGTGACGTTTCAAGTTCAAACCTCACTAGTCACTAATTAAACATTAGCATGATAACCGCATAAAGCAACAGATTCGAAAACGAATGTTATTTAACGATTTTTGATTTACATTTTTTGTGGCGAATATTATGTAACGTTTTTTTTATAATAGATTATCGTTTTTAGAGATTGTGTGTTTTGTATTGTAGAATTGTGAATAATTAATATGTCATATTATTATATACAAAATTTAAAATTTTAATATTAATTATAATTAGAAACAAATTAAATTTATTATGTTAGGTACATTATTATAGTAACATAATGTGTAATTAGTGTGTTTTTAATAAATTTTATTTTACTAGTTATTAATAATAAAATGTGTGTTAACTTATCTTTTTAAGATTTCTAAAAATAGAAGATCTCAAACAACATTATAAGGAGTAACATAATGTATAATTAGTGTATTTTTAATAATTTTTTTTTATTAGTTATTAATAATAAAATGCGTGTTAACTTATCTTTTTAAGATTTCTTAAAATAGAATATCTCAAACACGTTATAAGGAGTAAAGATTTTAACAGTAGTTAGAAACGGTAAAACTCGAGTTTGTTTATTGTCGGACAAGATGCAATAAACAAAATACATTTTGTTTCTAGACTTGAAAGTCAGATATGTAGAGTAGCTCAATTACTTGTGCATTGCTTATATGTCTCATTTTGGATCATATCATGTCCTGACATTCCATGTATGACAATAAGTGTCAACATAGAGGGGTAATAAATAGTCAACTTTTTTGTTCCCAAAAGCATTTTTCATCAAATGAATCATGATACATAAAACTAACTCTCGTGTTCCCAAAGTTCAACATAAAACAGCATTAAAAAATAAATAAAAATAGTGCATGCCGTTCAACCTTTTGGTTAGTATTAAAAAAATAAATAAATAAAAAAAAATAAAAATGTTACAAGTTGCTCGATAATTCTTTGTTGATACAAAAGTTGGACGTTCGATTTGGAGCTCGGTTCTCGCACCAATTGAAATTCTTGCTGAGGCACCGCACTAAGAGACAAGAAACACCGTTAGCTGCAGTGGGATTGTCTCCCACGATTATCCTCCCGTGAGTGAGTAATTGATTTAGGGTTTAAGGAGTTTTAGGGTTATGAGATCGTCGTAAACGAGGATATGATTCCCTTTATACGCATGCGGAATCCTTGTTGGTTCGTGTTCCCCAACCTTCTTATCCCGCCTAAGTCGGTTGGGAATGATTATCTTCTTATTTTAGAAGATATCGGATATCTATTCCATAAATAGATATGGGCTTGGGCTTCGTGAGCCCAAACATGTATTAATATTGGCCCGCTTCGTACCGGGCCCGAAAGTATCGGTGTAGTCGGGTTTATGACCCGACACGCACTATCGTCATCATGTCCCCGGTCTAGTATCGCGATGCGTAGCTGCGGTGCTAGACTAATGACCGTAATAATAAAATAAAAAGCGTCACGAAACGTCTGAAAGCAACCATACACCTACCGTAGGTGCAATGTATCGAGACATCTATATGAATAGTCAATACCTCGTTAATCGGGAAAGTTCTTGCTTGTCACTGTCACATCAAGCCATCTCGACCACACAATGAAGATTAGTGGAATCCACGTGTCGCCAATCGTGTGAAAGAAGAGAAGTATATAACATGGCGATTCATTTTCACCTAATCCTCACGATGCGCCATCCACCATTTCTAAAGCGGTTTAAGAGCTATAATCCCCAAAAGTAACCAACCACAAAGGTAATCGCGCGTGCGATATAGCAAAAAGTATATCATCATGGTTAAGCA
Source organism: Chrysanthemum lavandulifolium (assembly GCA_022545495.1). NCBI lineage: Eukaryota > Viridiplantae > Streptophyta > Magnoliopsida > Asterales > Asteraceae > Chrysanthemum > Chrysanthemum lavandulifolium. The sequence goes on from CM040245.1 coordinate 100,913,215, forward strand.
GTTGTCCGACTTCACCTCAGACCGAATTTGATCGATCGATGGAATTTACCTCGGTTACTTTATACCGGGACGTGCATCCAATGGTGCCGGATGCGCGAGCCACGATTGCGATTTCCCGAAGGAAAGTGGTGTATACACACGGTTATTCGAATTTGCGAATCAACGTGTGCCCTGTCCACGCTTTCGTGTGATGTGTTAAACTATTATCGCTACACCTATCGCGGTTGCATTGTATCGGCGCGGCTAAAATTACCAATTTTGAGGTAAATTGTCAGATCTTTGGGATTAACCCCACCATCCACCTATTCGCGCTTTTATCACACCACATGGGCGCATGGGTGGGTGTCTTTTCTGCCTTGGTGGTAGGCTGCGATGTTATACTGGATAAATTAGATGCCCTTAGGAATTGGAGGAGTATTTCTTACGGTAGATAATACATGTTTTCCACAGGATTATGATTTTTATACCGGGAACGCTACTGAGAGGATGAGTGCCCATTGCTCGGTCTTATAACGTCGAGGATGCGGGCGATAAATGCTAACCGCATCCCCATTAGTGCGTATCCCGAGGGATTTTGGTGCACATGGAATCGGTCGCAATTATTTTGGCCCCAAGATGAGATCCCTATCTTTTAGGCGCCAATGGCGGGGTGGGTACTTATTCCTCCGTATACGTGTGTAAATAATGTAAGAACAATCTTATGTCTATGTTGCGCATTATATAACTTTGTTTGCATATATGTCTTGTCTTGCAGAATGGATCTATTCACCGTCAGACTGACTAGCGAAACCCGTTTCCGTAAAGACAGGAGTAAGGCTGCTGAAGGATGATGAGGAGCCCATTCTAGCTGCGACTGTAGGGCGTGTCATGGAACTGAATGCTGGGGATACAGGGACCAATTCTTCAGTTGCAGTGGAGGCAACGCCGCTGCAGAGCCGTCCCATCTGAGTAACTTACCGGTAGCGCGATCAACGCCCGTAACTGTGGCTCATCCTGAAGAGGAAGAAGAAGAAGAGGCTGCGCTTAGTCGCAAAAGGACCCGAAGAGATGATGGTGCGGGCTCTTCAAGGAAGAAACGTCCCGTGGTTCAGACTGTGGAGTTGTCCTCCACTGATGAAGCGTCGTCGCACCCGTCTGCCGATGACACGGAGCCAAAGTAAGTAAAACCATACATGTATAACCTTCTGTTACTTGGTGAATGTGCTAGTTGTAATTCTAACATTGCGCTGGTGATCATTCGCAGGGTGGAGCAGGTCATCGAGTCACCTCCCAAGGCGAGTCCGATGCAGTCAGCGCATTCTGAGCCGCCAAGCCCAGATAATGAAACCCAATCTGATGCGGATGTACCCATGGAGCACTTGGTCGATGAATTGAGTGCAGTTTCCGCTGTGAGTCGCACTAATTGTGAAGTTGAAAGACCGGGTATCCGGTGGGGAGGACCAAAGTGTCTGAAAGATCAAACAATAACTTTGTTGGGCGCTCACTAGCACCCGAGCACAAGCGGATAGTGCCGTGCGGAGGCTAGGGATCCGAGTGCGTGCGCTCAAAAAGGCCGAGGACAAGATGGCACTAATGTGTCAAATCGGTCAAGATCAAGCCGAGGCCGCCGGTACAAGTCTGCGTGCCGCGGGCCCTTAAACATTTGGGCGGGGTAAGGAAAGTTTTTGCGATTAGGGGAGCTTGGGGCTCTTGTGAGCTGGTCTTTAAGTGCAGGAGGCCAGTGCGCAAGATGAGCATCGAGTATGACGAGGAGTTGTATCCTCACTCATGTCTACAATTGCGGGCCTTGGTGGCTCATAGGCCACGGTCTTCGCCTAGCGCCATAGCACCGGAATCGTCGAGGTAGTTAATGCTTTTGGGAGGTTGTGCGGTGTGCTCTGGGCGTGGTAAATCGAGCGATTGAAAAGCTACACGAGGCCAAACTGTTGGGCGCCCCCGATAAGGTACCCATTATGACCGATTCATATGATCATTTGGTCGCCGCCATGCGAGAGGATGAAAGACTTAGAGCTTCCAATGATTTACGAAATGGCGCGATCAAGATTATCCATAAATGTTATTATGACGGGATTGACTTTGGCGCGTCACCGTACCGAGGGTGCCGAAACACAGCCAGACTATTATTTGAAACCCCATGAGTCGCAGCTGCAAGTACCTGTCTTTGCGCGTCCTAGGGATAGTCAGAATCCATTTGCATTAGAGAAAGAGGTACCTCTAAAGGAGGTCTTGGAAGCGCATGCAACCCGTCTTGCTAAGAAAGAAGGCATTGCAGGTAAGGCCATTTTGTGTGGGGTTGGTGCGGCTCACTTGCCGAGGTCTGATGGAGTGCCTGTCAGTGTAGCCACTGTGTCGCGTCAGGGTGCAGATGTGTTTAGGGAGGTCAAAGAAGCAACAAGTGATGTTGGGACCTCTTCCCTTAAGCGTTGTAGTAGCTGGTAGTAGATTTGTAATAACTCGTGGTTATGAATAAACATATCTTTTTGTGTATGTTGTGGATATTTGTAATGTATACATATTTGTCTGACTATGCGTAGAAGATGTATCCGTTGTAGTGTACGCCAGTGTAAATATAAGAAATTCATAATCATGTATGAAAATCAGAATATACTAGAGAAATAATTCAAAGTATTTGATCATAATCGTGTATGGTATGAGATTCAGCATGCTGTAAATATCTCAATAAGGAAGCAAGTATCTTGGTTCCTAAGTTGTTAAACGTGCACATGTGCATTGCTGCGCACCCGTCGTGGGGTGCGCACATATCTTATTCCAACGTCTTGAGAACAAGGTGTTTAACAAGGATGCGTGATCCAGTATTGATGGGTTTGCAACCCTCTTACTCAACAAGTTAGTTAGTAGGTCAACTTATCCTTTTACCATCGTGGGTTTATGTGTGGTGCATGCACGCCATCGTGGGCAAGAGATAAAAAATTGTTAAAACATACAGTATATGGAGATAACAACTCAAAATGTGTCGCGGAGTTAGCTAGAAACCGCGACGTTTTTATTAATACTTGCAAGTTTATCAAGAAATAACAAAGAAAAGATAAATATGAAAATAAAAACGAGTACATGAATGTTTATTGAGCCTTGAAAGTGCGGAGCGTCTGTGTTGTCTCAGTAGCTATTCTTATAGGTAGCACCTCTTGAGGTTCTTGATATTCCATGTCTTGTGGTAGGTCACGACCATCCAATCCTCGTAGCCGATCTGCGCTGTGCCGTTGCTTGATAACCTCGTAAGGTCCTTCCCACTTTGGTCCGAAAGCTTACCGTATCTTGATGGCTTGCCTCATTGGCGCGGTAGACAAAGTCGCTGATGCGGATGAAACACTGCGTACCTTGGCATCATAGTATCCTTTCATTTTTGACTTTGACCGTGCCTCCCGTATGGCCGCGCGTTCGCGTCTTTCTTCCAGTAGGTCCAAGTCGACACGTCTTTCGGCGTCGTTTGTAGTCACATTGATCTCCGCAGTGCGGATAGTTGGCATGCCGATCTCGGTTGGTATAACGGCACATCCCGTATACTAGAGAAGGGGGTATCCCGTCTTTGGTTTTAACGAGGTGCGGTGCGCCCATAGTACATGTGAAAGTTCTTCAACCCACTTCCTTTGTGCTTGTCCAAGCGTGCTTTGATCCCTTCACCCGGACTTGATTTGCGCTCGACTAAACCATTGGTTTGTGGGTGCGTAACCGACGCAGTGTTGGGTGATGTTTAACTTCGCACCAATCTTTGAAGGGTTGTCACGCAATTGTTTCCCGTTATCCGAGATGATTTCTCCGGGTAATCCGAGCGGCATACTATGTTGTCCCGCACAAAGCGTTTCACCGGTTGCGGTGAATTGTCGCCACCGCTTTTGCCTCGATCCACTTGGTGAAGTAGTCTATAGCTACTATGAAACTTGAGACCGCTTCTTCGCTATTGGAAAAGGACTGCGATATCAATGCCCCATTTGTAGAATGGCCGGCGGCCGTGATTGGCGTTAACTCATCGCCGTGGTTGGCGGCGATGCAGTGCGTGGACTTGGCAATCATTGCATTTCCTTATCAAATCCGCGATCTTTATGCATGGTTGGCGATGGTATCCCGGATCGCATGGCGCGTGCTACAACGGACCGTGGTCTGCGTGCATGCTACATGAACCTTCATGGATTTCTCGCAGACATAATTTGCTTGTAAGGGGCGGACGCGCCGAAGCCATGGTTGGAGGAAAGAACGTCGATCTGATATGTTGTCGCGCACATTCGAATCTCTGCGTCGCGCGCGTATTATGAAGCTTACGTGCGTTCTTGGGGTAATGTCCCTTTGCTTAAGAATTCGCAATCGGTGTCATCCATGTAGGACCATCCTCCTCTATGATGCGGAGACTTCCATCTCCGATATTGACTTGCTTTTGGTGTTTCCACCAAACTTGCTTTGATAAGTGTGCGAAGCTTGTCGAGGCGATCTTGCTCGGTGCATACGCTGCGATTTTCTCCTCTAGGGACTTGCTTGATAGTAAATCACAAAGCTTTTGATCGGCGTCTTAGTCTTCGCAAGATCTTGAATCATATTTTCTTCTTTGGCGCGTATTCACCCAACACGTGGTTGGCTACTAGCAAGGAGTCCACATTTGCTTCCAAGTTACGTACACCCATTCGAGCCGCAATGCGTGGTCCAACATTAGGGCTTCATATTCGCCTCATTGTTTGTTGAGGTAAATTCAAAGCGCGCGCGTGGGTGAATTCCATTCCTACGGGTTTGTGAGAATAAGGCCGACTCTGAGCCGTCCACGCATGAGGACCTGTCGTAAACAAGATCCATGGATCTTGTAGTTCTTCTCGCTTGGTGTAGGTACCTCGTCGCATCGGCTTCTCGATGATGAAGTCGCGCCGAACTTGTCCTTTTATTGCGATGCGTGGCACCTCGTAAGAGATGTTATGTTCGCTTAGCAACACACTCCACTTCAGAGTCGTCTGGACGATCGGGTTTGGAGATGATCCGCTTGATGGCTTGATGCAGCGATTACCGCTATCGGGTGCGCTTGGAAGTACCGGCCAGATCGCTTGGCGGCAAACACTAATGCCAAGACCAACTTTTCCATGGCACTATAGTTCATCTCCGTCTTCTTGGCGCTTTCGACAAAATAGATAGGGGTTTGCACCAGTCCCTATCTGTTAGTAGCATCTTCTACCGACCCCTTATGAGTTCTTGATAAATACATGATCGGCTCTTCCCGGTCGGGGTGCTACAGTGTTGGGGCGTTGCTAGATCTTTGTTTGAGTGTGGTGAAAGCTTCCTCCGCCTCCGTTGTCCACCGAAAGTCACCCTTTTTATACACTTCTTGAGTGTTTTGAAAAGAGGCAATGACTTTTCTGGCGATTTAGACGAGAACACGCTGAGGCCGGCCAGTTTTCCATTGAGGATTGGACTTCCTTGACGTCGTGGTGAGGAAGTTCTATTACCGCCTTTGTCTTTTCTGGACAAGGTTTTATGCCATCGGGTTCTATCGGTACCCTAAGAACATGCCTTGATGGCGCAGAAGGTGCATTTCTTAGGATTTAGCTTCATGTTGATCTCGTAGAGTCTTGAATGTTTCTTCATGTCGCGCAAGTTCCTTTTCGGTATGGCTTTTTATGACCAAGTCATCCACATAGACTTCGAGTTGCGGCCCTTTGTTTTCAAAGGCATTGTCTACCAACCGATAGGTGGCACCGCGATTCTTCAAGCCAACCGGCATTTTGTGTAACGATGAACGCCTTGGCTTGTGTGGAAAGTCGCTCTTTCCTCGTCCTCTTGAGCCATTTGTATCTGGTGATATCCGCATGCACGTCAAGAAAACACTTCAATGGGTATCCACACAAGGACTCTATTTTCCAATCTATCTACGGTAATGGATAGCGATCCTGCGGGCATGCTTTATTAAGGTCGGTGAAGTCTACACACATTCGCCGGCTACCATCGCTTTTTGACCATTCTTTGGATTAGAGAGCCGATCGTGGTAATAGACTTCCGCGTAATTCCGCGATTACCAATTTACGTACCTCTGCGGTACTGCGCCTCTCGGAGCTTAGCCGCGCTTTACGGCGTGTCGGTGAGTATCCTTGTCGGATTCTAAGTTTATGCTCGTGATCGAGCGTGGTACTCGATCATGTGTTTGGGCTCCCACGCGAAAATATCCACGTTCTTTTGTGGGAGCGCGCACACCGCTTTGCTGGTTGTCCGACAATGACCCTCCAATGGTTATTTCACAGTGCGGGTATTACGGGTGAATGCGACCTTCACGTTGGGGACTTTGTCCGCGCCTTTGCTAGGATTGGTTCCATTTCGCATGTAACCGTGTTACATTCTCTGTTTGGTACCGTGGCATTGTAAAGGGTGACAATGCCCCTTCTCTGAATTTAAGCATCCGTCTGTTGTTGATGGCACCGCCGCATGGGCGATATCCGGGTCTCCCAATGATGCCATTGTATGATGAGGGATTTGATCACCATGAAATCCATCAAGTTGTCGTAAGTGCTCTGCGTTGCCAACCGACTAATGTCCTTGATTGCCCATGGGCCATATCTTTTCTCCTGTGAAGCCGGTGAGTCTTGTGTTGACCAGATTTAGCCGACCACGTATTTGGTCGTAGTCTTTTAAAGCAATGCTCATACATGATATTTGCCGATGCCCCACCATCGATGTACATGCGGTGTATGTCGTGACCACCCGCACTAATTTCAATGGTGAGGGTTCTGCTTCTTCGTTGTCCATGATTAAAGTAGGAAAGAGATTTCACTCCTTGGGAAAAACTCTGGTGACCTTTTGTCTAGTGGTTCGTTGCCGCGTCACGTATCATGTAGATTGTGTCGGCCTTATCTTTGGGTGTCTCCTCTTGCTTCCATTCTTTTGCTTATCTCTCCCTCTTTAATGTTTTAACTAAGTGGTCGATCGCCTCCTTGACCATCTTGTCGATGAGTTAGGCGCCGGACACACTCGTTAGTGGTGTGACCTTTTGAGCATGGTAGTCACGGTATCCATTCCCAGTCGTCGATCTTACGGTATACGCATATGCGGTGGTCTTGGGAAGTTCGCACCTTCCTGCGAGTATTTCCTTTGGTGTTTTTATCGGGGAGTATACATCATTATCTCTGTCTCTGCCGCTCCTCCGCTGCGATAGCTCTATTACGGTTATTACCTCGGTCGTTGGATTGTCTCCCGGTTGTTCTGTGACCGGTAACTCGAATGGTTCTTTTGCTATCCATTGCGGCGGCTTCTCCTGGACAAAAGACCGAGGCGCTTCATGAGTTCATCGAGGTCTCGGGGATCTTGTCGTTTAACCTCTTGATGAGTTACGGGTTATTTATCCCATTCATGAAGCCCGAGATCTTTAAGACTTGAGGCATGCTTTAACTGCATGCATTCATCTTTAAAGCGTTCCATGAGCAGCGCATGATTCTCCACGGTTTTGTTTTACCTGGCGAGCTCGGCGAGATTTTTAGCTACACTTTTGCGTTGAGTAAAATTTAGGCGAACGCCTTTCTCAACTCTTCAAAACCATTCACGCTCCTTCGTGGGAGTTTGTTGAACCAGTTCCTCGCGCTTCCCACGGTGTGGAATTAAACATGTGGCACCGGTGGTTGTGGCGATTTTCAATGGTCGCACGGTGATTCAAAGATTTTAGGTGATCGTCCGGATCACTGTTCCATCATAGGTCTTGACATTTGTAGGCATGCGTCTCTTCTTGTTCTCGGAGAAATCACTAATCGTCGGTGAGCGCATCCACTTCGGCGGGCGCCACGGGAGAGACATGTCTTCCTCTTGGCTATCGCGTCTGTTTCTAGACTTCCAATGCCACATGTCATTTGTCCTCGTTGTCCGAGGAATTATCGATAGATGAATTTTCCTTCTTAGGCGTTTGCGGCACCGTCCTCGTAGTCGACCGTGGTCCGGATCGAAGGACTTTCACTGGGAGTGCTTTCGCCCATGTCATCGCGTGCTGCGGCTACCCAATCTAGCGTATACATTGGCGCGCCGTTCTTCTATCACTATCACTCGGTCTTGCGGGTGAGATGTCTCATCATCCTCGATTCTCCTCCCTATTACATTGAATCTTTGGGGTCGGCCGCTATCTCTCCGCGCTTTTCTTTCGATGGCGCGATTGGGGAAGTTCGTGATTCGAGATCGAAGTTGAGTCGGACGCCTTCAAGTTCGACCG
>CM040245.1:100921490-100983750 GCA_022545495.1 Chrysanthemum lavandulifolium
TGGTGTTGTGTAAACCTTCCAAGTATTCCAAGAAGTTCATTGTATTGTTCCATAACTGGTCTTGAATCGGTCATTTTGTAATTTGTGAAATTACTAACAAGGAACTTCTTACTGATGCATCCTCACCATATTTGGCATCCAAGGAATCCACAGTTCTTTGGAAGATTCAAAGTTCGATAAATATCAAACAAAGAATCGGACATACCATTCGAATAAGACTTCGCATATGTAGTCATCATTCTCCTTCTTGTGCTCCTCCCGATCGCGCTCGCAAGAGCATCATCACCATCATCGAGAATTGGAGTAGTCAAGACATGACCACACTCATGCTTGTGACAAGAAGTGCATCTTCTTACGCCACCTCCTAAAGTCCACCCTTCAAACTTGTCCAAATTTTAGCAAAGTTTGAAGCCATGTGTTTCATTCGTGATTGCCATTGATTATCACAAAATAGTTTACTTTGATTGTTGGTTGTTATTAGGTCCCAAAGCGGTGATGATAATCAATTCAACAGAATGCAATTCTTCGAGAAACAAACAAACTGTTAGTAGTAATGATACCACTGGTTGGTTACCTGGATATCACTTGGAATCGTGTGATCACTTTCCAAAGTAAACTATTCGACCCTAATGCCCGGGTATCACGAATATCTACTTGGGATAAGACCAAATCACGATTAGAGAATTAGGCACAATTCTTTAACCCTTGCGCTTATAAGTGTTATGTGTTTTCTGTGTTCTTCATGCATGTTCGGATCTCCTATTTATAGGAGGTTACACTTGACCATTCCAATGGAATTATGAGTATTAATCGCCCATTAATAGCCTCATAATCATCCCCATTATAGCCGTTAGTGGTTACATGACCAACTAAGCGTGGTCATAATGATGCGCTTATAATCGCTATTTATCATTCATAGTGCTTTCGGTGGTTACACCGCTTGATTGGAAACGCCACCGCTGATGTAAACACAACTTCAATGAGATACCACTGGTGGAAACACGATCCCTATTTGGCATCTTGCTTTGGAAACATCGATTATCGATGTTAACCACACAGATACTTTTACCAAGCACTACCAATACATACCACTATTAGAGTCGGGTGTTCATGGACCTTATGGGTGTACACCAGTACCTCCTAACCCATTACAAGGTGTGAACCATCCACAAGTGCACTAAATTTTCCAACAGCACGACTTTTGGCCTTGATATTTAGAAAATATACTTTAAAAGCGAATCCGTGGCGTTTGAGCGGATGAAAACGGAGTTATAACGAAGAAGTTATGAATTTTAAAGTTTGATCTAAATATATTTTTGAAATTTCAAGAACTTGTTTTTACTTTGTTCGAGTCAAAAGCAGCCTTAAGCTTTACAAATTATTTCGACTTATCAAAATCTATTAGTATACTTGATACGAAGCTAAGGACGTATTATACGTGAAAGCGGATTTGAAGCGACAAAGATATGCACGTTTTCATAAACTTGCTGAAACTATTAATTTACGAAAAACTATATTATTTTACGATACAAGTGTTACGTAATGTGAAACGACCATGTTGGAGGCTGTTTTTAACCTTGATGTGGAACTTTTTGAAACGAAATGTCTTCTAATAAAATCAAGATCACCGAGCATATTTTTCAAAACAATCAACCGTTTGTATAGCGGAGTTTTAATAAATTAATTACGGTTGCTCAAACTTGGCCGAAACTCACTTTTTACACAACAATTAGACAAAATCACCATCTTTAATCCTTATTATCTTTATGATCGAGACCTTTATGTCGAAAACTCCTGAATCGAAACTTTTAGATTTCGATACAAACTTTCTAAAGCTCATAAATTGCTTGCAACGATCGACGCACACCATTTTACGACTAGTTTTTCAAAGCCATTTTGTCAATTTCACGAAATTTCCGACGACTTTATTTTACTTACTAAAAGTGATAATTTCACCATAAATCATTACGAAACCATTGTAGGATGACATTTTGACGTAAATACTTGTAAAGTGATTTTGATGGGTCAAGACGTCAAAAAGTATTTTTCAACGATAAGTATTATTTTCAAAACCCGCAAATGGTATAAATAACATCGTAATGCATGCATATCATAACATTACATTGCAACTCATTACATACCATATCATTCGTAATAGGTCCAGATTGAAACATCACGCTATACCTCAAAGTACTCACTCTTGTCATCATTCCGGTTTACCAGTGAGTTTTCATAGCCCGCTTTTACAAGTTTTACATTATTTCAAACCTACGGGAGAATACATTGCACAACATTTTCACGATACCAAGTATGTTAAATTCATTTACATTGCTTAAGTTACGCATTTGCCAATTGAAAGTCCCTTTACACGAACATGAACCGTTAATCTTAGAAGCGAGGTGAGTGGATAGATCTATCGGTGGCGCCTCCATCCGGTTGGTGAATCCCAACTTGTAATCTGGATGCATCTCATTTAATAACATTATTGAGTTGTCTGCAAACACTCTTTTGGGGCCTACATTATGAACAGTCTTGTTTCGGTGTCATGGGCTTAAAGCAATTGTAACATTTTACGTGACAAAATTGTCATGCACCGTAACATTTTACGTGACATAATTGTCATGCTCGATCTATACTTGCGTGAGTCGTATAAAACATTTACATAAACCTATGATTTCTCACCAACATTATTGTTGACCGCTTTAGCAATGTATTTTCGTGTAACGATGCATTATCATCATGACATGGTTTAGGAATCACCTTTTGAGTCGTGGCGCCGACTTATAACATTGTACATTATGGCACTTTCTTTCAAAACCATCGTTTTGACTTGATATATATTTATATTTCCGCAAACTTTGTAAACTTTTGGGACCTATGTTGTAACTCGATTATTTTACTAAATCAAACGATGTATTTTCCAAACGACACTTTAGGTCGCTCAATATAACTCGTGATTGTGATGCTATGACGATCAATCCCGTGAATTCCATTCCACCGCAAAACAGTAATTTGGGGTGTGACAGTTGGCATCGAGCTTCAGCTATAGAGAACTAGGTTGCATCATTGACCCTAGACTATAACTACATTATCATAGCATCTCATCATTTCATCATAAGTGCATATTCACTTTACATGCGGTTTATACGCACATTTTCGAGTTATTTACTTTCATTTCATATCGATTGTCACATGGATGCCTTTAAATGCCCATTCCATTATTCTTTCTTCATACTCTAATGTGGAGAATTCCTTGTCGATCCCTATCACAATTTCCACATCAATCGACTCATCACCGATAACGCCGAATGCCGAGATGAACCTTTAAATAGGGGCGAAGTCACGCCACTCCTTTGTTTCACCACTAACATGTCGAGTTACACTTTATTCACACATTAAGTCACTAAACCATTATACATTTGAAGCACTTACAACACCTCATAACCCATCTTTTTGGAACCCGTCGATCATTTTGAAAAATAACCTCAAACTTATCATTCTTATCACATTTCTTTGGAGCGTTTATTATTAAATGGATTTTGCTACGCCTCACATTTCCTCTTGTTTTGAAGAAGATATGGAATCAAGAAAGCTACACCGAAATGACTCAAGCGGCTATTCAAAAGTTGGTAAGGGATAGTGTAGCAGAGGCATTAAGGATTGAAAAGAACGGACGTAGTCGCTATTACCGAGGCATAAATCACTAAACTATGAGACTTGCTTACATCAAAGGTTTCAAGAGTTGACTATTCTTTGTCCGGCTATGGTTTCGGACAATGAGAAACTATTGAAAAATTTCATTGGAGGACTTTCACAAAATATCCAAGGAGATGTAACTCTTCTTTCGATCCACAAACAATTGAAGAATCTACCCGTATTACTCAAATACTCATGGCTCAAGTTGTGAAAAGGGAAAACATTATCAACAATAACCACCACAACAATAACAACAATCATACCATCAACAACAATAATAACCGCACCAACGACAACAATCAAACCAACAACAACAAAAGGAAATGGGAAAATGATCAGGGAGGTTATAACAACAACAACCAAAGCCGTAGCACTAACCATCACCAACAACAGAATAGAAGACAAGAAGCCGCCAGGGTTTATGTTGCTGCACCAACAAAGGAAAGAACTTATACTGGAAACTTACCACGATGTCATCAATGCACGCTACATCATGATGATCCATGTGGTATATGCTTTATCTGTCAAAAAGTGGGACACCTTGCTAAGGACTGCAAAGGAAAAGGATATGTTGGAACTCAACCACTATGTAATCGATGTGATTTCCATCACTCGGGTCTTTGCCTGCCAAGTGCCGCGAATGCCGAAACCGGGACATCTAGCAGGGATTGTAAAGGTAAAGCCGTAGTCACATGCTTCGGATGTGGGGAGCAAGGACACTATAGGAATCAATGTCCTCAAAACCAAGGTCAACAAGTTGAAGGTGCTCATGGGAATGCATACATGTTAGGAGGAGGAGAAGCTCGTCAAGGTATCAATGACGGAAGATCAAGAAGTTCGGAAACTACAGTCTTGTTTTCTTTATGTACCATGGTGTACTAAGTTTATGTTTTCCATCGTATCCGAATCTTTATAACCTAAGATGTACTACTTTTGCTAAACCACTCGTTGTAAAATATTCCCATCTATCGTATTTATTTTCTTTCCGATTTGTTATTACTTACGAAATTTTACTTCTTTTACTTTATCGACCATTTTAACGACACGGTTTAAATCGTAAGCATCGAGTTATAACAACTAAACCGAACGTCACATCATCGTTCCTTAATTATACATAGCCTAGCTAACTATGTTTAATTCGGAGGATCATGTTATGTTGGGAGCGATTAATTATAAATCTTAGTGCAAGCAAAATCTTCACATATTTCAAAGTCAAGTGTTACTTATGAGAGATTCATCCGGTATTTTCTTTACTATGATGTTTTATACACTCTCAATCATCGACACCGTGAACGACACTTCTCCATGTCTTTTCTCCTCGTTATTCATCATAAACTCAAAATTCGATAGACTACGAACGAATTCGTGGACCGAATTCCTTTTTAGTTAGTGAATGTGACAACTCGCAATTTCAGGTCATTTCTCAAAACAATTTATGCCTTACAATTTCAACATTTATCGTAAACTAGGTTTACGTGTTCCAAATTCGCGTAACCTTAATGGTTTAGCGGCGAATTCATGATCATATCATCACGGACATTTCATATGGACTAAGTTTAGTCTACATTTCATTAGCATCATTTGCATCACATTAGTTCATTCATGACATTGCATTTCACCTTAAACGCGTAATTTTTATATTAAATAAACGTTATCGCGTGAGTTATTATTTTTGAATATTTAATCCGTTACTTTCAAAAATGATCCCGATGTATTTTTAAACTTACATTTAGTTATAAAAACTATATTTTGAGTTTAACTAGTGTTTTGAATTTATTTCGTATATAAATCGTTAAATTTATATTATTACTGACGTTTTTCTTAAAAACTACTCGGTAATTATTTTATCACTCAAATTTTACAAGGAATGTATTTTTACAATTTTTATAATATCATTATACTCTATTTTGATCTATTAAAATTTTACTTGTACCTAAAAGTTACCAACTACCTTACAAGTTATTATTTCATAACATTTTACTTACACTTTTCTTATAATTACACAAGTTTATACTTTAAAAAGAAAAAAAAAATATATATTGAAAGACACAATCCCCCCATATCCGGCCATGGGGGGGGGGATGTATCTTAGTTGGTGATATTTTTTTCTTTGATTATATATACTTGCACACTACTTAAAGTTTACTCATTCATTTCACTCAATTATCTTCCATTATTTCAACAAGTAGTAAAAAGTGTTTTCTCCTTGTTTTTCTTCCTTACAAACCGGCCATATAGGTGTACTCAAAGGGATCATCACAAAATTTTGCAAGCTCAAGTTATAAGCAATCTAGATCACACTCTTGTTTAGGTTTTGAAATAAAAACCAAGAGTGTTTAGGCTAAACCTTGTTCTTTGCACCTCATCATAATAATTGTAAGCATATCATTTATATTTTTCATGTCTCCTTTTCATTTCATAAGTATCTCTTCATTTTTGGAGCAAGCATGCATGATTTGTGTTGTTTATACCATTTTTACATGATTTTTAGATATATATATATAAGGTCATCCTATAATTATCCCCTTGGTATACTTTGGTCTTGATGATGTTTAGGAACCCATGACACCCTAAGAAGGTGTATGGTAGGATTAGATTAGCTTTGGAGTTGATTTGAAGGGATTAGAATAGGTTTAGTACGAGAAAACTATTTTCGACACGTATAAAATATGTTCTGTCCTTGTTTTAATTTTCTGGAAAATCCGACTGTAGGCACGACTTTTTGGCCTTGATATTTAGAAAATATACTTTAAAACGAATCCGTGGCCGTTTGAACGGATGAAAACGGAGTTATAACGAAGAAGTTATGAATTTTTAAAGTTTGACGACGAAATATATTTTTCAGAAATTTCAGCAACTTGTTTTTACTTTGTTCGAGTCAAAAACGAGCCTTAAGCTTTACAAATTATTTCGACTTATCAAAAATCTATTAGTATACTTCGATACGAAGCTAAGGACGTATTATACGTAGAAAACGGATTTGAAACGACAAAGATATGCACGTTTTCATAAACTTGCCGTAACTATTAATTTCTGAAAAACTATATTATTTTTACGATACAAGTGTTACGGTAGCTGAAACGACCATGTTGGAGGCTGTTTTTAACCTTGATGTGGAACTTTTGAAACGAAATGTCTTCTAATAAAATCAAGATCACCGAGCATATTTTCAAAACAATCAACCGCTTGTATAGCGGAGTTTTAATAAATTAATTACGGT
Source organism: Chrysanthemum lavandulifolium (assembly GCA_022545495.1). NCBI lineage: Eukaryota > Viridiplantae > Streptophyta > Magnoliopsida > Asterales > Asteraceae > Chrysanthemum > Chrysanthemum lavandulifolium. The sequence continues at coordinate 100,928,407 of CM040245.1, forward strand.
TGCTCAAACTTGGCCGAAACTCACTTTTTACACAACAATTAGACAAAATCACCATCTTTAATCCTTATTATCTTTATGATCGAGACCTTTATGTCGAAAACTCCTGAACTGAAACTTTTAGATTTCGATACAAACTTTCTAAAACTGTTAAATTCGTTTGCTAACGATCGACGCACACCATTTTACGACTAGTTTTTCAAAGCCATTTTTGTCAATTTCACGAAATTTCCGACGACTTTATTTTACGACGAAAAGTGATAATTTCACCATAAATCATTACGAAACCATTGTAGGATGACATTTTGACGTAAATACTTGTAAAGTGATTTTTGATGGGTCAAGACGTCAAAAAAGTATTTTTCAACGATAAGTATTATTTTCAAAACCCGCAAATGGTATAAATAACATACGTAATGCATGCATATCATAACATTACATTGCAACTCATTACATACCATATCATTCGTAATAGGTCCGATTGAAACATCACGCTATACCTCGTTGTACTCACTCTTGTCATCATTCCAGTTTACCAGTGAGTTTTCATAGCCGCTTTTACAAGTTTTACATTATTTCAAACCTAAGGGGAGAATACATTGCACAACATTTTCACGATACCAAGTATGTTAAATTCATTTACATTGCTTAAGTTACCGCATTTGCCAATTGAAAGTCCCTTTACCCGAACATGAACCGTTAATCTTAGAAGCGAGGGTGAGTGGATAGATCTCATCGAGGTGACGCCTCCATCCGGTTGGTGAATCCCAACTTGTAATACTGGATGCATCTCATTTAATAACATTATTGAGTTGTCTGCAAACACTCTTTTGGGGCCTACATTATGAGCAGTCTCGTTGTGTCATGGGCTTAAAGCAATTGTAACATTTTACGTGACAAAATTGTCATGCCTGTAACATTTTACGTGACATAATTGTCATGCTCGATCTATACTTGCGTGAGTCGTATAAAACATTTACATAAACCTATGATTTCTCACCAACATTATTGTTGACCGCTTTAGCAATGTATTTTCGTAATCGAGGCATTATCATCATGACATGGTTTAGAATCACCTTTTGAGTCAAGCGCCGACTTATAACATTGTACATTATGGCACTTTCTTTCAAAACCATCGTTTGGACTTGATATATATTTATATTTCCGCAAACTTTGTAAACTTTTGGGACCTATGTTGTAACTCCGATTATTTTATTAAATCAAACGATGTATTTTCCAAACGACACTTTAGGTCGCTCAATATAACTGTGATGGTGATGCTATGACGATCGATCCTGTGAATTTCATTCCATGCAAACAGTAATTTGGGGTGTGACATTCAGCAACCCAACATCATCCTGTTTAGAGCCATGTCATTTAACATCACTCAGCATGCTTGCGGTGGCATTCCGATTAATTCCATTTCCTGAATCGCAACTCTTCTCTTGTATATCCACTACACATATATCATCCCATGGACCACTTGGTTGATACTTGGTTCCACCATTCCACATTACCTTCATATACATAACGGGTTTTAGACATATAACATCACAAATACCAATTTGAACAATGTATTAGTTTAAGTTTACATCGTATAAAGAGGTAGCTTGATCTTGATTGCATTAAGCAGTAGAGTGGCAATGGTGTTAAAGGCCCTTGACTCTTTGCAATTACTTTTCAACATTGGCAATCTTTTAGTCAAGTAATCCTTAACATACTCTAGACATGTAATAATAGGGACATCTCTTCCATCCAACAACCTTCAATTAAATACCTCACACATATTGTTAAGTAAAACATCACAGTGTGGCCTACCTACAATTTTAAAATTGGATAATAATTTAAGTAACATAACTATAATATAAGTGACAAAAATACAACTATAATGATTGTGTTCAGTAAAACATATCAATGAAATGGGCTCTTAACCAATGCTGTGGTGGTATCTTCTTCAGATACTCATAAGCTCCTTCATTCAAACTCTTCATCTGCTCCATTGCCCTAGCAAATTGTGTCACAGAGTAGGCGATGCACATCTCCAAAGCAAGTCCTTGTATAGCTTACCTCTCAATGTAGCTTCATATTCTCATGTATATGTTTTAAGCAAACCTATGCTCATGTGACAACTCGTAATTTCAAGTCATTTCTCAAAACAATTCATGCTTCACCATTTCATCATTTATCGTAAACTAGGTTTCGTGTTCCAAATTCAAGCGTAACCTTAATGGTTTAGCGAATTCATGATCATATCATCACGAACATTTCATATGGACTAAGTTTAGTCTACATTTCATTAACATCATTTGCATCATGTTAGTTCATTCATGATTTTGCATTTCACATTAAACGTGTAAATTTCATATTAAATAAACGTTATCGCGTGAGTTATTATTTTGAATATTTAATCCGTTACTTCTAAAAATGATCCCGATATATTTTATACTTATATTTAGTTATAAAAACTATATTTTTAGTTTACCTAGTGTTTTAAATTTATTTTGTATATAAATCGTTAAATTTATATTATTACGACGTTTTTCTTAAAAATTTCACGATAATTATTATATCACTCAAATCTTTCAAGGAATGTATTTTTACAATTTATATGATCTCATTATACTCTACTTTGATCTATTAAAAATTATTTTAGTCCATACTACTCTAAATTCACAACTATGTACAAGTTACAACAATTTTTATTAACTACACATTTCACTTACATTTTTTTAACAATTATATACTTATAAAAGAAAAAAAAATAATAACTTTGAGATACATCCCCAAAACCGCCATGGGGAGTGTATCATTTATTGGTTTGGTATAGATTTTCTTTGAAAGTATAGATTTATACTCCAACTCAATCATTCATTCATTCACTTCACATATTCAAGTCAAGTAAAACTTTCTTTCTCTTTTGTTCTCTCTTCCAAAACCGGTTATACAAGGAGCAATCAAGGGATCATCAAAAAATTTTACAAGATCAAGTTAAACAATCTAGAATCACACTCTTATTAAGGTTTTGAAATAAAAACCTAGGGTGTTTAGGTTAAACCTTTGTTCTTTGCACCTCATCAAGTTTACTTGTAAGCATATTTCTATCATTTTACATCTTTCACTTTCATTTCATATTTATTTCTTCATATTTGGAGCAAACATGCAAGACTTGTGTTGTTTATACCATTTTTACCATGATTTTTAGTGTTATATATATATAAAGGTCATCCTATAATTATTCCCTTGGTATATTTTGGTCTTGATGATTATTAGGAACCCATGACACCCTAAGAAGGTGTATGGTAGGATTAGTATAGCTTTGGAGTTGATTTGAAGGATTGGAATAGGTTTAGTACGAGAAAACTATTTTCGACAAGTATATATAGTGGTCTGTCCTTATTTTGTTTTTCTGGAAAATCCGACAGTGAGCACGAATTTTTGGCCTTGATATTTAGAAAATATACTTTAAAACGAATCCGTGGCGCTTGAACGGATTAAAACGGAGTTATAACGAAGAAGTTATGAATTTTTCAAGCTTGACGATTTAAATATATATTTTTCTCGAAATTTCAAGAAAGTGTTTTTGGTTTGTACGAGTCAAAACGAGCCTTAAGCTTCACAAATTATTTCTACTTATCAAAATATATTAGTATACTTTAATACGGCTAAGGACATATAATACGAGAAAACGGATTTGAAACGACTAAGATATACACGTTTTCATAAAATTGCCGTAACTATTATTTTTAGAAAAACTATATTACTTTTACGAGACAAGTGTTACGGTAACTAAAACGACCATGTTGAAGGTGTTTTTAACTATGATGTAGAACTTTTGTAACGAGAAGTCTTCTAATGAAATTAAGATCACCAAGCATATTTTCTAAAACGACTAACTGTTTGTATAGCGGAGTGGTAATAAATTATTTCTGGATGTTTAAACTTTGCCGAAACTCACTTTTACACAACACTTGAACAAAATCACCAACTTTAACCTTTATTATCTTTACGCTCGAGACCTCTATGACGAAAACTCCTGTACTAAAACTTCTAGATTTTGATACAAGCTTTCCAAAACCGTCGATTTCGTTTCCTAACGTTCGAGGTACACCATTTTACGACTAGTTTTTCGAAGCCATTTTTGTCATTTTCATGAAATTTCCGACGACATTATTTTACGACGAAAAGTTAAAATTTCACAATAAATCATTAAGAAACTATTGTAGGATGACATTTTGACGTAAATACTTGTAAAGTAAATTAAAAATGGTCAAGACGTCAAAAGAGTATTTTTCGACGATAAGTATTATTTTCAAAACTCGCAAATGGTATAAATAACATACGAAATGCATGCATAACATTACATCATAACTCATTACGTACCATATCATTCACAATAGGTCAAGGTTAAAGTATCACACTACATCTCGGTGTACTCACTTTTGTCATCGCCTCATTTTACCAAGTGAGTTTCATAGCCCCTACTTTTACTTGCTTTCATAACTGTTTTGGGGGAGATACATGCTCAACTATTTTCAATTACTTTCATAGCTACTCTAAACATTTAAGGATTACTGTGAGTCATAGCCCCTACTCTTTTAATTGTTTTGAATTACTTTTGGGGGAGATACATGCTCAACTATTTTTATAACTATCATGATTATTTGAAACTACATGTTTAATCGAATCGAATGTTTAGTCATATCCTATATCATAAATCATTGAATTGAATGTCTTGGGATTATCCTGAACCGAATGTCTTGGGATTATCATCGAAATGAATGTCTTGGGATTATAATTGAGTGAATGTCTTGGGATTATCCCGAACTGAATGTCTTGGGATTATCATTGAAATGAATGTCTTGGGAACATCATTGATTTGAATGTCTTGGGATTATCATTGAAATGAATGTCTTGGGATTATCATTGAGATGAATGTCTTGGGAACATCATTGAGTGAATGTCTTGGGATTATCATTGAGTGAATGTCTTGGGAACATCATTGAACCGAATGTCTTGGGATTATCCCGAACCGAATGTCTTGGGATTATCATTGGTGAATGTCTTGGGATTATCATTGAGTGAATGTCTTGGGATTATCATTGAGTGAATGTCTTGGGAACATCATTGAAATGGATGTCTTGGGATTTTATTGAACCGAATGTCTTGGTATAATTATGTCAAGTAAACATTGAGACATTAAGTCATGCACTATTATGTGAATTCATTTGACATCATGCGCTTGAACATAAACTATATACATTTTGGCAATGGGTTGTGAATACACAGTTGCAAGTTTTGTATGGGCGGAACTTGGAACCGAGTGGATTTACGATGCCTTTGTTGCATAAACGATTTTGAAAGGCTTTACATTTCAACATAAACTCTATGAACTCACTCAACCTTTGTGTTGACACTTTAGCATGTTTTATCTCGTGTTTCTATGGCATACACCTCATGGCATGCATAAGGACTTATCATAGAGTCGTGACGACGCGTCTCTCATGGATTTATGCACTTTAAAACATCGTTTGAATTGTAACAAACTTATTTCCGCACAAGATGATTTTCATTTGGGACCTATACTTTGTAAACTCGATTGTTTTATTAAATCAAACGATGTGTTTTCCAAACGACACTTTAGGTCGTTCAATATAACTGTGATTGTGGTGCTATGACACCAATCCCGTGAATTCCATTCCGCCGCAAAAGCATGTAATTTGGGGTGTGACAGATTGGCATCGAGCTTGGTTATAGAGAACTAGGTTGCATCATTGACCCTAGACTATAACTACATCATCATAGCATCTCATCATTTCATCACAAGTGCATATTCACTTTACATGCGGTTTATATGTATTTTTTTTTTCTTTCTTCAAGTTTTCTACTTTCATTTCAAAATCGATTGTCACATGGATGCCCTTAAATACACATCCCATCATACTCACATCAGACTCCAATGTGGAGAATGCCCTGTCATTCCCTATCACAATTTTTTTTCACCAAGTTGACTTAACACCTAACATCATATGAGTCGATTAGTCCAAGCATTGCATAGTTACTCCTAAATTATACATAGCCTGATCACCTATGTCTAATTCAGGAAGAATCATGCAATGAAGGAGTAGTGAGCTTATATGTGTAAGCAATTCTACGATCGAGCCAAATTTTCAAAAGACCCGTTACTCGAACCGATTTAGCCTAATCTCATGACAGTTCTTGTTTGATGAGTTGTGAGATTAAGTAAAATCGGTTACCAAAAAGTCTTTTGAGGGTTTTGCTCGAGAATGGGAAGGCTTGCCTCATCAAACCCTAACCCCGAGAGACCAACACGAACTGAATTCAGGGACTGAATTCCTTTTTGGTTGGGCGAATGTGACAACTCGTAATTTCAAGTCATTTCTCAAAACAATTCATGCTTCACCATTTCATCATTTATCGTAAACTAGGTTTGCGTGTTCCAAATTCGCGTAACCTTAATGGTTTAGCGGCGAATTCATGATCATATCATCACGAACATTTCATATGGACTAAGTTTAGTCTACATTTCATTAACATCATTTGCATCATGTTAGTTCATTCATGATTTTGCATTTCACATTAAACGTGTAAATTTCATATTAAATAAACGTTATCGCGTGAGTTATTATTTTGAATATTTAATCCGTTACTTCTAAAAATGATCCCGATATATTTTATACTTATATTTAGTTATAAAAACTATATTTTTAGTTTACCTAGTGTTTTAAATTTATTTTGTATATAAATCGTTAAATTTATATTATTACGACGTTTTTCTTAAAAATTTCACGATTTTTATTATATCACTCAAATCTTTCAAGGAATGTATTTTTACAATTTATATGATCTCATTATACTCTACTTTGATCTATTAAAAATTATTTTAGTCCATACTACTCTAAATTCACAACTATGTACAAGTTACAACAATTTTTATTAACTACACATTTCACTTACATTTTTTAACAATTATATACTTATAAAAGAAAAAAAAATAATAATAACTTTGAGATACATCCCCCCCAAAACCGGCCATGGGGGGGGGAGTGTATGCATTTATTGGTTTGGTATAGATTTTCTTTGAAAGTATAGATTTATACTCCAACTCAATCAATCATTCATTCACTTCACATATTCAAGTCAAGTAAAAACTTTCTTTCTCTTTTGTTCTCTCTTCCAAAACCGGTTATACAAGGAGCAATCAAGGGATCATCAAAAAATTTTACAAGATCAAGTTAAACAATCTAGAATCACACTCTTATTAAGGTTTTGAAATAAAAACCTAGGGTGTTTAGGTTAAACCTTTGTTCTTTGCACCTCATCAAGTTTACTTGTAAGCATATTTCTATCATTTTACATCTTTCACTTTCATTTCATATTTATTTCTTCATATTTGGAGCAAACATGCAAGACTTGTGTTGTTTATACCATTTTACCATGATTTTAGTGTTATATATATATAAAGGTCATCCTATAATTATTCCCTTGGTATATTTTGGTCTTGATGATTATTAGGAACCCATGACACCCTAAGAAGGTGTATGGTAGGATTAGTATAGCTTTGGAGTTGATTTGAAGGGATTGGAATAGGTTTAGTACGAGAAAAACTATTTTCGACAAGTATATATAGTGGTCTGTCCTTATTTTGTTTTTCTGGAAAATCCGACAGTAGGCACGAATTTTTGGCCTTGATATTTAGAAAATATACTTTAAAACGAATCCGTGGCCGCTTGAACGGATTAAAACGGAGTTATAACGAAGAAGTTATGAATTTTTCAAGCTTGACGACGAAATATATATTTTTCTGAAATTTCAGCAAAGTGTTTTTGGTTTGTACGAGTCAAAAACGAGCCTTAAGCTTCACAAATTATTTAGACTTATCAAAATATATTAGTATACTTTGATACGAAGCTAAGGACATATAATCGAGAAAACGGTTTGAAACGACTAAGATATACACGTTTTCATAAAATTGCCGTAACTATTATTTTTAGAAAAACTATATTACTTTTACGAGACAAGTGTTACGGTAACTAAAACGACCATGTTGAAGGCTGTTTTTAACTATGATGTAGAACTTTTTGTAACGAGAAGTCTTCTAATGAAATTAAGATCACCAAGCATATTTTCTAAAACGACTAACTGTTTGTATAGCGGAGTGGTAATAAATTATTTACGGATGTTTAAACTTTGCCGAAACTCACTTTTTACACAACACTTGAACAAAATCACCAACTTTAACCTTTATTATCTTTACGTTCGAGACCTCTATGACGAAAACTCCTGTACTAAAACTTCTAGATTTTGATACAAGCTTTCCAAAACCGTCGATTTCGTTTCCTAACGTTCGACGTACACCATTTTACGACTAGTTTTTCGAAGCCATTTTTGTCATTTTCATGAAATTTCCGACGACATTATTTTACGACGAAAAGTTAAAATTTCACAATAAATCATTAAGAAACTATTGTAGGATGACATTTTGACGTAAATACTTGTAAAGTAAATTAAAAATGGTCAAGACGTCAAAAGAGTATTTTTCGACGATAAGTATTATTTTCAAAACTCGCAAATGGTATAAATAACATACGAAATGCATGCATAACATTACATCATAACTCATTACGTACCATATCATTCACAATAGGTCAAGGTTAAAGTATCACACTACATCTCGGTGTACTCACTTTTGTCATCGCCTCATTTTACCAAGTGAGTTTCATAGCCCCTACTTTTACTTGCTTTCATAACTGTTTTGGGGGAGATACATGCTCAACTATTTTCAATTACTTTCATAGCTACTCTAAACATTTAAGGATTCTTTGTGAGTCATAGCCCTACTCTTTTAATTGTTTTGAATTACTTTTGGGGAGATACATGCTCAACTATTTTTATAACTATCATGATTATTTGAAACTACATGTTTAATCGAATCGAATGTTTAGTCATATCCTATATCATAAATCATTGAAATGAATGTCTTGGGATTATCCAGGAACCGAATGTCTTGGGATTATCATCGAAATGAATGTCTTGGGATTATCATTGAGTGAATGTCTTGGGATTATCCCGAACCGAATGTCTTGGGATTATCATTGAAATTGAATGTCTTGGGAACATCATTGAGTGAATGTCTTGGGATTATCATTGAAATGAATGTCTTGGGATTATCATTGAAATTTGAATGTCTTGGGAACATCATTGAGTGAATGTCTTGGGATTATCATTGAATTTGAATGTCTTGGGAACATCATTGAACCGAATGTCTTGGGATTATCCACGAACCGAATGTCTTGGGATTATCATTGAATTTGAATGTCTTGGGATTATCATTGAAATGAATGTCTTGGGATTATCATTGAAATTTGAATGTCTTGGGAACATCATTGAGTGGATGTCTTGGGATTTTATTGAACTGAATGTCTTGGTATAATTATGTCAAGTAAACATTGATACATTAAGTCATGCACTATTATGTGAATTCATTTGACATCATGCGCTTGAACATAAACTATATACATTTTGGCAATGGGTTGTGAATACACAGGTTGCAAGTTTTGTATGGGCGGAACTTGGAACTGAGTGGATTTACGATGCCTTTGCTGCATAAACGATTTTGAAAGGCTTTACATTTCAACATAAACTCTATGAACTCACTCAACCTTTGTGTTGACACTTTAGCATGTTTTATCTCAGGTTTCTATGGCATACACCTCATGGCATGCATAAGGACTTATCATAGAGTCGTGGTGACGACGCGTCTCTCATGGATTTATGCACTTTAAAACATCGTTTGAATTGTAACAAACTTATTTCCGCACAAGATGATTTTCATTTGGGACCTATACTTTGTAAACTCTGATTGTTTTATTAAATCAAACGATGTGTTTTCCAAACGACACTTTAGGTCGTTCAATATAACTGTGATTGTGATGCTATGATGATCAATCCCGTGAATTCCATTCATTGCAAAGCATGTAATTTGGGGTGTGACATAATTGATACTTCTGTTGCAGTTGCTCTTTCAGGGCTCTAATAGGGATGTTTGGATTTAATTTGGTTCTTTCTTCAATATCTTTGGTAAGATAAGTATTGGTGAGCAGATTGACTTCTCTGGTTTGCAGACAAGTATGTTCATCATTAATAGTGGACACACTCCGTGTTTCTTCCATGCCCTTATTTTGTTTTGATATTTGCAAAGTCCAAGGACATGTGATCAAATCATACTTGTAATTACCTTTAATGCCACCCACCTTTATTCTCTTCCCACCTACTTTATTTATTCCTTCTCCACATGGATATGTCTCAGCATTTGTTGACTTAACCCACTTCCCACCTACACATTTTCATTTACTTGGACATGTCTGAGAATTTATCCCACTAGCATTTGGGCCCTCATTAGGGTATCTAAACACAGGACATTTTCCTCTACATACTACCCTCAACCTTACTTTATCATTTTTCCATATATATAACTGTCTTCTAGTATCAATGGCATGAGCAGCCACAAGATCTGTGACAGTTTTTTTATCCCCAAATTCTTTCCCTACAAAGAATGTATCACTACAGGTACTTGCATCAATCCCCTCACACTCTTTTGCTTTTTTTCTCCTTAAATGTCTCAGAGTTTTCTTTCTTTTACCATCATTTTCAGAATCACTTGCACTCTCAAAATCATCCAAATCAAAGCTTTCTTCAACATGATTGTTAGTTGGAACTTCTGCATTTGCAGTATGTGATCCCACCCATTCTGCATCTTTGTCTATGTTTTGATAATAGTCTTTCATATCCACCTCCACATCATTCATAACATGCTCATCATCCTGTATATAGTCACTATCTTCACTATCATCAGACTCACTACTACTCTCACTCTCAACAAAACTAGGTTCAACATAATTGTCTTCCTCATTACAATGCTCACTCTCAGTAAAACTTGCTTCATCAGATCCCTCATCTACTAGCATTCTCTTTGTCTTCTTAGCAGACCTCTTAAAAGGCCTCTTAAAATGTTTCCTAACTAATGAACTAGGTCCTTCATCTACTAAATTAGCACCAACAGTATTACCATCACCATCTAAACCATCAACATTTAATCTAGGTACCTCTAAAACATGATCAGATCCCTCTTCCATATCAAGCAATAGAGGCATCCTATTTGTCTTCTGAGCAGGCTTCTTAAAAGGCTTTCTAACTAATGTTGAACTAGGTCCTTCATCATCTATTTCTTCAATCATCACTCTCTAGGGTGATTTCCAATAAGTTTCCAAAACTGTATGCTCATGCTCAATGTAAACCTCAATAAGTTTGTATTTATCAATATACCTAACTAGGTTCAACACATCCCCATCATTTCCTAGTGCTTGTAATCCATAATCCAAATCATTGTTAGGTATTTTGAAATGATAGAACATAATGCAATCTTTCCTCTTGTAACCTAACTTTTCAATCATGTCATTCAATTCTATAACTGAAAACAGGTCAACATCTATAAAATCTATATAATTATGAGTCCCTTGTATGTACTTTCTACCTGGAGTTTCAGTAAAGAATCCACCATGATGTATCTTGAATGAGAACATGTTTGGAAAATTACCTACAATGAGCAAATTACATTCAAAAAATTAGGGTTTCAATCAATAAAAATTACCTACAATGTTATTACAATTAGAGTTACAAAGATGAAAACTTACGATATGCTTCTTGTTCGTTCACTGGATCTTCATATTCACGAATACGCCATTCAGAAACCACCATTGCAATCACTGGATCTTGTTCGTTCACTGGAAATGTGTTTTTGATTTGTGTTTTTGATTGGTGTTTTTGATTTGGGTTTTTGATGTGTGATTTTGATTTGGGATTTTTGTTTTTGATTGTGTTTCTGATTTGGGATTTTTGTTTTGGATTGTGTTTATGACTGAAAGTATTAAAATATTGAAGTAGCTGGGACATAAAATGACCAAATTACCCTTACTTAACTGCCATGTGTCCAAGTTAACGACACAAATTTTGCACCGTTCGTCCTTGTGGATGTATATAGGCTAACGTTTAATAACGGGGTGATGTATATGTCTAAACTTTTGGGTGAGGGATGTATAGTGCGAAATGGGGTAAACCACAGGGATGTATTTTGGAGTTTACTCTAAAAATAAGGGTTGAGATCTTCTCCCATTACTTGAGTCAAGTTGGGAGTTCTTCAATCATTGGATTAAATTCAATAGTCAAGATTAAAAGAGAGTTTTTTAATCTTGACGATCGGATTTAATCCAATGGTTGAAGAACACCCAAACTCAAGTTGTCAAGTTGACCGCCAGACTGGAGTTCGTAACATGTTGAAGAAGACTTCCGAACTGAGGGTTCGGTCAGTACAAGAGACTACTTTGTCTCATCGGAAGAATAATAGCCCGCTTCTAGCCGATCGATCCCGTTGATCAAACCGGGAGGAACGTGTCACATTATAGGTGAACGATCGAGGTGTCCTCTAATCACTACGATGAGCGGTCCTCTTTAGTAGACTCGGCTATGAATATTCATGAAAAATTAATGTCGGGCTCTTTCTTTCACGGCTAATCCCATTCACGGAGAGTAATTTGTTGCCCCCACCGGCCGGATCGAAGCCTCGGTTCTATAGTATTAGCCACTATCGCGACTGCGCAATGTGGTGATAAGTTTAGCCTATCTGGATCCAGTGTCTAAGACGAGTTTAAGTTGTCTTGGGTTGGGAAGGATGGGAAAAGCCCAATTCAAGTACACTCACTTAATTCAGGGGTGTTCATGAATCGCGCACATGATCGGAAACTGAAACCGAACCAAATCAAATTAAATAGGGAGAATCACATTTATGTCTTTTTTAAAAATCAATATTACATAAATATCCTTCTCATTTACATAAATATCATTTCCATTTTTATAATTACATCAATGTCCTTCTCAAACTTTATAATTACATCAATATCTTTCTCGAACTTTTATATATATATCCCGAAATCAAGTAAATTAAAGTTATATTGATTTTAGATTCAAAAACTAATATTTGTCTATGATATTCATCATAATTATATTGTCCATATATATTTTTTGGCCTCGATTGATGAAAGAACATGATGACATAAGTACAAAAGTTTGGATATATATATGAAAGAACATATTATTCATATTTATTTATTTGTTCATATACACTTTTTAGCCTCGAGTAATAAAAGAACATGTTGATTTTGGGATATATACGAGAATTTAAAAGTTTGAGAAAGATATTGATGTAATTACAAAATTTTGAGAAGGATATTAATGTAATTGCAAAAGTGAAAATAACGTTGATATAATATTGAACTTTAGTAATGCTATAGATGTAATTGGTTTGGATATGATTTTGACAAAATAAAAACAAACCTGAACAAAAAAATAAATAACATAAGTATATTTATTTTTTATATATTAATATAAAAAAATCATTAAAACTGTTTCCTAATATAAATATAATATTTATTAAACTTGTTTTTTTTTCTTTCTAAATATCTATATAACTAAATGAAAAAATATAAATTATGTAATTCGACTTATTTGGTCAACCTAAAAACGGAACCCAATTTAAATTTGGTTTAATCTAGTTTAAATTTGGTTTTCGGTTTTACCCATAAAAAAGTTTAAACGAACTAACCAAACCAAATAAACCAAACAACCCGATAACCGAACTGATGAACACCCCTACTCACTTTCAAGATCAATTTAAGTCTTTTGAAGCTCCATTACTTTGGCCCTTCGTCTCTCAAACCTTCCTTAATTAAATTAAGTGGAGAACCTTCGTACTTGAGTGTCTTAATGAGCCAGTAAATACCGCATCTAACCAAGTCTTTGATAAGGGGTGGGATAATTCCACTCATCACGACAGCCATTCAAGCCATGAGCACGTTGGGGATGTGCTTCCTAAAAAGCAAACCCAGGCCGACCAACGAGAGCGTAGCTGCTCGACCTCAGCCATGGGGATTCTCGGGCCGAAACATGTCCGATAACGACGCTAAAGTAGTGAATCTATCATCATCATAGTTGTGGCATATAACTTTGGTCCTCAATCAGTTCGTGAAACCGGGCATGCTTGAACCTTAAACCATGAGGGAGCTAATGCAAAGGGTTGGCCGAAACTAAGCTTCAGAAAGGCTATGTTTCTTAGTGTAACTATCAAGTTTGATTCCTTCCCATTTTGCTGGAGCATAGGGTCACACTGTTCTTCTCCTAAGCATCGTGTAGCTCCCCATGTTGTTCATTTAAGTTCGCATACATCCCGCTATGGTTTATCCTTTTTTATTGGTCGATTTGTACCCATGTACATCATGACCCCCCCCCTTCGACCAATCCTCACTCGACAATACTCTAGTATGTTTAATAAATGTTGTCATATTTAACCTGATATGACAAACTAGCTGACAACACATCGACCCTATAAGGTTGGTGGTAATTGTGACCACAAACATGATTGTCAACTCAGTGCCACGTCAGCTTCTCTCTCCTTAACCAACATCACCACCCAAATATACCTCACTCATACACAATAACCAAAATTACACACACGCAACTCTCTTTTCTTTCTCCACAACTCGGTATATGGGAAGACCGACTTCTCTTCTTTTTTGACCAATGGCGCATCAAATGGGAGTGTTTGTTTAAGTAAGGATGTGCGGGGAAAAGGGGAAGACACGTCTTATCTCACTTATTACCACTAGCCTAACTTCTATCGATCAATTTTTTCTATAACCTCATTTGGCATTTTAACTTTATATTTAATTCAACAAGTTATTGAATCATATCAAAATTATCTCAGCCATATATGCTTATATTACACTCATTATTTTTGCTAAAGTTATTTAAATTGCTCATGTCACTATAACATGTCAACCTGTTTCGGACCTAATCACCACCATAAATATCTACCGATAAAGATCATTGGAAAGAAAAAACGATTGAGTTTACTAAAAACATAACCAATTATATGCCTAAAATCTCTAATCGATATGTATAGAAGTTGATACCTTGGTGCAACTAAAAAAATATCAACACATAAATTTAACCAAAATTAGACATTTATGTAGACCATTCTTCATCAAAAATTTGCTTCAGGTTATAAAACAACAACATACTTTTGTTATTGTTTTGTTATCACATATGTACATGTTTTCATACCATTATATATTATACATTTACGTTTCAAATATTTTAGAAACTCTTAAATTTGTTTTGATATCATATTTATTGCTGATGTGTTAGCAATTACAAAATTACTAAAATACCCCTTAGATCGGGTGTAATAGCGTCCCAAAGGATGTCTTTGTGGTCATTACTTGTGTATGAGAGATTTTGGTTTTTGTGATGTATATCTATACTACTTATAATGTTTTTTGTACCTTCACTCCTATTAATTTTTAAGTTTTAGTGTTAATATATGCAAAAAGTTACTAAAGTTCTGAAAACTTGTCCTAGTTTTGGTAACCTAGAATTACCGGTAATAATACTACGTGGCAAATATTTTAGATTTCATTTATATTAAAAATGAGTTAATATACAAATAAGTTACTAAAGTTTGCCAAAATGTTCATTTAAGTTACTATACGTTTACATTCTCTTACATTTAAGTTAATATACAAATAAGTTGCTAAAATTGTGTATCTTTTTATACGTTTTTTTTACAACAACTTTTTGAACGTTATAGTTATTATACGTTTACATTCTTTTACACATAAGTGGCTAAGTTAATATATAAATAATTTGCTAAAATTGCGTATATTTTTATATATTTTTTTAAGTTGCTAAAAATAGTATGAAAATGAATGAAAATGAATGAAAATGTACAAAACCATACAGTAATGTATGAAAACGTAAAAAGGTATAGAGAAAAACGTAAACACACATATAAAACGGATAAATACATACAAAAACGTACGAAAATGAACAAACATATATACAAAAATGTACGAAAATGTACAAAAACGTAAAAAAAGGTACGACAACAAAGCAATGCATACACAAACGTATAAAAATGGATAGAAACGTAATCGTTGGAAGTTACGCGTAACTTAAGTTGAGAGTTACGCCGTAACCTATATATATGGACAAACATTTATAGGCCAGATCTAGTTACGGCGTAATTTACCTGAAAGTGAAATATAGAGGAAAACAAGCGTAAATCCATATAAATGATATAAAATACGAGCATTATCGAGGGAAATTGACACTTAATATTCAGGACTATTTGATGTTATCAACGTACAAAAATGGATAAAAACGTAAAAAAACGAAAACATATAAAACACACATAAATGTATAAAAACGAATAGTAACTTTTTTTTTAAAGTTCAAGAACCTATTTAATAAACCCGTGAACTATAAGAATTGCCATAACATCTCAAACTATAGTGATGGCGTGACAAGGAACCGATAAATCATCCGGTTGCCCACCGTAAGTAACAAGAATGTCACTTTTTAAGCGTTAAGTAACCCATATAATAAACCCGTTAACTTGAGTAACACGAATAACAACAAAAAAACTTTAGTGACTTTGGACAAATTTCCTATAAACTTTAGTAACTTTTGTGTAAATTAACCCATTTCCTAATATAGAACTTTTAAGCAAATACAAGTAAAAAAACATAAGTTACAACTATTTGAAGCACAAATGAAACTAAAAAAACACTATTCAACATATACAATTAATACACTATTTAATTTACCCATTCACCAAAATATACAACCATTTAACCACAATGTACAATAATCAAGCCACTAAGCCAAACACTTAAAAATAAAGCCATTAAATCGCCGCGATGATCGGTCGACCGATTCGGTCGCCATCACTCGACCGGTCGACTCCAAAATTGTGAAGGGTTCATCCCCCGATCGATAACTCACTCATTAAAAACAAAAAAGTGAACCGTTACATTATTGAAAAACATTTTTAACTTTGTAAGATTTTTTTTTTTTTTTGTTAGGCTATCCATTGGTCATCCGTAAATACGCATCGAAATGAGTGTTTATGTTTAAGTAAAGATATATTTAAGTTGTAAATTTGGTTTTCTTATTACACGTTTTGGTAACATTGATGACCCGGTCTTAGAATTGTCCATTAACAGAAAACTTAGGAAAAAACACAAAAATCTATTTTGCACTTTCTCTTTCAACGAGTTTCAGATTACCAAGTCTTTCACAACACAAAAACACAACCCCTTTTATCTCATCTCATCTCCATCTCTATCTCTCACACACACTAAAACACACACACACAAACACATATCCAAACATGTCTGTTTTCCAACAATCACCAGCAGCACCATAACCTCCGATCTCCAAATGTTTATTTTTCCGGTGAGATCCATATTAATTTCCCGCCAATTTCTTGATGGGTTTTGATCATTTTATAGAGACATGAAAATTGGGTTTAATTTAATTCATGGGTTTTTATTTTATGCATATTTATATAATAAATATGCTGAAAAATAATTGGATAATAAGATCAAGAATTGATCTTGTTGTTTATTGGGTTAAAAAGGTATAGCAAAAAATTCAATTTTGGGAAGGTGGTATAGATAGATATACCTTATTTAGAAATAAAGATAAAAAATTTAGGGGGTATACAAAAAAAAAGGAAATGAGTTCGAGTTCGAGCTCGAGCTCGAGTTTTAATAAGTTAAGTAATAAGTCTTCCTTAGACTATTATTTGTTGGAGGAAGAAAGAAATGTGGTAAAAAAGGCTAAGAAGTTTGATGATGGTCTGTATATGTCAAATGATTCACTTCTTCCTGGAATGTGTGATGATGTTGGATTGATATGTCTTGCTTGGGCTTGTCGATTTGATTACGCTTCTTTGGCGGGTTTGAATATGAGGTTTAGTAGGCTAATGAAGAGTGGGTATTTGTATGAGTTAAGGAGACAGTTAGGGATAGTCGAGCATTGGGTTTATATGGTTTCTGATCCTAGGGGGTGGGAAGGGTTTGATCCCGTTAGTAAGAATTGGATGAGATTGCCTAAAATACCTTGTGACGAGTGTTTTAACTGTGCGGATAAGGAGTCGTTGGCTGTAGGTAGTGAGTTGTTGGTTTTTGGACGGGAGTCGTTTCAGTTTGCTATATGGAAGTATAGTTTGGTTAGGAGAGATTGGGTGAAATGTGAGGAAATGAATCATCCTCGTTGTTTGTTTGGGTCAGGGACTCTTGGATCCATTGCGATTATTGCCGGAGGGAGTGATCAGAATGGGAATATTTTGAATTCAGCGGAGTTGTATGACTCGTCAACTGGCAAATGGGAAATGTTGCCGAATATGCATTCGCCTCGTAGGTTATGCTCGGCTTTTTTTATGGATGGGAAGTTTTATGTCATAGGAGGGATGATTAGTCCCGACGAGTCATTAACTTGTGGTGAGGAGTTTGATCTTAAGACTAAAAAGTGGAGAAAAATTGAGGGGATGTACCCTAATGTAAACAAGGCTGCAATGGCACCGCCTCTTGTTGCAGTTGTTAGTGATGAGTTATATGCTGTTGAGTATGAGAGTAACATGGTTAAGAAATATGATAAAGAAAAGAACTCGTGGGATGTTTTGGGTAGACTTCCGGTTAGGGCTGATTCTTCCAACGGTTGGGGTTTAGCTTTTAAGGCTTGTGGAGAACGGCTTTTAGTGGTAGGTGGTCAAAGGGGTCCAGAAGGTGAAGCCATTGTTCTTAATTCTTGGAGTCCAAAATCGGGTGTCAAAGACGGGATCTTGGACTGGAAGGTTCTTGGTGTCAAGGAACACGCTGGTGTATTCGTTTACAACTGTGCAGTGATGGGCTGCTGAGGACCTGACCATAGGTTTAAACTTTCTTTCAAGGTTAACTTTGATACTTTCATTCTCGCCATTAGTTTTCTTTAAAACATTGTTGTAAGTCAAGCTCTGTACTTTCATAATCTGCAGCCTCTTTAGTCACAGGGTTGCCCTTATTTTCTTATTTCTTTTTTGTTTTTTATATCTTTCGTGTGCTTTCGTTGTAACTTGACAGCATACTTCCTGTGCCAATAAACTGCAAAAATTCATAATGAAGTTCAAGTAGACGGTTTTATTGTTTGTGCTCAATTTAACACACTTTATGCCCTTCTGTCATTCCTTTTCTTGATCACCAAGTATTTCTACAACTAGAACAACATTACTTTTTTAACTGATCCCTTAGCATCATCAAATCGATGTTTGTCTTCATCTACAAACTTATCTATATGTTCATACTTATTATTTTATTAGGATCTGCAGACTAATAAAGTTATAGCCCCATAGGAATGGTGATTGTAAATTACAGTTGTGGGCATGTTCTAATAGTGATGAAGTTGAAGACTTTAATTGGGTTGGTCGATTTCGAAGATATAGCATATGCGTTGTGGATGTTTAGATGTTATAATCATTTTCTGCGGGTTCAACCTATACGCATTTTCCTATGTGATTATTTCCTCCTACATTACTCCACAACATGGTTAGAGTTTGAGCCAGTATCCACTTGAAAACATGTGATATACTACCAAATGACCGAGATGTATCTATATACGGTAAACGTATGAGGTTTGAGTCTTTTCCTCGTCACCCGGGGAGGTGACTCTTTGACGCCTAACCGGAAATTCTCTGTGACATGACTTGTATATATGTAGATGAGTAATGATTTATAATCCTAGTGTGTGTACTTCATCCATCCTGCTAACAAGGAAATGATTGCATATGTAAAAACTCTTTTCTCCCCCATCATCTCATATTTATTTCAAACAGCGCATGATTAAGAGCAAGGACGGACCTATGTTAGTGTCAGGTGTTGCACGGGTTACACCTGATTTTTTTGTCATGAAGTGCAAATTTTCTTCAAAAACAGTCGTTTTCTGGTATGTGCAACCCTGATAATTGTTTTTTTGCTACTTTTCAATTTTTTTGTATAACTTTAGTTAGCCAAGCAATTATTTTTGCAACACTCTCTCGAAAATCTTGAGTTCTGTTACTAATTAAGAGGATCATCAGCCCCAAAAGTAGAATTAAATACTTACATTTTTCATATGTCGATAAGTTTAAAACTTAGAGAGCGTCGCGATAGGTCGAGTTGTGAAAAGTTTTCACTATTTTAAAAGCTTTTGAGAGGGTTTTGCATTGCTCTAAAAGCTTTTGAAAAGCTTTTCATAATGATTTAGTAAACCATTCTTCCAAGTTTTGGTTCTTAAATGTATTGAATTAAATATCAGTCTTTAAAACTTGATGCATTTAACGATAATGCATTTCTAAAACTTGGAGGAAAGATAGGTTCACCAAATCTTTCAATAAGTTTCAAAACTGCAAAAACACACTAAAATAACTTGTTGGAATAGGCTTTTCAACTGTTGTGGACGCTTCTTATATGTTTTGTTAAATGTATAACTTAAATGGAGAAAAAGATCTTTTCCTTTATGCGGTGAATAGTTGGATGCTCTGTTTTTATGCAGTTGGATCAACCGGTTAACAGTAGTTACAGCTTTATAAGTCTTCGATGGTGGGGTACCATGAGGAAAGATGCTTAAGTAGATGGCTAATCATGGCTAAATAGTAGAATGTGGTTGGATATGTCATTTCATGTCTCATTTTAACATTTCTTGGTTTGGAATATGGTACATGTCACATTGGACTTGAAGAGGTTTTAACGTGTTTTTTAGGAAAATTTAAAACTAACATGAGATATTTGGTTCTTTGTCATTATTGTTTGCCAACCATGTTTCCTTTGGCTAGTCTTGATCGGGGGTGACTTAAGGGTAAAGCTACCAAAGCCATTGCTTTAGGCCTCATAATTTATAAGGCCTCCGATCTTCTAAAGCACCGTCATGTATTAAATCGTTACATATATTCTTCAATATCGCCTTTAGGGCCCCGAAATTTTATAGATCCCTCTAATTTACTAAAATACTTCATACAATTTAGGATAAGACGCCACATCTACCTTTATCTTTGTTCTTTAGGCCTAAATTTTATTAAATACTAAGTCATCATTTTAGTTTTATGAAAACGATCAAGATCGTCTTTTGGGGGAATGGAAAACAATGGATTAAGCTCATGTTAGTAATTTTTAGGCCCTCGGTTTACTAAAATACCTGATACATGTTAGAATTTGAGGCCACGTATCTCTATTCTTTTGGCTTACAAACTATCATACACCAAGTCCATCATTTTAGTTTTATAAAAAGGATCAAGATCTTTTTTGAAGGTAATAGAAAAAAATGAATTAAGCTCATTTTTGTAATACAATTCTTAAAGATTGGAGTAATTGATAGGATTGTAAATGAACTAAAAGTTCGATTATCTGTTTGTGAACTATTCTTATGCTCTTTTGATTACGTATTTTTTGTACTTTTTGTTTAGTGTATTAATAAATGAATACGAAGAAATTTTCTTCTTATACAATGAGCACGAGCATAATATTTCTTTCGCTTAATTGTTTTAAGTATTCATGAAGTCTTTGTTTGATTAAATGTTCACGAAAGAACACATACAAGCGCTTGGTTAAATTTTGTCTGTAACCACCGGTAAATTTCCACTTGTATGATATTGTAACTAAAGAATATTTTTCCATTTTTCACGTCTAATTTTTTTTTAAAACGTTATCTTGCTTATCTAATCACTACAACTAACTAATATGACGTAATTCACATTCTTAATAAATGTACACACCAACACCAGAATGTCTTAAGTTCATTCCTTATACGTCAAGTATAAAAGTTTTTAACTTTTATTTGCCACATTACGTTATTTCATTAATGTACGATTATTAAACATTCAAACTAAACGTTTTCTATCTATTGAAGTTTTCATGAAACCATAGTTTATTATAGCTATGATTTCACATAAGTAACCCATCAACACTAAAGTACAACACTTTGAAGCTAATGTACAAGTTCTTAAAGCACGAAAACCTAACCTTACGATATTTCCCACTACAAGCCCTAATTTACAAAACTATGACTGTATGTTAACGAAATCACAAACCCTAATTAATTTATACATAATTTTTGTAAAATATAAATGTACAAGTCTTTCAAGCTTATGTACAAGTCTTTAATGAATAAAAAATTTATACTTATATAAATTATATTATAACCTCAATGTACCTATTTTTAAGCACAAGGTACAACCCTACAATGCACAAGCCTTTAAATTTGATTTTCTTATAATTTACAAGTCCAAGGTACAACTCTCCAATGCTTGTGGTACATCTATCTTATGCATGTATATTAAATATGTCACTTACTTAAGCTAAACTAACCTTAACTTGTTTCTAAGTTAATTAAACTATAATTATGATATATAAGAACACAATTTAGCCACATAAACATGTCCCTTAGGTTTGAAAAAAAAAAGGTTAGTCTTATATCTCAAGCTCCCCATGTGTTTCTTTTTAAACCATAACCTAAAACATGGACAATTTGCAAACACTTCATCATGTTTGTTTCCTTAGCAACAAAGAAATCAACTAAGCCTAACCTAATACAATGAAATGTGTACAAATATTAACCATGGAAGCCTTAGAATATTTACCTATATAAATCGACCAAACACCCTCATTATACCTCATCACCATTCGAACACACACACACCCCTACATTCTGATTTGGAGTCCCAAAGTGAAGCAAAGGAAGGAGGAGGGAGCTTGTGCGAAAGCCTAGTAGTCCTTTGATTGTTTTTCTTCCTTAACGAGTACCAACAGTTTGTAAGTCTATTAAACTCATTCAATTTCATTATCACTTTTAATATCAAGTACATATTGTTAAAAAGGATTTTACAAGGAAAACGTAGCAATTTGAATCACTCAAACGAGTACATACACGAGTCAAAAGATCTGCCAAATGAAGTTATCGAAAAGTGTCAAAACTTTACATAATGGAAGATCGGGCACACAATTCGAGGCGTTTCGGTCCGTTTCATCAAAAGTTAAAACACAAAAGTTGTGCGGAGCGACGTTTTCTTCAAAACTCGAGCACGGGTCCGTAAAACGCATAACGAAGTCATATTTTAATAAAAATCCCAACAATTGTATTGATTTTATAAAACCAAACGCCCTACTTGCCCCATTTTCTACATTGGGTTGAAGGTATTAGGGCCAACCAAAGGACATTTGTAATCAAACCTAGGACACTCTAAAACGCCCCCATAAGTTGGTTGAAAAGCCTTAGTGTCTTGCATAAAAACGACACTCGTTTAGGGTCATATGTCCTAAAACCCAAAAGTCCTATACACCGGTCTTTGGGAAAAACTTAGGATTTTTGATAAATTCGATTTTGAACTATCCTAGAAACATTGAAAATGAGTTAAACAACATGTCACAAGGTTGCATGCAAAGGTTATAAAATTTTATTGTTTGAAAACAAGATTTTCAATTTGTCAAAACTAGCCTAAGTAGCCCTTTTCAATAATTAATATCTCGCTAATTAAAGAGTTGTAAAGTATGAGAGTTACACCGTTTTAAAGAGCTCGCTGCAAGGATTTTAAAACCCCAAGAACGTCTTTAAAAACCCTTATGGTCTCTTTTATAACAATCAGAAAGAAGGTGACTCGTAAAGACTTTCATAAATAACTCTTGCGTGCATTTTTCAAAATTTGAGTCTTATGAGCTATAGGATGATAGAGAATGACTTAAAATGAGTTAATTAACTATTATGATGTCCCTAGATTACACCGTAAAAGTTAATGGGTCAAAAATGAATTTTTCTTAAACCGCGACGTGGCCAAGTGGCCATGTTCACGGGCTTGTTTCTCTCTAACCAAAGATGACTAGAATATGAGACCTATACCATTTTGAAGAGCTTACAGCAAAGTGTTTAAAGGATCAATTTCGTTGTAAAAACATTGGCTTGCGTCGTGTAAAATCTGTCCTCATTTGGGCCTGTTATCGCCAAAACCAACACTTTTCACATAAGGCACCTAACCCCCTTACTTTGGGAAATCATTGCGACCAAACTGTAAGAGCTTAAGACTTCTAGTTTGAACCATTAGAAAGACCATCCGACAAACTCTTGAAGGGATCAAGAACGTAATAAAAACCTCTTAAGGCCTCGCTTATATTTACCCTCACTTTTGTCAATTTAGGCATAAAACAAGTGATTTTCTTATAAAACTACAAGTATAAAAATTGTAATTTTTTAAAGATAAAGTTTTCTTGGGCTAAAAATGTAAATTCTTCAAAGTTAATTATACAAGGGCTGATTTTGTCAATAACCTATAGTTGAGGGTTTAAAGTGTCATTTTTGAAAGTGCAAGGGTAAAAACCATAAATATTTAAAATTGTAAATATAACATTTTGGAAACATATCATATTTAACAACTTGGCTTTCGATAAAACTTATTAACAATCATCCGAGCCATAAAAATAAGTATGATAAGTATTACTAATTTTTGAAGAGACTTCATGTTTACCCAATTACCGATAAAGCATTATCATCGCATAAACTTGAATTCGAATACTAAAAACATGACATACTAACTCAGGTCACGAGTCAGAGCAGTTTATTCACATTACTTAATTTGTTTTCCATCCAGACTACTGTAACATTGAGGTGAGTCATAGCCCCTCTTTTCCTTATTTTGAACGTTTTGGGGGAGATACATGCTCAAATATTGCTTGATATTTTTAAATTTATTTTAAACTCTTACATATTCTTGTGAGTTCATGGCCCTACCTTTACTTGCTTTTAAACTGTTTTGGGGAGATACATGCTTAACTACTCATTTTTTTTTTTACTTTCACAAGTACTCTAAAGCTTTTACATACTACTATGAGTTCATAATCACACTTTATCGTTTTGCTACAAACACGAACACAAGTACTATCTGTCAGATGCGATCCCGATTGTTATTGCCTAAGTTATACACTATTGCCACTAAAAGTCCCTCATATCATGAACCATTAATCACTTGCAGTGAGCGTGAATATAGTGAATAGATCTATTGGCGTTGGCGCCCATTTGTGTTAGCGGATAGGTAACCAAATGCACTTTAATTGAGAATACTAGGAGAATGGCAAACTCCTACCAGAGGCCATTGTTGCTCACATCATTATTATGATGTTTGTAACTTACGTCATTATTATGACGCGTTCGTGATAAGGTTTGCGTTCATGAGACTTAAGGCAATATATACTATGTTGCAATGATACAAATGCTGCAACTACTGAATTTATGGGTGCAACAACATAGCCCAACCTTGAAACTTGTGTTCAACTGATTACTAAACAAACGAACTATGGGTGTATAACAATGTAACCCACTACTTATTTCATCAATATTGGTATTTATTACAATAATCGCTCAAACTCGAAACTATTGAACTCAACTGTTTTAATCATAAACTCTATGAACTCACCAACCTTTGTGTTGACACTTTTAGCATGTTTATCTCAGGTTCATAATTTACGAGGATGGCACGGAAGGGCACGGATACTCAGGAAGGCTATATTATCATTCGAAAACTTATTTAATAAATTGTAAAACCACTGGGACCTCGTTTTGTAAACTCTGATATTTATATAAATCGAATGATAAATCTTTTAAAACGATTCAATTATGGTTCATTTTCTATTGTTATAACTGTTGTGCCATGAAGTAACACCCAGCTTGAATTCCGCTGCGTATCACGAAATTTGGGGGTGTTACATTGTCGTCTTAGCCCTACTTCTATATCACAAAAGCAATGACGTTTGGTTTCTCTATTCGTCATTTTGGCTTTCTATCATCAATTGGTTCTTAATCTACTAATCGTTCTTGGTTTTTCTAAATATATAGACGTTATAGGAATTCAAACAATTTTACTAAAATCATAGCAAATAATCGAAAGTCCCCGGTTTTGAACTTTGCTTTAGGTCTCTGTAAAGATTAAGCCGCCCCTGCTCGTGATGTTGGTAAAAAATCGTCACCACCAAAAAAATAACTCACTCGCCTAGCATCGTCACATATACTCATCACATGTAACTCCGGAATTGTCACCTTTATCCCTCACCTTTCAAAAACCGTTTTCTTTACCGCTTGAGCCCAACGGTGGGGGTTTTTTATTTTTATTTTTTGCAATTTCCCCGATGACCAATATTACCCCTGCTTCGCCAAAAACACCCGTTTACGCGTGACCCTCCTCCCATGTAATGGTCTTTGCGCGTGATCCTTACACCCATTACGGCCAGCCTTGATATATATTATTGAGGTGTTTGGTTTGAGAATTTGAGTTTCATACTGGCAAATGTGCGAAAACATATTCCTCATTAAGATCTGTACACGTTGTTTGGTACTAGACATTAGGGTGTCAATTGAATAGTGTTTGGGTTAACTTATTCGGGTTCGCGGTTTGGCGGGTTAGTATAACCTCTACCAAACATGACCCGTTTATTAATCGTATAAAAAAACTCAACCCTAACCCAGACTTGCATAACACGTGTAACCCGTTTGTGATTCGTTTAATATGTTTAAGTCAATATGTCAAGCAATTAAGAAGATAGTGATTTGTCGATTCAACTAGTATAAATAAAAAAATGATATAAATGACGCATGAATAACTATACAACACTTCAATAATATACGAGTTATAATAGTAATTCATTGTCACATTAAGTACATTACAAAATACATTTAATCCAAATCCAACATAAAATCCAAGTTATATATTTTAATTTTAGAGGTTATATACTTAAACAGGTTCACAGGTTGATCTGTTTAATATTTACTCAACCTAAACACAACTCATTTATTAAACGGGTTAGGTGGGTTGACATTGACCCAAACATGTCTATCCTCAACCCAAACATGTTTAATTTCATGTTACCGTTTATCGTCTCGTGTAAATCGTCACCCCTACGGTAGACATTAAAGAAAATGAAATCACTCGTTCCATATTAATGGGGAAAATTGTGTTATGTATACAAAAGGAAATGAACAATTATGATTCGTTTTAACATTATACTCTTGTAATAGACTCGCGGTATATTAGATTAACAAAAGAACTTTTATAACGGTACTTCATAAATATGTAAACTTTTTGTCCTGTTAAAAAGAAAAACATAGTAATACTAGTTTCTACATTAGCTTGACCTCCTAATGAGATCTCAAAAGAGCATCAAAGAATAATCTTAAAGATCTAAACGGAGTCCTGCATGGATGTTAAGTTTGTTTTAAAGTTAGTTTAGAATTAGTGTTGTATTTAAATTTCATTTAAGGTTGGTTCTAATTTCTAAACGTGAAAAAGAGTGTCTAAATTAAATTTTGTAGCTAATGGGTATTGTTGCATTAATGGGCCTAAAAGCAATCTCTCTTTGACTCTCTTTCTGCATCTGTTTATTTGTAGCTTTTTGTTTTTCTAAAGTGTGTTAGAGGTTTTATTGAAATCGTGCATACAAATAATTACTCGAATTAATAACAATAACATCTCATCCAAAAAAATCTGATCCATGTAGCATCGGCCGGTCAGCACTGTCTTACTATATCAGTTTTCAGACCTTTTCGCCAGTGTTTGTGCACCTGTAACAAGGTAGACGACATTAAAGCATATAGCTAACAAGTCATGTATACAGATTGAGTAATGACATATAGAACTAAATTATCAACCTGAAAATAAGTCTACTCGATTCCAGCATTTAATACATGGCATATACACTTGCTTACCCTTAATCATTTCTATTGAGTTGCCATAGCTAGGATTAGGATTATGATTAGGCATCGGTCATAAAGAAATGATCATAGAGAAAAGAATGAAAAATAATAATAATAATGCAGTAACTATTATTTAAATAACATACCATTGTTAAAAAGAGATGTGCGAAAAAATAAATAAATAAATAAATAAAACAAAAACTGGATTTTTTGGTTGATACTGCAATGTTTTGTGATGGAGTGAAAAACTATATGACGGCAATGCCCAAGTGACGGTGATAAATGTAGTCTTTAGTACGGTCTTAAATCTCATAGCAATCACGCCATGAGTTTGTCGCGTGTCTTCATTTAGTCACTACAATTATTTTTCATGTATTTTATACCCTTTGTCCGAAATCCGTTAGACCAATTATCCTACACAGCTAATAGCATCTTGCAACATATGTCGTATCCATTTGAAGTTGAATATTCACTCATTTGGCATTAATTATATTTTCTTATTTAGTTATAACAAATATAATTCAATATTATAAGCCGATTTTTGACATGATTATCGTAGTAAAATTCTTCATTTTGTATAAAACCACCCTCGCTTACGTGGTTGTCAAATAGAGTTAGTTTCAATGCATGTCACAATATCATTGATCCTCTTTTAAACTTTTGACCTTTCAAATTACAGGTTTATGTTTCTGTTAACAAAACTATGCCTACCACTAACATTATGTCATATTTAATAGTTATAGGTTTGGTACTTTGGTTGGGTAAAAATGTAGTAGTATCTTTTAGACTAACCATTTAACATATAAATAGGGCCGTAAACGAACCGCACGAACACGAACGGAGCCTTGTTTATGTTCGTTTATTTAATTTTAACCGGACAAATAAACGAACACGAACGCTTAAACGGACGAAATTTCTTGTTCATGTTCGTTTATTAAGAAAATGAGTTGTTCATGTTCGTTCATTAAGACACTAAACGAACGCTAGACGAACATAAACGATCGAACATAAATGTACATAGACAAACAATCATAAACTTTATTAAATTATGCATCTAATATAATTTTATAACTCTCGTTTTGTTTAAACAAACTAATTTAAAAATTATACATTTAAAGGATTTGATATACAAACATAAATAAATAAATGAACATAAACGAACGTTAACGAGCGTATAATCGGACGCTCACGAACATAAATAAGCAGACGTGACTTTTGTTCATGTTCGTCTATTTAACTAAACGATCGTAAAATATTGTTCATGTTCGTTCATTTAATAAATAAACGAACATAAACGAACTTTACCGAACCGTTTATGAAATGTTCATTGAACGTTCGGTTCATTTCTGACCTCACATATAAAATATAAATTAAAACCTAACTTTAAGAAATTAGCTTTTTTGGCCTAGATTTTTATAAGTACTTAAAGATAGGGGTGGAAACGAGCCGAGCCACTTATGAAAGCTCGAGATCAGATTGGTAAAAAACTTGAACGAGCCGAGCCTAAACGAGTCTGAGCCCGAGCTTGAGCCTAAATTGGAGCTTATTTGATAAACGAGCCCGGACCCGAACTTTATATACAAAGCTCGAATAGGCTCGCGAGCCTAATCGAGCTTTAGTACATTTTATGTATGTATACTAACGAGTTCATTAACGAGCGCAAAACAAATAAACAAGCTCTATATAAACGAGCTCGAACACGTAAGCTCAAGAAGCCAAGCAAATTTTTATAGGTGCATCACAAACGAGCCGAGCCTAAACCGAACTTGAGCTTTATATATCATATCACGAGCCGAGCTCGAGCTCAAATCTTAAAGCTCGAATCAAGCCGAGCTCGAGCTTTCTAAAATATAAACGAACCGAGCGTAAACCTGACAGGCTCAGACTCGGCTCAGTTCGTTTATACCCATACTTAAACTTAAACCTACCAAAAAATTGTGCTAGTTTCCTATTAGGAAACACCCTTACCTTCCTCCTTCCAATTCCATTAGTGAAATCTTTACCCCTATTTCACTCTTTTTGACAAGTTGGACCTTTGACTTTGGAATGTGTACTTGCATTATAAGATTTTGGTACCTCCACTAGCCTCAACACCAATGGAATAGTGCATGGCCATGTAGATTTGCACTAAGCTTGGTCATAGGATCGAATGTCTCTTTCTCTTGTCCTTGCAAGTCCAAAAAAAAAAAGATCCATTTACATTAACATCTCTATTGAAATAACGACGTTGTAATGACCAAGTCACCATGCCGGGTTACGGAAAGTGTTTCTGTTTCGCGTGTAGACATGTAAACTCGTAAAGGTTTCTTTATGTGATATTCGTAAAACCTAAGGACAATGGTGCACGAGTTCACACCTCAAGTCAGTGTCCATCGTTTTCTATACGACTCGCCAAAAGGCCCAAAACATCTTTTGAAGGTGAAGACATCGGGGGTACGCAAAGGTTTCAACTAAAAACCATGAGACATCGTCAAATGAATTCGGCAAGAATTAGTCAATGTCTAGTACGGTTGGATAATAGATATGAAACAATCTTTATGCCTTAAGTTTCATGTCAAAAGAATACATCTCAAATACCCAATTTCAACTTCATCTTTATCTTCTCTACTTTATCTTTTTATCAAATATAAGACTAATATGATTTCTCTTTTTATGGGTCCAATCCACTTACTTTGGTTTTTATGTACTTATCCCAGGGGTGAGCTTGGTTCATTAGTTACGTACTCTCGTTACTTTTTAGTTTAATTACATAGAAGCTTCATACGTGATACATGCATCATCATTGAAGACTTGAAGTATTTTCTCTTTTTTTTTTTTTTTTTTTTGGGAACATATTTTCTCTTAATTTAAGTGGATACTTTTAATTAGGGAACTTTCTAATCACTAACCATTTGGTGAAAGCTACTTTGTAAAATGTTGAAACTTTTTTTATAAAATTGGGTTTAATTTGTTACTCTATCAAATGTTTGATGTGATGCATTCCGTAAGTTTCAATTGTTCAATCTCTCTTTCTTCGGCAATAATTAAACTTATACATCTTATGTTATCTTTAACAAAAAGTTGTGCATGGCAATAAGATTTGATTTGGTGAAGAGTAACTTAGGCTAAGTGTAATGGTGAGTATATATAATCACGGTCATCATCGGCATATTTACGCCAACTCGCTTTTTTCTTTACAATCTTCTTTATAACCAACTTAGTATAATAAAGTGACCATGGTCACCAAAAAAACATACCCTACTTAAACACAAATATAACTCACAAAGATCATTTAATAAAACACTCACATAGCAACTCACACGACTCGATCAAGTATCGACCGAGTTCTTGCAAAATACCATGTTAGGCGCTTGGGTGGGTGTGGGGTGGGGGGTCGGGAGGACTCGTTCTTTTGTGTGGTGGGCGGGTCATCGACCATCCACCATCGATGGTCTAATGTTCTTTAACGAGTATTAAATACACGTGCATTGCGGAGGTGTATTCTTTGATAAGTTAAATCGTCTAATTATTATACTCTCTTTGCACAAAAATTGGGTGAGCACAAAAACCAAAAAACCGAATCGAACCTGAAAAGACCGCACCGGAAAAACCAAACCAAATGAAAAACCGATTGGGTGGTTTTGATTTTTAGAAAATACCGAATGTTGGGACGGTTTTCGGTTGTATGAACAACCGAACCGAAAAAACCACCCTCCCACCTTTATCTATTTTCAAAAGATTTAAAATAATCTCATCTACTTAATTATTTCAACGAAAGATTCGGTATATCTCTTGAACTTTGCAAAAAAATGTTAATACTTGCATTTCATATATCTATGGATTTTATATGGTTGTTTCATACTTTATTTGGTAGCTTTGAAAATATTATCCTACTATTAATCTCATTGGAATAACGTTTTAGGAAACATAACTTTTATCTTTGATGCGTAACTTGCTAGCTACTATTTTTTTTATTAATCGAAATCGAGAGAATGAAGATATAGATTAAGAGTTATGTTAGTTCATAATTAACTTGATTATTTATCGGTAAATCCAAAGCAACACAAAACCCGAAACCAAACCGATTTAATGAAAAAAACCAAAAAAAATGAAACCCAAAAATACGAAAACCAAACGACTTACAATTTACAAAACCGAAGTTTTCGGTTCGGAGTTTGGTTTTAACCAAAACCACCCTAAACCGCCCATCCGACCCTAACAATCATATAATTTGATTTCATGCGTTTTCATATAATTAAATTGTATAATGCAATATATATTCTTTATCTGTTAGTATTTATATCATTCAAATATTTGTAATCATTTTGACTTATTACTAAAAAAAATGTTGAATTTAAAACTTTAATCACCTTGCAATGTTGGACTAATTTTATTAACAATTTAAACACCTTTTTTATTGGTATATTTTCTATAGGAAAATTGCTTACCATTTATTAGATATTTGATAATTAAAATTTGTTAAATAAAAAGAATTGTAAAAAGTAAAAGCTTATAGAAGTTTTTGTAACTTGTTATATAGTTTAGGGGTGTGTTTTATTTTTTAAAATTTTAACATTTATTATAAATTCGTTCGTCAATAAAAAGAATTGCATTATTTGGCTTATTTCACGATTTTGAGATCTTTTCATCAATATATATAAAAAAATCACTAGATATTTGTTATATATTTGATACGTAAAGTTTGTTATTCATAAATTCTACAAATAACTAAAAGTATAAAGTAATTTTCATAACTTGCCGCATAGTTATTGTTAGAGTAAATTACATAAAGGGTCCTTGTGGTTTGTCAAACATTTCACCTACCGTCCCTCAAACTTAAAAGTTGCATGAATGGTCCTTCTCGAGGCAAAAAAATAACATGAATGGTCCTTTTGTTAACGAGTGTTAAGTTTATTCCATTATAGTTTACACTTTAGCCCTTGTTGGTTAACGGTTGTTGCATCGTCGATCCTTTATTGTAACGCCCGTTTATAATTTAAAGTTTTCGACTTTGGCTTCGTTTTTTTATTCGTTTTTATACGGTTTCATCCGTTTTTGTCTGTTTTCATACATTTTTCTTATGTTTTCATCCGCTTTTATACGATTTCATCCATTTTTATATATATTTCTTACGTTTTGTCCGTTTTCGTCTGTTTTTATACGTTTTCATCCGTTTTTATACGTTTTTCTCTGTTTTTGTCCTTTTTATACGTTTTCATCCGTTTTTTATCGTTTTCTTACGTTTTTATTCGTTTTCGTCCGTTTTATACATTTTCGTCCGTTTTTATGCATTTTTCTTATGTTTTTATACGTTATCATCCGTTTTTATATGTTTTCTTACGTTTTTATCCATATTCATCCATTTGTATATGTTTTCGTCAGTGTTTTTTATGTTTTGATATATTTTATCCTTTTTATCGTTTTCTTACGTGTTTATCCGTTTATATGTTTTCTTCTATTTTTATTACGTTTTTCTTCGCTTTTAATCGTTTCGTCCGTTTTGTATGTTTTTTTTACATTTCTTAGGTTTTTATTCGTTTCATATGTTTTGACCGTTACAATAAAGGATAAACGATGCAACAACCGTTAACCAACAGGGGCTAAAGTGTAAATTATAACGGAATAAACTTAACACCCGTTAACAAAAGGACCATTCATGTTATTCTTTTTCCTCGAGAGGGACCATTCATGCAACTTTTAAGTTTGAGGGACGATAGATGAAACCTTTGACAAACCACAAGGACCATTTATGCAATTTACTCTTATTGTTATTTTGAAACATTTTTGTTTTTCTTTTATTTATTATTATTATTATTATTATTATTATTATTATTGCCTTAAAAACATACGAACATTTATGAACTATTTGATGCGAGTGTTATGAATAGTACCCAAAATATTATAAAAATTAAACCATCGCTTATGCATAAACTAGCTCGGGAACCAAGATTGCGGTGGCGAGTGCCGTGTGATTATATTTTTGGCGAAAATAAGGTTTTTTTTATGCATTGCTTTTAAAGAACGAAAAAAAAGAATGTCCAATAGAGGTAACTAATTAAAAATTAGTTTGCTTTCTTGCTTACATTTAGTAACATAGCGCAGTACTTTCGACGATGCGGTGACGGTACCTGCGCTCTTTGGTTTTGTGGCGAGCAAATGTTGTTCGATTACACATTTTTTTAACAATAACCGTACAAATGAATAAATGATATCGGATCAACTAATTATATTTTAAGCTCACTATGTAGTCACACGGTAATCTCTAATTTCCAATATGATCTCATAGTCCTTTACTAATAACAAAATCACAAAACTAATATTATATATTTCACTCATTTCATTATTAATTTTGGATCGAAAAATTAGGTATCAAAATTTCAGTATAATTAATAATTAAGTCCAAACCACAATTAATATGTGCATTAATATGTGCATTAATGTGTGCATTAATGTGATGTTTTTTTTAATATGTGCATTAATATGTTGTATACTATGTTTATTTGGTTGTAAGTCTTAAAATGATGTGCTTTCAAGTGTTGTACATCATGCTCAATTTGTTGAAAGTCCGAAAGTCCGAAATTTTATTAGGAGAGAGATGCATCCGTGTATTATAAATAGTAGAGATAATTAAATATGATGACTTTTTACTAAAGGGTCAAGGTGTTTAATTTCACCTCCAATATTCAATTGTTTTTAGTAGTTCTTTATAAAATTAACTTTTATGCCTCCTAATTTCTATAAAATACTTTTTAACTATATTTGAAATATTACAAGTTCATTTTGTTCAAAATATAAAGAGATTTTCATATATCTTTTAAAGAAATTATTAGATATTTAATAAATAAAGTTTGTTACGGGAAAAGATCGTATATCACTACTACAAAAGCGGCTTTTAGACCGGTTACAAACAACATTTAGACCGGTTACTCCGCAGGTCTAAATGAGGGGAGGTCCAAAAGAGTTTTGCTTATATAGACCGGTGAAGCACCGGTCTAAAAGACTATTATTTAGACCGGTTACAAACCGGTCTAAAAGACATGTCTGGGGGTCTAAAAATACATGTTATTTTAGACCTGTTGGGTTCATTACCACCGGTCTAAATAGTCTATATCATATTAAAAAAGCGGAACAAGCGGTTTGTTCTCAACAATAAGCACATAATAAGCAAACCTCAGAACTCAACTTTATGAAGCAAACTCAAGTAAGTCGCTAATTTAAATAGAAATCCATACTTCGCATAATTTAAATAGAAATCCATACATAGTTTAAAAGTAAGCGATTCTAGACATCGTTTAAACAAAATAGCAATCCTAACAAACCTCAACAAAAGCACACGAGTCGATAATGTTTATCTAATAAGCATTAATCCAATTCCAAGAACAATAACTTCATCTATAATCAAATAGGACACATGGTATGCCACCGCTCGACGGTTTGATTGATTTCTTTTCAACAAGTGGCGTCGATACATCCACGGGATCTATATTTAAAAGGTATAAAATACATAAATATTATATGTAACTAATATAGAAAGAGATAAAGTCAAAAGAGAGCAACATATCTTGTTTTGGGAAGTGAAGGCGATAAGTATTCACAAAATCATACATCCATCTCATGACATAATAACAAGGAATGTGAAGGCGCTTTGTTGTTGATTGCTCTACAATATAATCGATGAGAATTAGCAATTGAAAAAAACAAGCCTAAATAGTTAAGTAAGCGACCTCTATATTATTAAGTAGGAATGAGCGGTATAAAACTCGTGAATCTAGTGTCCAAACCACCATAGAAGTCAATATGTAGATGAAATGATCACTAAACCTCTATTCTTTTCTATATTACCTAAAAGAAAAAATTCACACATCATGTACTTAAATTCTCATAATCGTCTCACCACATCATTTCCATTGTTCGAAATGACAATTTCACAAATCTAAGGGTGTCTCTTCTTTGAGTTAATTGACTCACCAAATTCCCCAACCCCGATTTCTAACTCCAAATCTAAGGGTGTCACATCATTTCCAAAACTTGTTTCCATTCATTACCCAACCCACCGAACACGTAATGTTGCTACTTAATAGCCCTTATTCTTGTATTTTAGAGCCGGATAGATATTTACGTAACTTTTTTGAACAACATGATCCGTGCTATCTTTTATATAACATAGCCTAAATCGTTAGATTTTGAATCTGTTATTATCGATGTAACAAAAAATGATTTTCGTAAGTGTAGATGACTTAAAAGCATTCGGTTATAACTTGAGTTTTAGAGTCAAGTACACCCTAATCCACTGACTCCTAATCCAATCAGCCCCTAGTCGAATCACAGTTCGGTTATGTGTCTCCAAACATGCAAGTACACTCTAATCCAAGCATTTTAATCGAAAACAAGTTATGTCTCTCCAAACAAGTCAAGTACACTCTAATCCAAAGCATTTCTAATCGAAAACAAATGCATAGGTGCATATGTAGTTTGTTTTAGGCTATGTACTTCTCTTGATATATGATATATTTCACATTTCAAAAAAAAAAAAAAAAAAGTCAAGCAACCCCTAATCTACACAACACTTAATCAAACCGCTCTTAATTTGATGCCACAACTTTAAGCAATGCAAACACCTCTAAAAACCTCCCGATCATTAATCCAATAAAAACTAATCATATATTTTTATGTGGTATTTATATATTTACTGATGAGATGATTTACCTTAGCCATTGTCCATGTGTAGCTACCAACAAAGACCGAAAAGTAGATACGCCATGTGTTAATATTGTAAAACAAATAGAAATCTTATGATAGTTTTGGAGAATAGAATTACTCTTGCAAATGCCTTGTTAACCGAGAAGTCCGCTCCGTCTTTGTTTGCTTATTATTTTTTGAATCCAGGATGTACCCCGTGCGTTGTTTTGGGCATATAACAAATAACACCCAATGGTCCCTAGTAAAGTATAAATACATTAACATGTTAGTAAAGATAATCAACACATAAACCGTCTATGTAAAGCTTTAGTAAGTAGTATATCGTACTCTTGAGCATAAGGTGCTAGCATAAAATCGTAGTTGGAGACGCTTAATGCATGTGTCAAGTAATCTTTAACTACCGAACCCGGTTGAATACATAAGCTCCCTTCAATTGAATAAGGGTTCAAACCCGCATCGGTTGTCGTTTCTTGACTGCAACATTTTGCATATCCCCCTGAAAATACAATACATTGTATAGATATTACAGTCCTATACACCCAAAACACATGAACGAACCCTGACCGGGTGCAATATTACAGTACCTCGTAGACAAGTCCCTAAAGTATTTTGGCAAAATTAAATCTCGAATCTGTTCTAGTTTATTTAGGTATGTAACTTCTTGATGAGTGTGTAAATACTCATCATTTTTAATCAATCTGAAGCTGCAAAACATTTAAAACACTTTCAATGCATCAAAATCTGAAAATATCCCAAAATTGTATTTTATATGTTTCGGATGCAAAATGTTTAAAATCGGATGAAAAACGAGCTAAGTTTGCATAATTGGCGTTTCGGTCCCTCAACTTTCAAATCTTGACAAAATCGGTCCACGAGCATTTGTTTTGGAATAAAAGTCAACCCAAGTCCTTTCAAAATCAAAATTTATCAAAATGATCCTTGGGTAAAAGTTTGGAGAATTTACAAGTTTGGTCCTTGAGTTTCAAAATTGGCAAAAATAGTCCTTGGAAGTTTAAAAATGGAAAATTATCTTTTATGGTCCTTGTACTAATGAAACTTGGCAAGATTGACCTTGGAACAACTTTGCAAAATTACATATTTGGTCCTTGGTTTTGAGGAATTGCAACCTTGGTCCTTGATATTAATACCATGAACCTTGAACCTTGCTATACCCTTGACCCCGCCAAAGCCACACTGTGAACCCCTGTCTTGAACCCCTCTAATATTAAACCCGGTCAAACCACCCGGTCAAACCTCCTCCCTTTTTCCCTACACTCCACCTGCCTCCTTCACCCACTGCTCTGCAACTCTCACTCACCTCCATTTCACAACCCACCCCTTATCACTCCACTCACCTAACAAAACAAGAAACAATTAATGTTTCTCCTTCCTTGCACTCAAACCCCCCGGTTGGTATACCATTTTGGCGCCAAAATTCATCAAACGGCCAATATCAACTCGGTGATCCAATGGCCCAAAAGAAAAGTGGGAAATGCTCAGAGGCAAGTGGAAGACCTTTTGCTAATAAATAGAAGGAAGAGAAAGCAGAGAAGAGAGTAGTTTTTAGTTTTAGTTTTCTTGTATGTCGTTTTTCATTTTATTGTCTTAATTAGTTTCTTAAATTGTAATCCTAAGCTTTCCTGTATTGAACTAAAGTTATTTAGTCTATTATAACTCATTTTAAGCATTAATTCAAAGTTTGATAGAGTTTCTTGTTTTTATATTTTCTATCGTAAAATCAATTCTAAATGTACTAAAAGCTGTGCTTCAATAAGCCTCATTATAACTCAAATAAGCTTACTAAAGTCGCCATAGCTTTAGTAAGCTTATAACTCAGTTTTAAGCATAATGGCCTCTGGTCAACAAAAGTCAACTGCAATCAAATGGGGAGCTGAACTTGTTTAGATATTGGGTTTGCTTTGGAATTGGGTTGGAATTGGTTTAATGGTGAGTGAAGATTGGATTTAAGTAGCTTGTGCAAGCCATAGTGGCAGGACACTTGTAAGTGTTTTAAATCTGCTCTTGAATTCCCTTTACATTACTGTTTCATTACATAGGTGGTTTAGCTCTCATTTGTTTGATATAATCATCATTATTGCATTTAAAGGTTCTCATTTAGTTGTTAGATCAGATATTTAAACTGTTATAGATTAGCATTAAGTATTTGATTAAGTAGTTTGAATTTCAGTTTTCTTAAGTACTGTTTGGTTCAGGAGGTAATCTGTGTTTGAAGTTTGTTTAGAGGTTAAGTTCAATTGATACAGTCTTACTTAGGTATATTAGAGTTACTTTAGTCATTTGATTGCACCTAGGATTAGTAAAAGTCAAAATTCAGTTAAACTACTTAAAGCTTCACATCAGTTAGAATTAGAATAGGATATTTTGCATTTAGGCTTAGAATTAGATAGGCTAGCTTATTTCAGTATCACTATAGCTTATTTCATCAACATCAGTTCATAAATTGGAATCAAATCTCAGTTTGGTCAAAATTTCAAATCTGTGTTCAAAAGTCAAAAGTGTCAAAACAGGTTTTCACAAAACTGTATAGACCTTTCATAGCTTCATCTTTGGTTTAATTCAAGTGAAATTTTGGGAATCACAAGTTCAGTTGGTCAGTTTTTCAAAAGACATTTTTGTAGAATTTTGGGAATTTTATATAAGCAGTTGAAAAGCTCTTAATGGGGATCGATTTGTCACTGCACACTCGACCATTCTTGAGTTGTACATGCTTCTTACAGAAGCTCTCAAGGCTTCAATTTAGCTTATCCTTGCCTCAAAATTGGTTTGTGTGATCTCTGGTTGGTCTTCTTGTTAATCTCATTTCTGGTTTTCCATTTAGCTTATTAGGTAAGCTTGTGCTTAAGCTAGAAGTTAGGAGGAAAAACTGATTTAGCACTTAAGTTTAAACCATCAAATCATTGTAGTTTACATTTCAGAGGTTTAGACTAGTTGAAATAGGTTAGTATTAAGTAGATCTTACATACTCTAGCTTCTGTGATAATTTGGTGCTCATTTAGTACATTTAGCTTATTATTAAGTGCTTATTTATAAGCACTTTTCACTCTGAACACAGAATCTTGCACACTAGTATAGGTTTTATATTTTCATAGATTTAGAATATTATTTTAGACTTTTCCTGAATTTTTCAGATTTTTCCATTCTTGTTTAGTATTTTTCCTTATTTAAATCGGTTTTAGGACTTTTAAATAGCTTTTAATACAAATAAATCGAAAATCTTCAAAAAATAAGTTTTCAATTTTCATAGATTAAGATAAATATAAAAAGCCAAAAAATATTTTTCATAATTTTCCTAGTTTAAATAGTAATTTTAGCAATTTAATTAGTTTTAAATAGTTTTTAAATCATAGAAATTAGAATATAAATCATAAAAATACAAATTCAGTTTTCAAAAGTTTTTTTAGTTATTTTAGATTTTTGAAAAATAGTTTCACAATTTTCCTCTTAATTTTCATAATTTTTAGTATTTTAATTTAGTTTTAAAGTTTAAAATTAGTTTTAATTCAAATTTATAAAAGAAAAATCAAGAAAATCCAATTTTAAAAATAGTGATAGCGTTTATTTAATATAATCTAGCTTTTAATTTTCTTTAATTTGCATTTAAGCCCCTGTAATTTACAAACTTTTCTTTAGGTATAATTATTCAAAATCCACAAACCTTTTCCGCTCAATATCACCCGATCACTACGCGTTTAGCTTCAATCACACATTTCGTTGGGACTTAACGACACGGGAAACACTAAACTCTCCCGGACTTAATTGCATTGCGTTCTCAAGTCATGCGGCTTTTATTACGGTTGACCATTCACAAGTGGTTGACTTGTGTAATAAACTGACCGTTTGGGGCGAATCAAATTTTAGGCGCATTGTCTTGGAGTTGTGCTAATAATCTTACGTTTAGCGATTAGTGATTTGAATATTCACTCCTTGTTCATACCATCTATATATATTTATATTTTCTTATAAAATCCAAAATCCAAAACATCTTAAAACATATAAAACACAAAAATATTTTTCTTTTGTTTCTACATATATATAAAACCATAAAACCCAAAAGATTTTCTTTCTTATTTTTACAAAATGTTTATCCAAAATCCAAAATATCCATCTTTACCCTCTCACATCTTTGATTCTTCATCCCTACCCTCGAAAACATTTGATTCTTTCTATGTCTCATCCTCACCCTCTTGGTTGTCAATGGTGTGGTGATCCTTATAATGGTGGCAATTGCCCCGGTTGTAGCATGGTGGAGTCGGGAAGCGGGTGCATCTATAACCAAGCTCCCTATCCTTACCATGACACATCGATTCATTCTACCGACCACCACATCATGAGACGACATATCTGTGTGAGTTTTGTGGAGGTCCTCACCAAGGATTTGAGTGTCAATCCGAAACACGTTTGTCTATGAGCAGTTTTTCGGCGATGCTCGTAACCTCGGTTATAACCAATATCCATATGATTCACGGTCTAGACTCAGCGGTTTCTTGTTGTGAGTACTGTGGTGGTTCACACTACGATTCGATTGTCAATCGAAACACGCTTGTCTATGAGCGGGTTCACGATAACAATTATGACTCTAGCACATACAACTCACGGCCACATCGGTTTCTTGTTGTGATTCTTGTGGAGGTCCACGTCAACTCGGATTGTCAAGCGGGAATACATTTCCTTGTGACAATTTTGACACATCGCATCATGACCTACTTCCACAGTACCAATGAATCAAGCACTTCTTCCGTAAATGCAAAATATAATGGAAATCATTGATGATCTTAAGGGTTTAGTTAAAGACTTTGCCCAAAGAAACACTCATCAAAAATCCATGGAAGAATTCTTTGGTCAAGAGCAGTTGCTAGAATAAATTCTCAAGATGCATATGAAAAATCTATTATGGAATCAATTGCAAAAGAAAAAGCGACGATTTAGCTCTCGATTCTGCTTTTATTCACGATGACGGATGATGATGACAATACACTTGATATCCTTCAATTCTATAAAGATCCATCAAGTTCATTAGTTGATATCAGCAGTTGAGATTCCATCTCAAATAAGCGCTATCACACCCGAAACTCCCACTCATTCTCACGAACATGGGGACAAGCATCTTGACACTTGTTCTAAAAGGAATCGGACGAATTCATAAAGTCTAGTGTTGAGAACCTTATCCCGATCCAGAGAGTCATAGGAATTTCTAATCATATGTGTGATTCTCTTTCCCTCTTGAGTATTCTCTAAATCATTTTGAGACTTTCTCCGATTTTAGCGACGATTGTGCTTCTTATGGAGATATCGAGTATGTCGAGGCATCACTCCACGGTCGATCCTCTTCTTGAGGAGTTCACCGATGAACTCACTCACATCATCCACTTTCATCGAAAGTGGCGATGATCTCTTTGATGTCGAAGCCGATCTTGGAGAAATTGAAAATCTCCTATATAATGATCATTCACTCATTTCTTGTCCCATTTCCGACTCTTCCATTCCTTCTCTCACTCCGGATGAGGAAGATGACAACTTTGGAAGGAAGTCGATGCTTTTCTTAGTGATGAGTCGATTCCAACAGAATTGATAATACTTACTTTGATCCGGAGGGACATCCTTTTTGGAAAATCTATTGATTGAAGAACCGTTTCCAACCCTCCCTACCGAAATTTTGTTGACAATCACCATACAAACTTCAAGACTAAGCTTAAAAATGTCAAAATGGTGATTTGCTTTTCTCGATGAGGAATGGACTTGCATTCTCATGCACATCTTTATTCCATTCTTCACAAATGGTGTGGTTGCTCTTTCCCTTTTCTCTTTCGGGAATGAGGACACCATCTTTGACCCGGTATCATCCTTTATAGTTTCTACTATTATTAACAATACAGCGGTTGTATCTCGTCGGTGTGGAACTTTCGATGTTCATATGTTTATTAACACCGTGAGCGAAAGTCCGATCGAGATTGGTTTTCCATGTTGCTTCCCAAGAACAAATGAATACGGGTCGAGTCAAGCTAGCGACTCGGGAATCAAAACAGTAGCACACTATATGGGTTTTCACCCATATTTCGACTTCTTTCTACTTTCTACCACCCTAGTGTGGGGAGTTGCCCAATTTGTTGTACATAAGTTTTCTAAAAAAAAAAAAAAAAAAAAAAAAAAATTCAAAAAAATGGCGTAGTATTTCCTTTTACGTTATATGTTTCGGCATAACCGCGGTACTTTGAATATTGAGGGCAATATTCATTTCTAGTGTGGGGGAATTCTCACGAATTTTATCATGTAATTATACCACCCAATTCCCCATTTTGGCCAAAATTTTTTTGGAGTAAGTGTTTTGCACTTACTCAACTTATAGTTATCGATCCGCCATGTCTAATAAACAAAAGGATTGGCTAATCCGAGAGCAAAGCGGCTCTTGGTAAAGATATCTCAAATCCGTTGACGGCTTGCAATTTGCCCAAAATTGTATGGTGTTCATTCACCATATCTTTAATTAGTGAAGAGTTGGCTAGCCCGCAAGTTTATGGCTTGTGGTAAAGGCGCTTGAAAACCATAATTGGTAATCGAATCACCAAAGATATTTTATCTAAGAGTTGGCTAGTCCGTAGCAAACGGCTTGGTAAAGACAAATCAAAACCGATTGAAAGTCGGTGATTTGCTCAAAATCATTTGGTTATCGTTGTACCAAGGTTCTTACTTGAAGCTGAAACAATTGGCTACTCCAAGTAATGACTTTTGGTAAAGAGATTCAAATCCATTAAGTTTTCTTAAAAGATTGCTAGGGACTAGCAATAGTTTAGTGTGGGGATTGATGAGTGTGTAAATACTCATCATTTTTCGTCAATCTGAGCGCAAAACATTTAAAAACACTCGAAATGCATCAAAATAACGAAAATATCCCAAAATTGTATTTTATATGTTTCGGATGCAAAATGTTTAAAATCGGATGAAAAACGAGCTAAGTTTGCATAATTGGCGCTTCAGTCCTCAACTTTCAAATCTTGACAAAATCGGTCCCCGAGCATTTGTTTTGGAATAAAAGTCAACCCAAGTCCTTTCAAAATCAAAATTTATCAAAAATGATCCTTGGGTAAAAAGTTTGGAGAATTTACAAGTTTGGTCCTTCAAGTTTCAAAATTGGCAAAAATAGTCCTTGGAAGTTTAAAAAATGGAAAATTATCTTTTATGGTCCTTGTACTAATGAAACTTGGCAAGATTGACCCTTGGAACAACTTTTCAAAATTACATATTTGGTCCTTGGTTTTTGAGGAATTGCAACCTTGGTCCTTGATATTAATACCATGAACCTTGAACCCTTGCTATACCCTTGACCCCTGCCAAAGCCACCTGTGAACCCCCCTGTCTTGAACCCTCTGTCTAATATTAAACCCCGGTCAAACCACCCAGTCAAACCTCCTCCCCTTTTTCCCTACACTCCACTGTCTCCTTCACCCACCTGCTCTGCAACTCTCACCTCACCTCCAGCTCACAACCCACCCCTTATCACTCCACCTCACCTAACAAAACAAGAAACAATTAATGTTTCTCCTTCCTTGCACTCAAACCCCCCCCCCCCAGTTGATATACCATTTTGGCGCCAAAATTCATCAAACGGCCAATATCAACTCCAGTGATCCAATGGCCCAAAAGAAAAGTGGGAAATGCTCAGAGGCAAGTGGAAGACCTTTTGCTAATAAATAGAAGGAAGAGAAAGCAGAGAAGAGAGTAGTTTTTAGTTTTAGTTTTCTTGTATGTCGTTTTTCATTTTATTGTCTTAATTAGTTTCTTAAATTGTAATCCTAAGCTTTCCTGTATTGAACTAAAGTTATTTAGTCTATTGTAACTCATTTTAAGCATTAATTCAAAGTTTGATAAAGTTTCTTGTTTTTATATTTTCTATCGTAAAATCAATTCTAAATGTACTAAAAGCCAGGCTTCAATAAGCCTCATTATAACTCAAATAAGCTTACTAATGCTGCCCATAGCTTTTAGTAAGCTTATAACTCAGTTTTAAGCATAATGGCCTCTGGTCAACAAAAGTCAACTGCAATCAAATGGGGAGCTGAACTTGTTTAGATATTGGGTTTGCTTTGGAATTGGGTTGGAATTGGTTTAATGGTGAGTGAAGATTGGATTTAAGTAGCTTGTGCAAACCATAGTGGCGGGACACTTGTAAGTGTTTTAAATCGCTCTTGAATTCCCTTTACATTCTTGTTTCATTACATAGGTGGTTTAGCTCTCATTTGTTTGATATAATCATCATTATTGCATTTAAAGGTTCTCATTTAGTTGTTAGATCGGATATTTAAAGCTGTTATAGTTTAGCATTAAGTATTTGATTAAGTAGTTTGAATTTCGGTTTCTTAAGTCTTGTTTGGTTCGGAGGTGTCTGTGTTTGAAGTTTGTTTAGAGGTTAAGTTCAATTGATCTGATCTTACTTAGGTATATTAGAGTTACTTTAGTCATTTGATTGCACCTAGGATTAGTAAAGTCAAAATTCGATTAAACTACTTAAAGCTTCACATCGCTTAGAATTAGAATAGGATATTTTGCATTTAGGCTTAGA
Source organism: Chrysanthemum lavandulifolium (assembly GCA_022545495.1). Taxonomy (NCBI): domain Eukaryota; kingdom Viridiplantae; phylum Streptophyta; class Magnoliopsida; order Asterales; family Asteraceae; genus Chrysanthemum; species Chrysanthemum lavandulifolium. Next base: position 100,973,309 of record CM040245.1, read on the forward strand.
ATTAGATAGGCTAGCTTATTTCAATATCACTATAGCTTATTTCATCAACATCGGTTCATAAATTGGAATCAAATCTCGGTTTGGTCAAAATTTCAAATTTGTGTTCAAAAGTCAAAAGTGTCAAAACAGGTTTTCACAAAACTGTATAGACCTTTTATAGCTTCATCTTTGGTTTAATTCAAGTGAAATTTTGGGAATCACAAGTTCGGTTGGTCAGTTTTCAAAAGACATTTTGTAGAATTTTGGGAATTTTATATAAGCGGTTGAAAAGCTCTTAATTAGGATCGATTTGTCTGTGCACACTCGACCATTCTTGAGTTGTGTATGAACTTCTTCTGAAGCTCTCAAGGCTTCAATTTAGCTTATCCTTGCCTCAAAATTGGTTTGTGTGATCTCTGGTTGGTCTTCTTGTTAATCTCATTTCGGTTTTCCATTTAGCTTATTAGGTAAGCTTGTGCTTGCTTAGAAGTTAGGAGGAAAAGCGGTTTAAGACTTAAGTTTAAACCATCAAATCATTGTAGTTTGCATTTCGAGAGGTTTAGACAGTTGAAATAGGTTAAGTATTAAGTAGATCTTACATACTCTAGCTTCTGTGATAATTTGGTGCTCATTTGGTACATTTAGCTTATTACAAGTGCTTATTTATAAGCACTTTTCACTACAGAACCTGAATCTTGCACACTAGTATAGGTTTTTATATTTTTCATAGATTTAGAATATTATTTTAGACTTTTCCTGAATTTTTCAGATTTTTTCCATTACTGTTTAGTATTTTTCCTTATTTAAATCAGTTTTTAGGACTTTTTAAATAGCTTTTAATACAAATAAATCAGAAAATCTTCAAAAAAATAAGTTTTCAATTTTCATAGATTAAGATAAATATAAAAAGCCAAAAAAATATTTTTTCATAATTTTCCTAGTTTAAATAGTAATTTTTAGCAATTTAATTAGTTTTAAATAGTTTTTAAATCATAGAAATTAGAATATAAATTAGAAAAATACAAATTCAGTTTTCAAAAGTTTGTTTAGTTATTTTAGATTTTTGAAAAATAGTTTCACAATTTTCCTCTTAATTTTCATAATTTTTAGTATTTTAATTTAGTTTTAAAGTTTAAAATTAGTTTTAATTCAAATTTATAAAGAAAAATCAAGAAAATCCAATTTTAAAAATAGTGATAGCGTTTATTTAATATAATCTAGCTTTTTAATTTTCTTTAATTTGCATTTAAGCCCTGTAATTTACAAACTTTTTCTTTAGGTATAATTATTCAAAATCCACAAACCTTTTCCGATTCAATATCACCCGATCACTACGCGTTTAGCTTTAATCGCATGCACTCGTTGGGACTTAACGACACTGGGAAACACTAAACTCTCTCGGACTTAATTGCATTGCGTTCTCAAGCTGTCTAGCTTTTATTACGGTTGGCCATTCACAAGTGGTTGACTTGTGTAATAAACCTGACCGTTTGGGAGCGAATCACTTACCCTTAAAACCAGTTGTGGAGAACTCTTTCGTAGTTTCTAGCTAATATTCCACTATCTCATAATGTTTGTCAATTTAATTTCGTCTATGCATATAACTAATTCCTTCGCATAATTGACCGTAGATATTTCCAACAGAGACTAGGCTAGACCAATTGTATATGAAATTGTGATTTAGCATGAAAAGTGTGCACAAGAGTGTTAATGTACTTACCACTCGAAATATAATAAGATGCTACTATTAAGCCCATCTAATTTCCATAAGCTCAACATGTCTTGGTAGAAATTGGAACATGAAATGTATCTTCATGACCGCCAATCATCCCGCCAGAACTTCAAGAATGTAGTCGTGATATCATCATCACGGGTTGTCCAACAACGATAGGCATCTTTCACACAAGGTTGTTTCCTAAATACGCCATGTTCAAAGTTATCAAGTTTTTCTCCAGCTCCTTTTAGCTTTTATAGCATCCTCACCGATGATGCTTCGGTTTCTTGGGTCTCCAATAACGCTGGTGTTTGTCTTAAGCGGCAACATTGTTGTTTCTTGAACCACCGCACATACACCGTTATATCTTTGATTCTTAATACAATTTTGAAATTTTTATTCATGTAATACAGAAAGTTTCGTGTTTACATGAGTGGGTGTGGCCAATGTGGGTTCTGATGTTGTTGCTTTCGTCTGTGAAGCTTTATCTTTTGAAGTCTGGGTGTTCTCCTATTAACAAGTAATTAATTAGCCTAAGCAAGCACAAATACAATTATCACAACAACAAAACTATGGTTGGGTTTATTATACCAAAATGCGAGAAATTCTGCAACGTGGCCACTGAAAAAAGCTCCCAACTGATTGTTGTAACAAAGTAATGGTGTCATTTGCTTTCGACAATCTGGAAGCTTAGTATCCCCAAAGGTTGGAACAAAACTATCACCGACACCTTCATGTAATAGGGTATAAGTGGCCCTCCATGTATGGTACCATCACCAATCGGATAAACCATCCCGCGTGCTATCGGAATCGTATCCTCGGTGTAAGGTGAAAACAACACACATGGTTTAGGCTCCTGCAATACGTACATATGCATCACGTATTATTTCATATGGTGAAAACAGCACACACGGTTTACACTTCAAAAATTATGTCCCAACCTACTTACTCAAAATTGCTTATTTTGCCTCAAATAAACACTAAACAAAAGCGTTTAAATAATCTAAACACTTCAGAGACTACTCATTAGCTTACAAAAACCAGATAATCAGATGGAATAAGCAATCCAAACACCCTCTGAAATTAAAACTAGTGATCTTTATACAATTTCATGTTACAGTAAAACACTTCAGAGACTACTCATTTGCTTACAAAAACCAGATAATCAGATGGAATAAGCAGTCCGACATTTTAGCAAGAAAAATTTTACCTTGATATCTTTAAGTTTTTCTTTGTCTTGGTAGGCAACGGTCGTCGACTCACAGCTGCTTTGCTTTCTTCTCTTATGTAATCTTCCCTCATTGCTTGCCTCTCTTTCTATGTCTCTTTCAGCGTCTAGCTCAACGTCTCTCGCACTGTCTCTAGCAGCATCTCTTTCAGTATTGATTAAATAATAAGCAACCCTAATTAAATAATAAGCAACCCTAATTGACTAATAAACACAATACCATTTTTAATATAGAGCTCCTTATCAACCGGAGATGAAAATTTGGTTTTAGGGCTTTGGTTGCTTAGAGATGTGATGGTATGCAATGTTTTGGTGTTAGGGCTTAGGTGGGTTTTGTGATTGAAAATTTGGGATTTGGGAGGGATGAAAATTTTCGTTTCCCTCCGCTGTTTTGGTGTTAGCCAAAATATTTTTGTTTTGACCGGGTTTTATTAAAAGATTTTACTAAATTTTTTTGCAATAGGATAAAACAATGCTTTCAAATCCGATTCAACCCGGCTGGTTCAACCGGTCGAACCGGTACCCGGCCACAAAAATGGGTCATAAAACCCGGGTTTACCCGGCGGTCGAACCAGTACCCGATGATTTGATCGGGTCGATTAATTAAAACTCAAATTTTAAAATATTGGGATAAAGCATAACAACATAAATTTATATATATCTCGTTAAAAAGTCTCACATTAACATTAATAAAAGAATATTCAAATACTTGAATGATTACGATAGCAATAAAACATATTTTTTTAGCTATGAACACAACCAACCACCCCTTAGTTCATAGCATAAGAGTCTTTACAATTACACGAAAGAAAATAATATTAAGTTTACAAACCCTAACTAACTATTTGAGAGATACAAATTTTAGATAAAAGCTGATTGAGATGATCACTTTAGCCTTCAAGAAATAGAGCTCCTTAGACTTTTAGAAATCTTACACTCGAACCTTTAGACTTCATAAACACCTGCAAATACACGAAACAAGCTACAAAACAACTTTGAATGTTAATGTAAACATCCAGAATTAGTTTAAACATGTATATTTCAATTTGTTGTGCCTGCCAAAAAAAGACGCATTATAGTTAGTGAAATGCATAATAAATAAGTTGATGAAAATATGTTTTGTAATAAATATTTTGGTACCTTTTGGATGTGTAGGGCTCATCAAACTTCTAATCCTTCATCGTGTCAGATCTTAAGTAAGTAGTATCATCAGGAACATCCCTTGAGGGTGTAATACCAAGGCTAAACGGGGGTAACTCATCAAATTGATCATATTCATCCTCGTCCACAACATTTTCAACACCAACTATACGTCGTTTACTATATAGGACGACGTGCAATCTTTGATCATTTGGGTCTTCAACATAGAAAACTTGAGTGGCTAATTTTGCTAAAATGAGCAGTTCGGTTATAGCCGTTTGTGGAGAGATTGATGATGGTGAAACCATCTTCATCAACATCAACACCTTTTTCATTGTCGACCCATCTACATTTGAACAAGGGTATAACGGTTGAATTATAATGCAATTCCCATATTTCTTGGATGACACCATAATAAGCCTTTTTGGCATTCTTTGATCTTTCTTCACAATTCACCATGGATACTTCTGTCGTTGATGCTATTAAGGTGACTCCGCTATTTTGTAATGTACTTTTATCATCTTGTTCTTTGGTGTAAAAAGTATACCCATTAATTACATACCCTTGATATTTGACAACCCGTATTGGCCCAAATCCCAAATCTGCCACGACTTTGTCTACATTTGAAAGTGTGCTCCTTACTTTGTCTTTGAACCACTATGAAAATGTGTTATTATGCTTGTTATCCAACCAAACTTGGCCCTTTTGATTGTTTTGTTGTTTCAAAAGTGACTTGTGCTCGTATATGTATGGTGCAATACATGTCATGTGTTGTGGGGTGTGAAATGTGCCTTGCGTAAATCTTCTAGATCCGGCGATACTTGGCGCCCGATTGTACCTTCCCCCAAGCTACCCTCATGTCGACTTTGTGGAATGCCAACTTTTTCACACCATTCAAATAGTCTGTAATAATCAATCACCTCCTCGGTAGAATATCCTTCAATAATACTACCTCGGTCGAGATCGGTTCTAACATAACCTTTAAGATTCCATGTATCTCTCAAATGGATACATGTATCGCAGAAAACAGCCCACAAGTTTTAATTTCACCAACAATATGAGATACCAAATGAACCATGACATCAAAGAAGGAAGGTGGAAAGTACATCTCGAGTTGGCAAAGAGTTAAGATAATATCAGCGCCATTGATCTAACAATTCGGGATCAATCACCTTGAATGAATCATGTTAAAAAACAAACACAACTTTGTTATTGTGTGTCGGATGCGATTTGGTAGTATTCCACGAATTGCGATGGGAATCATCTGTGTCATTAAGACATGGCAATCATGAGACTTCATACCAAACAACTTCAAGTCTTGCATTGACACCAACTTTTTAATGTTAGCCGAATACCCAGATGGAACCTTAACTCCACTCAAACATTGGCAAAATTTGGTTTTCTCGGCCTTAGACATGGTATAACAAGCTGGTGGCAGATATGTACTAGTCTTCCCAACAATCTCTTTAGGAGCAAGCTCTGGTCTTATTTGCATTGCTTCCATGTCCTTTCGAACCTTAATACCATCTTTTGTCTTCCCAGGAATGTTCAACAATAATCCTATCAAGCTTTCACACGTTTTCTCGATATGCATAACATCAAGGCAATGTCGAACTTGCAAGCGCTCCCAATACGGTAATTCCCAAAATACATATTTCTTTTTCCAAATACTCTCTTTTGAAGTTGAGTTCCTTCTTCCCTTTCCCAAACACAACATGGATATCTTCCACTGGGAGAATGTAGCCTCCCCATTTAATGGTGGTGGTAGCTTTTTATCTTCAACGCTATTATCAAACAACTTTCTCTTTTTACGGTATGGGTGATCCTCTTGAAGTGATCTCCGATGCCCCATATATAATGTTTTCTTACAATTAGACAACCAAATTGAGTGAGTGTGATCTTGACACACAGGACATGCCATTTTCCCTTTCGTTTTGTATCCCGACAAATTTCCATAAGCAGGAAAATCACTAATAGTGCAAAAAATCATAGCTCGCAATTGGAAAGTCTCTTTCTTGTACGCATCATACACTTTTATGCCCTCACTCCATAGGTCTTTCATGTCATTAATTAACGGTCTCAAATAAATGTCAATATCGTTGCCTGGCTGTTTAGGACCTTGTATTAGCAATGACATCATGATGTATTTTCATTTCATACATAGCCATGGTGGAAGATTGTATATGCATAAAAGAACCGGCCAAGTGCTATGACAACTACTCATGTTTCCGAAAGGATTGATTCCATCTGAACTAAGTCCAAAGCGTATATTTCTAATCTCATATCCAAATTCCTCTTTAAACTCATTATCGATGTTCCTCCATTGAAGGGAATCAGCTACGTGTCTCATTTTTCCATCTCTTTTACGCTCTTCGGCATGCCAACGTAACAACTTCGCATCCTCTTCATTTGAAAATAATCGTTCCAATCTTGGTTTTACAGGAAAATACCACAATATTTTAGCAGGTGGGCCATTCTTAGTCACGTCGGGGTTAAGTGGTGTATCTTTTTTTCGTTTGTACCTTGATTTACCACAAATCCGACATGCATGTAGGTCCTTGTCGTTATCTCTATACAACATACAATCTTTTGGACATGCATCTATTTTTTCGATTTCCATTCCATCGGCACATCAATTTTTGCTTGGTATGTTGAAGCAGACAACTGGCTTTTGGGAACATTTCATGTAACGCTTCTAGTAGAGTTGTGAAACCCGTGTCACTTAAACCAGTAACTGCTTTAATGTTCATGAGTCTATAAACAGCAGATAGTTTGGTAAAATCCTCACAACCTTCATACAACGGTGTTTCTGAGTCGACAAGCAATTGTTGAAATTGTTTTTGATTTTTTTCAGTAACATTATCCTCCAAATTATGTAACATCTCATTTAAACGATCATTATTGTATGACTCATTGTTATGTTCGACATTACTATTGGAAACAGACGTGTTACTTTTAGCTTTGACTTCTCCATGAAAATCCCAACAAGTATACCTTTGCATAAACCCTTTTTCTATAAGATGACTTTTAATAGTTTTCAAATCGGGAAAACATTCCCAATTTAAACAATTTCTACAAGGACAATGAATTTTTGATTTTCTCTCTTCACCCGATCATCTTGACAACTTTTAGGAAATGAGACAAATGCTCCAAGTATTCGATGCTAACATGTTCTATCTCGTACATCCATATACCACGATCCATCTTAAATTACACTCAATACGATAATACACAATCACATCCTAAATGAGACCAATTATTCAAAAAGCATTTTCAAATGGGGACAATCCGAAATTAACCTTTATTAAGTTATTTTCGGGCGGGAATTAAACTAACTGCTCAAGAATTGCATTAAGAACGATTGTTTTCGAACGAGAATTAAACTAACGGGAATTAAACTAATGACGGGAATGTTGCATAATATAATTGTTTTCGTAATTCTTTTAGAACATACCTTACTTCCACGGGTCAATTAACCTACATTTCGGATACCATATAAAGAGGATTTACGCAAACATTCCTATAAATATAGAAAAAATATTCATGTTAGCTTTCATTTATACACAATAACAAATTTATATCCATAAACACGCAATTAGTGATTTTTATAAGTATAAGATTTTTTATGGAAAAGTTTACATAAATAATCATAAAAAATATAGTTAGTATTAATATAAATGTATAAGAAGTAAAACATACCTTTTAATTGTAATTAATGCGGAAAAGTATGGTAGTTATAAGAGAATTAATGACAATTTTCGAGTTAGTATTAAATGCTAGTTGAAGTTTTTGAGTGATATAAGTAGCAGATCTGGTTTCTAGCCGTTGGGCACATTTTTTTCAAAAAACCATTTAGACCAGTGCATATGAAGGGAACCGGTCTAAATTGTTTCGATTATATAGACGGTGTATATAAAATAACCGGTCTAAATAATATTTTTAGACGGTTTCTCACATAAGAATGGTCTAAATGCAAAAATTACATTTAGACCGGTGTTTCCTATTTGCACCGGTCTAAATACCTTTTGGTGGGGAAAAATCCACATTTAGACCTGCGTTTCTCTTAAAGGGTCTAAATAAGGGGGTCTAAAAGCCCGTTTTTGTAGTAGTGTATGCGTATAGCTAAAAATATAGAGTAATTTTCATAACTTGCCGCATAGTTGGAGAGTTTATTTGCAACCTTTTTTTCATTTTAAACGGCGTCGAAGGCTATGCCTAATATATAGTATAAGGTAAATGATTTAAACTTATTATGGTAGAATATGATCTACTTTATATGATATTCTTGAGTATTCTTTTATTAAAGATGCTCATAAAAGCAATATGTTTGTAACTTTTTGATAGAATTCTCAAAGAATGGATGGCAACATAACCTTAATAACATATACTTTGTGTCTGTTGTAGCTGATACATAATTAATATCCATTGAGAAAAATAATATTTGTTTGCAGTTTGCAATATGTATCGGTGGATATCCTTTTATGTACGTACGAACATATATAATACATATATAGGTTATGTTGTTATGTACGTACGAACATAATACATAGGTTATGTTGTTATATTTTACTAACAATAGGACATTTTTTTGCTTACATGACTGATCAAGTCATCATATTCAAATGAACATGATAAGATATCTGTTCATAAATATAAAATTTCGGTGCCTTTTTGGTTTACCTACAAAAGCTTTAATAATGATCGGTAGGCTTAAATTAAAGTTTGATAAAAGCATCAAGTGACAGAAAACACTCAAAAGATGACAACATGCATGATCAACACAATTGCATAAGGCTCGACAAATTAGGTTATGCCAAGTGAATTTTTAGTAGAAATCACGCTTTTAAATTGGATTCATTTATAAGTTAACCTTTTATAGATTAATTTTCTATTACTTTAAAGATAGCTATGATTTAAATGTATGACCATATACATAGATCCGTATTTAAGGGTGCAAGTTGTGAAGGCCTAAAAATATACATCTTTTATAAATTTTTGGGTCATAAAATTTACTTCCATCATCATATCAAATGTTAATGATATATGAAATTATGTTCATATTTGTTTAACTCGTCTTCAAGTGGCCGAGGGTCGCGAATTGAAGAACTCATAAATATTAAAGCAAAGGGTAGTTACAATATATTTTTATCGTCATGTTTAGATATCATATACACCTCTGCACATGGCCTTCACTAACTCAACTATCACGCTGCATATACACAATCCGTTACAAGATTTTATGCATTTGAAATGATGTGAGTAACTTTTAACATGTCTGATTTCAGGAGCGGACATACTTAAGTTAAATGGTATGCACATATATACGTACTCTCAGACCTTTGAACACAATACACAGGCACATTATACGTATATACCTAACACTCGTGATATTGCTTTTTTGTTATAATTATATATTTTTCTGACAAAATTTTATATTATCAAAAGAGGATGTGATTTGTACACTTTATTAATTGATTGAGACACTCAAAAGTATTGTATACTGACATATATACCCTTAGATCACTTTACTTATATTCACCGCTATAAAAATATAAATGTCAAAATATAATACTTTTGAGTATTCTAATTAATTCGTGCAGATCACATCCCTATCAAAATATGGTATGGCCATGGGGTGGTTACCTGTTTTGGTGGCATATTTTTGTTGGCGGAAAGAAAATAAAGCAGCAAGTGGTTAGTGCAATAATGAGTTAATGAGTATATTCATTGCTATCCACATTCCATGGGCTTAAGTGCATGACACATAATCAAATCACAATAAAATAGTACTTATTGCTAGTATCTCTCAAAGCTAACATAATCAAGCTTACAATAATTAAGACTAGCATTAATGTCCATAGAAATGATGATATGATATCTTTTACAATTCATATAGGATGATGAGGTGTTAAAGAACAAAGAAAGACGGTACAAGTGATTGGCTCTCGGTTTAGTTAGGTTATATTCGAGTTTTCGTCAACCACCATTTTGCTCTAGACCTAATTTGGAATTGGTCATCCATTTAAAACCAACTGAATAAGTTTAGTTTTAATTTATTAGACAATAAAAGTATCCATATACACCGTTTTAGTTATCATGCATACATGATTATTTTGTAGAGAAATGATATATATTCCTACTTAGTATTCCTACATATCCTCGTACTTACGGAAAGTGACATATGGAAAAATTGACGGTTCAGATGAAGAGAGATAATGAGTGAAAAACACTTGTAATAATTTTGTATGAGTAAGATGATGAGTAGAAATAAAATGTAAGAGGATATAGCAATGCCTTTATTTTTATCACCTGATTCTTACCTGAGAATTAGTCACTTAGTTGGATGATCAAAGGCTTATAATCAACAGCTAAAAACTTGTT